>CM067371.1:50518004-50691356 GCA_034401795.1 Chaetoderma sp. LZ-2023a | reverse complement strand
TTCTGTAAGATATATCTTCTTCTTCTTTTCGTTCGCTGATCATACTGCTAGTCCTGTAAGATATATGACTCCCTCATCTCGCCTGTAAGTAATGTTATGAGCATGTGTCCATCTGGTATAGTTCCTTCCAGCGATTACATGTTCAATTCACACTTTGGACAATTCGGAATCCTGCATATGCTAACCTCTTACTTGCAGGACGCTCATGGATATGCGAAGACCTCCCAGTCGTTGGATCATCACATATTTATATTCTGGTACTGTCCATTTCCGCTGCATAAGCTGAGTAAAGAGTGCCCGATCAACAGAAAGTACTATATGTTTCTGACCAAATGAGTTTAATACATGAATGATTCGCTTGACAACTGTACTCACGGTGACACTTTCATGAGCTGAGGTGTACATTTGAGTTCTCGCTTCATTAACAATTATCTAACTCATCTTTGATTTCTGATTCAGTCATTTGAGAAGAATGCAATGTCGGTTGATTGTGTCCAATGGTATGTCCAGCTCTATGAAATTATTGCAACAGCTGTTTTGAACTTATGGTCTGGTGTAGAGTGCTCCCGATCCCAATATGTTTGGGTGTCCGCTTCTTTAACCTGCGCACACTGTAAATAATATATTGTACAGTGAGCATAGCTGTGGACTGTTTGAAGGACTCTTTCTCTGGTACCCGTAACCCATGTGTCCCATTCAGGGATGGGTATACTGAAGTCCTGATGATTTTTTTTAACATTGGCAATATACCCTCATTTTTTGTAATTAGGACTAATATAATGCCTTTGCATAACCCACATAATTGAAAACAGATAAGACAGTCATCCCAATGGAACATAATCAAAAATAATCTCTTGGCATGCATCTGGTTTTGGCCGACTTATGCATTAAAGGATTAAACCATTTCCTGTATAATTACTTTGAGGCTGTGAAGATAATCATGGCTAAGTTTTTAACCATTTAACAAACAAGCCAGCCAAAAACGGTCTCTGGAGTGGTCTTGAGATATGTCCATTTGCAGAAAAAGAAAAGACTGGAATGACTGACTGGAATAACAGAGCCAGTCATTCCAGTGGGAAATTTTCCAAAATAGTCTCTAAATTCTGCAAATAGAAATTGTCTTTGAGAAGATTGGGATTTTTTCGAACAAGTTTGAGTGCTAAAAGGTTTAGATTTCTTTCCTCTATATAATATCTCCTGGACATCATTCACATTGTCTCTCTCATCACAATCGAGGTATAGTCAAAACACAGAGCTGCTTGCTAGATAATTTATCCGCTCAAAACCTTTTCATTCAGAAATTTAAGAAACCCACTTGTACAGCAAATAATAGGAAATAAAAAATAAAAATGCCCGCTATTTATTTCGATAGTTTAACTAGAAGCTATTGTTTACTTAGGTAACAATTACTTTCAATCAAATTGTTCTAAAAACTAGGCTGGATTTATATTTAGATAACTAAACAAACTTTCTAGAGAATTCAGAATAAAATGCATTTCTCTTAAGATTAGATCAGATCAAAGGCGGAATGGTTTAATCAGGTAATTAGTTGTAAACTGTTATATTCTATAATCATTGATATACTATGCTTAAATTCTAGAAGGTATATAGCTTTGACCCTTTCCACTCTAGAACCCATATATTATATATTCTCATTATCTAAAAAAAATCCATTATCTGATGAATTTTTTTTTAAATAAATTTATTGTAAGTCTAACCAGCCCAAGGTAGCACGGTATTCTACTTAAAGTAGATTCAAGAGATTCAACAGTTTTCCTATTGATTGCTTTATGGTTGAGGTACTGGGATATTAGGGATAAAAGCGTTAACATACACATTTATTCACTGAATTGTGTTTTTAGTCATTATTCTTACCAGTAACGGAGCGTAGTAACGGTAGAAACCTGGAAAAAACATGGATAAAAACACCATTCGGAAATAACTGCCAACCCTGGACTCTCATTCTCAGTAATATCCGCATCACTATCATCTACCTCGTCATCATCTTCTTCATGAATAAACACTTCCTCCTCACCAGCGTCTAAAAGAAATTTGCCACCTAACTGAAGTCGCAAAACATATAAAGTTTATGAACCTTTCCAGTTTTAGCCATGCCCCGCCCATCTCTAGCTAAGCTCCACCCACACCTCGCTCGTATTGGGATCGATCGATCTCTGAACTCTCTGCCTATCAATGTCCAGAAGGCCATACAGGTAATCTATTGAATATTTTGGAACTAAGGCAGCAACAGCGTCCAGTCAAATTAGATTCAAAATATTCAACAGTATGTTTATTAAATAGTAGAGACATACAATTTGTACAATGTGTCGAACTATTAAGAGTTAAAGACGGGCCAAATATAATCATTCATGACGTAATGATTATGACGTCATCCTATACGCCACTTAGCTGATTATGACATATGACGTCAGATGATAGTTGGATACTCTGCAAAGATGAATTGCGTCGTCTTCACTAGGATTTAATTATGTGTATGCAGGGAAGAAAGATGACACCTCCACTCCTCCGTAAGTACCAACTTTGTTAGGAAACTAAGTCATCAAGGATTGCGGGTTGACATCCGCATACAGCGGCAACTCTAACTATGTCTAGCCGTCTAACAAGAAACTCTGCTCGACATCCTCGGACAACGCAATCTTCCCATGAGCTTACCATAGAATGTACGTGGTCTGACTGCAACATCGGAGAGGCAAACCTTAGGTGCAGACTGTGAACACTATGAAATCGATATCACATGCATTCAAGAGACTAAACTAGCTAAACACTCAGAGCAGCAACTTCCGACAGGCCAGTACTCATGGAGCAAAAACAGGCCACTTACTGTGGATTAGGCTTCGTAATCGGACCAAGGGTATTGGGCGATGGCATTAGTTTTGGATACATCAGTTGATCGTGTTGCATTTATCGACCTGGCTATGCCAACGCGAAAGCGCACAGCCACCAAGTTTCATATAGTCAACGCATATGGGCCAACTACCGAAGGGGCCAAAGAGTCTCCAGCTATATTAGATTCCTTCTTTGCAGAACTGAGCTCCGCCTTTACTATCCCAGCTAGATGGCAACTCTACGTGTGTGGCGATTTCAACTCCAAGTTGGGTAAACTCGACATTGTAGACAAAAGTTCAGGACTTGGCTCATGCATGATATCGTATGGAGAGGGCACACGCAACAGCAACGGAGATGCACTGGTGGCATTCCTCAGTTCCAATGGCATATTTGTCACAAATACGACTTTCAAGCACCCATGCTGCCACCGGACAACATGGGCTGGACACATTACTGATCGCAAAGCCCCACAAGGTTATTAGGATGCAAGAGCTGTCTTCAACCAAATAGATTTCATACTATGCAAGACAGCAGTAAACCCGCTACTTCGGGATGCTCGTTCCTATGGAGGCACAGACCTCAATTCTGCCCATAAGCCAGTCATTACACACCTCCATATGAACCAGCTCTACCTAATGTATAGACGCCATACCCGGCAAGAGGGTAGAGTCACCTACAACTTACCCAAGCTCATCAACGACACAGGTACTCAAATGTTATAGAAGAAGGCCCTCGGGGAGCAGATAGCGAACATCGACGTCAGCTCCGATCCAAACGAGGCCCTAACTAAAATATTGATATCTATGGAATCATCAGCTATTAGCACCATAGGTGTTCCAAGAAACAACAGAACTATGTATACTGACGACCCTCTCGTAGTAAAACTGTCAGCAGAACAGAAAGCATTGCGTCTGCGCATCTATCAAAGTGGCCAAAGTGAAGATAGCACCAAACTACGCCAGGGACGCAATAACATTCTGTGCCACATTAGCGAATGCTTAAAAGATCTTGCCATCCAACAAGCAGACGCCCTAACATATGAAATCACTGCCACGCATGACTGCCACAAAATGTTTCGGGCAGCCCGAGCCCTGAGAGTTGCTGACTAGAAACCACCACTAAGTGTACACAACTCTGAAGGACACTTTATCTGGACTGACCTGGGCAAAGCCAAAGCAATTCGAGAATGGTGCAAGGAGCAGTTCACTGACCATGATGATGAGCCCTTGCACCCATTCTCAGGAGACCCCAGGCCATTACTAACACCAATTAATACAGCAGAGGTTGAGAAGGCACTTTAAGCCGTGAAAAATGGACGTGCATCTAGACCTGATGGCATGAGCAATGAATTATTCAAATATGCAAGTGACATTATCTCAAAACCGATCATGCACATAATCAATTCAGCTTTTATGCACCACCTTCCCATCGACACTGTAGGCCAAGGCATCCTTATCGTACTACCCAAGCCCAAGAAGCCACCTGACACCCAGCCAATCTGCAGCTCATTGTGCTCCTTAACAGCATACGGAAAATCCTATCCAATGTTACTCTATGCCGCATCCGAGACAAGACCGATGACTTCACTGGATCATGTCAAAGTGGCTTCAAATGTTGACGCAGCTGCGCAAACATTGTATGGACTCAACGCATGCGTGTATCGGTAGTCATGTCGAAACACTGGGAATTCCACAAAATGGCCATTGACATGTCACGATCCTTTGACACAATTAAGCGGTCAAAGATCCTAGATGTACTATGCCAGGCCAGTAGCAGATGAGGTACGACTAGTGAGACTACTGCTTGCAGGCACCAAGCCGAGAGTACGAGTCAAGTCAGTGAAGTCTGTGACATCAATCGGCTCCATACAGGGAGATGTTCTATCCCATGTGCTCTTCACATGTTACCTGGCTGCTGCATTGAAATCCATGCGGTAAAATTCCACAAGACTACCCACCCTCCCCCGGTGTCAATACTGGGCATGCCACTAGAGATGGAATATGCCGACGATGTGGACTTTATAGATGGGGCAAAGAAACGCCTTGATGAACTTCTCCCAATAGCTGCAAGCAAACTAAAAATTGAGAATCTCTTTATGAATGAATCTAAAACAGAGTTCACCCACATATACCTATCCACAAAACATGAAACTAAAGAAAATGACGATCCACTCCGTGGCGGCGAGCCATGGAGGAAAAGTAAAATCCTGGGCTCACTGCTTTGCAGTACTACTGACATTGTTGCACGCTGCATCATGGGGAAAATAGCTTTCCAGTCCTTCTGGAAGTTATGGATTCGTAGATCAAAGATGCTCTTGGTAGAAAGAGTACGTTTATAGAATGCAACCTGCGCATCCTTGATGGTGTATAACTGTAACAGCTGGGCAGCTCCAAAGGCAGCTCTAGACAAACTTGACGCCTGCCACCGCAAACACCTACGCATCATCACCGGTGGCCAGAGAGCATAGTTTCCAACGACGCATTATACAAGATGTATAATATGCCACCGCTGTCTTTAAAAGTCGCCCAGCAAAGATGGTCCATGTTTGGTCATGTGCTAAGGATGCCAGAAGACACACCAGCACAGAGAGCCTTGGAATTCGCCCTACTCGGAGACAGCAAATACAGAGCCAGGAGCGGACGTCATTGCATAAATCTGCTAAGCATCCTACGAGGTGACCTCAAGAAAGCAGGATTAGGTACACTCAAGTCAAAAATGAACCTGTGGAAACTAAGGATTTTGGCTGAAGACAAGACATAGTGGGCAAAAGCGAAGAAGGCCTGATTGCAGCTATAGGATGTTACTTCTACTACCGCCGCGGAATACAGTAATCATACATGCATGCAGGCTGTGTGAGTATATCTGACCTAAGTTTAAATGCTATGCGTATCATGGACAGAAACTCATCTTCAGATGGCTTAAAGATTGGAATACTTGAATCAAAATCATCAGTCGTCTCAGAGATGGGAATGTGACGAAAGTGTATGGGAACTAATACGGTATATTTCGCTGAAGAAGATTGCTCACGCAAGACTATAAACCCAGAGACCTTATTAATAAAGGGGAACAATTTCCCTTAAATTTGTCGATGGATGCGTGTATCAAGCCAGCGTATGGTTACAGTGCAAGCTTTAATTGATAGCTTGATACTTCCATACCTCAGCAGAATATTTTAACTCATTAATAAGCCAGACCATTGTAAGATCACTATGTATTGTTTCATCTTTGATTTTTGCTGTCTTTCAGAGAAGTTTCTTGAAGCAGTTAGGTATTTACCTTCTACAGCAATGAGATGTTCATATTTTTCTACTTCTAGTATGATTCGTAGTTATAAATGAAATCTTTTCTTGTGAACTTACATCCTAACCAGCCATGCAACAATCCCAATTCATAGATTGTATGGAACTTCGTAAACCTAAGACTGTTAGAAGAGCAGATCGCGTAATAGATTGTAGATGAGATGTACTAGTCGACGGAACAATGGACGTTTCCAGTTATAGCTATGCTCCGCCCACCCCTAGCTAAGCTCCACCCACAATTCGCCGTGTTGGATTTATCGAACCCGAATGCGCTAACTATTAATTTCCTGAAAGCTATACAGGAAAGCTGTTGAATATTTTGTAACTAATTTTACTATGTGTTGTTGCTATGGCAGCAACAGCGCCCAGTCAAATTAGGTTCAAAATATTCAACAGAATATTTATTAAATAGTAAAGACGTACAATTCGTACCACAACGCATAGTCTGTCTTCAAATATGCGTTCGTGACGTACTTATCTACGTCATTCATGATGTCATAATCACGTCATTCATTATCATGTCATTCTACACGCCACGTAGTTGATTATGACGCCATATGATGGATGGATAAAGTGGAAAGGTCCATTTCTACACGGTCTTTCTGCAATCGTTTTGTTTTAAATGATTGGCACACACGTGCAAATGACCTTAATGCATTATGACCAACATTGTTCGGATTAAAACCTTTGAATGATAGGCGAAATATACGAAAAGTCACATGTAATTAAATAAACATTCCGTTAAATATCTGGAAACTAATTTGTCTGGAAACTGTTGCTGCCTATATTAATAACACTTTCATGTGAAATTGGTTTTAAAATAGTCCACAAATAGTAGATCGTGAAATTGAGTTTCTGGTATTTTATGGATAAAACGGTTGTCATTCATTTAGATATACTTGATTCAAAGTAATCTTCAAAATTAAAAAATAAAGTGGAATATCATGTATTCATTAAATGATTGGTTTTATTAGCATATGTGGCCATTATTTTATTTATTCATATCCATACATGGTAAATATTTTGCGCAACGCGTTTGTTATGGGTGTGTCCTTTTGAATTTCAATTCTGCGTCTCTTCCTGTAGGAATTCAGCTTTGTAAACAGCATATTTTATGTTCAGCACATTTAACTTATATTGGAAAACGTCATTAGAATGGTCATGTTTCATAAATATGTACATTTCTGGAAAATTGGACTAGTATATAAGATTTGCTGTACGAATTGTATTTAGTAAACACACTGTTGAATTATTTTGAAACTAATTTGACTGGGCGCTGTTGCTGTCATAGCCAGCAACAGCACCCAGGCAAATTAGTTTCAAAATTTCAACACGGTACCTGTATAGTTTTCAGGAAATATATAGTCAGGAATTTCAAGGATCGATCGACACCAACACCGCGAAATGTGGGTGGAGCTTGGCTAAAGATGGGCGTGGCATAGCTAAAACTGGAAAGGCCCTTTAAAAGCACTGCAGCCATAACTGAGCAATATCTGTATCACGTGTCATGCAGACCTGGAGACTATATCACGCTTTGTTACTGAATACGGAAGTTGTCGTCATTTGACAATGTTTTGTCGCTGCGGCAGGTGGCCATTGATGTTTTTCGTTCACTGAAGCCGTTGATGAAAGGGAATTGTAATACTGATGCAATTGTGCATGGATACAAATGAACAACAATTGATGGTGCTCGCTTTGAAGAAGTATTCAGGAGGAGGAATTAAATCGATCCAGCATCCCAATTCGAGCAAAGCCACATGTACCACTATAGCATCATGTTAAAAAAAAGCTCTGACGTATCGCATAAAGCATGCTAATAATCTATCCACGATGTTGATTATGGTTGGCAGGCGACTCCAACGATGTTGAATTCATGAGAACATGGATGGGCGGATAGAGTTATTGGCCTGGAACCACAGTGGTTTGATGTGTCAGTGGTGGCACCAAACGCGTGCGATCATGGTAATAATGGCTAAAAATAGAGGAATTTAACAGGCAGCTGATGATCCATATCTACCTTTGAAAATGCAGGATCTGCTATTTGAGAACATCGCGATTTCCGAATTTTATGGGCCTGGACCTGGTGGGGGGGGGGGGGACTTCTGTATCCCCTTCCGGTTTGACATCAGTACTGATAGTAGGTCAAGTAAATGAAACAATATTATCATCAATGGCATTAAAGTCTCGTCCATAAAACCCACTAATACCAATAGAAATGCCCATTCCGTTGCAGAGGGTGCGCAATTAATCACGTGATCAACACCGTTCCATTTTTAGCTATTCCCCGCCAATCTCTAGCTAAGCTCCACCCACACTTAGGTCATGTTGGGATAGATCGATCTCTGAACTTCCTGACTATCGATCTCCAGAAAACTACGCAGGCAAGCTGTTTAATATTTTGAAACTAATTTGACTGGGTGCTGTTGTTGTCTATGTTGTCAAATTAGTTTCAAAATAGTTAACAGCATCTTTATTAAATTTTAAAAACATGCAATTCGTGCAACAACTCTTAGTCCGTCACCAATTATGCGTTCGTGACGTACTTATCCACGTTATTCATGACACCATTGATTATGATGTCATCCTACACGTTACGTATTTGATTATGACGTCATATAATGGGTGGATCGGTGGAATCATATATTCTCAAAATAACTCTTGAATATATTACTTTGGGAAGCAACGGCTTCCAGCCCAATTATAATAGTATAGTCTAATCCTACGCCCGAGTGGAACCATTCATTAAATTATATATTATATTTCTTTACATTTCAGCGCATCAATGAGATTCGCTTGTATGGTGGCACTGGTAGACTGGAGGGCGGTCTGCAGATCTTCAAAGAGGACGGGTAAGAGATAGGTTACGGAATACATACCTGATTTGCCACTTTGAACCATCAATTCATTTCACAGATTCTCAATTTACATGTAACTTTTGTTATGAATATGTGTTAAGTCATGGTTGGAATTGGTCATATGGGGGGGGGGGGGTTAACCGACCATCTTATATGGTTTCACTAATGACAGAGTGACCGGCCCTGTGGTCGAGCGGCCAGCCGAGAAGATAAAAAGCAGCTGGAGGGAGAAAGCCGGGAGTCGTCGTCTTGGTCAGCGTTCGGGACAACATGTGTATAAAAAAGAATAAATGTGAGATAGTTTAGATGTTAAAAAGAAATGTGTCTGTTTATTTATTGGACAATGCTATTGAGCTAATACCAGGATCCTCCATTGACCGGCAGCTGTTGCTGTCTAGCACAACAACGGGTTTCAGTCGGGGTTGTTTCAAAATATTCTACGGCATACGCTATCTCTTATATATCATACTTGAATTCCGTACAATTTCAATGATCGTTTAATTCCCATAGCGGTTGTCAATTCCAATATGACTTATGATAAAATTGATATCTCAATTTTAATCTAAATGTGTGAATGTTATGATTATATGTGTTAAGTCATGGTTGGAATTGGCAATGGTCAAAGGGGGCTAACCGACCATCTTATATGGTTTCACTAATGACAGAGTGACCGGCCCAGTGGTCGAGCAGCCAGCCGCGAAGATAAAAAGCGGCTGGCAGGAGAAAGCCGGGAATCAAAATCAATCAAAATCAAACAAGTGTACGCTGGTGCCTGCTCGGATGATGGCCAGAAGAGCAAATGGGTCCCAGGACCCGAAAGACCCCCACACCCCAAGCTCCCCACTCCCCACAAAGGGGCCGGGAGGTCTCTGACCTAAAGCCCCCCCTTGGGTACATCAGGTCATAAGACCGCACGCACCTACTCCCCCCCCCCGACCCAGCACCTACCCCATCCCTTCCCCACCCCCGTTAGGTCCAGGTTAGGCCCTCCCCATCCCCCACGCCCAAGCATGAGGAGCAAGAGAAAAGCCATGGACAAGAACAGCAACATGAGACCAAATCGAGAGACAACGATCAACACACACACAGAGAGACACAAGCTAATGCACAAACCGACGTCACAAGAATTCACAAGAATTCAACAGAAACCATAAAGGCCAGGCGTGAGTCTAGACCCTAGCATTGGGAACTAGCATATAGACGCCTTAAATATTACAACACACACACACACACACACACACACACACACACACACACACACACACACACACACACACACACACACACACACACACACACACACACACACACACACACACACACACACACACACACACACACACACACACACACACACACACACACACACACACACACACACACACACACACACACACACACACACACACACACACACACACACACACACACACACACACACACACACACACACACACACACACACACACACACACACACACACACACACACACACACACACACACACACACACACACACACACACACACACACACACACACACACACACACACACACACACACACACACACACACACACACACACACACACACACACACACACACACACACACACACACACACACACACACACACACACACACACACACACACACACACACACACACACACACACACACACACACACACACACACACACACACACACACACACACACACACACACACACACACACACACACACACACACACACACACACACACACACACACACACACACACACACACACACACACACACACACACACACACACACACTAATATTTAATTAAAACTGAGTTTTCCAATCCGGAAAATTATTATTATTATTATTATTATTATTATTATTATTATTATTATTATTATTATTATTATAGGTGGGGATGGATTTGTGGAGATGGTATGGACGAAGTGAATGCTGAGCTTGTATGCAGAGAATTAGGCCACCCGAATGCTTTTGCCATGTACCGTCAATCAACTAGTACTGACACATCTTCTCCCGGTAAGAAACGTGAAAAACCATTTCCATAATAAAGTTCGTTAATTGTACGAATTGTATGTCTTTGATGGATTGGCAATCTCTTGAATATTTTGAAACCAAATTGATTACGATCAGTTGTTGCCATAGGCGGCGGCAGCCACCGGTCAAACTGGTTTCAAAATCTTTACAGCTTACCTGTATAGTTACCTTGAAATTGTGATTTCGGGAATTCAGGTTTGAAAGTCACCTGATCGCCTGACAATCGAGCGGGATTTGAACCCCGCCGACTGATTACTAGTATGTATGAGTACTATATTCTGCGGCTATAGTAGTAGAAATATCCTACAGCTGGAATCAGTCCTTCTTCGCTTTTGCCAACTGTGTCTTGTCCTCAGCCGAAATCCTTAGCTTCCTTAGATCCATTCTTGACTTGAGTGTACCGAGTTCTGCTTTCTTGAGGTCACCTCGTTGCACGCTTAGCAGGTTTATGTAATGATGTCCTCTACCGGCTTTGTATTTGATGGCACCGAGTAGAGCGAATTCCAAGGCTCTCTGTGCTGGTGTGTCTTCCGACATCCTTAGCACATGGCCAAACATGGACCATCTTTGCTGGACGACTTTTACAGACAGCGGTGACGTATTACACATCTTGTATTGTACATTATTGGAAAGTATGCTGTCTGGCCATCGGTGTCCAGTGATGCTGCGTAGGTGTTTGCGGTGACAGGCATCGAGTTTGTCTACCACTGCTTTTGGAGCTGACCAGCTGTTACCGCTATACAGCATAAAGGATACGCAGGTTGCATTGTATAAACGTAGCCTTTTTGTCAAGGGCAGCTTTGATCTACGAATGCATAGTTTTCAGAATGACTGGGAAGCTATGTTCCTCATGACGCAGCGTGCAGCAATGTCAACAGTACTGCAAAGCAGTGAGCCCAGGATTTTACTTTTCTTACATGGTTCGCCACCACGAAGTGGATGGTCATATTCTTTAGTTTCTTGCTTTGTAGATAGGTATATGTGGGTGAAATCTGTTTTAGATTCATTCATAGAGATTCTCAATTTTTAGTTTGCTTGTAGCTATTGGGAGAAGGTCATCATGGGGTATCTTTTCCTCGTCTATGAAGTCCACATCGTCGGCATATTCCATTATTTGTGATAATGGGCCATAGAACGATAGGCCTGCATGGCTAGGTTAGTACAAAGTAGTGGCTGAAAAATGTGTTGAATCGACGATCACTAATTTAAGTTAGATTAGGACTCGCTATTGTGATTAGCAAAAAATTGTGATCTCACCACAGCAAGCTTCCTTTCTCCATTTCACTTGGAGCAGTCAATCCCGATCTCTCCTCCTTTCGGACTATTGGAAATAGGGCCGCTGGTGTCACGCAAAAACCCCGAATAGAATGAAACTTTCAACAACAAAAACTTAGCCCAGCAAACGAATTACTACTGTTTTGAACCTGGCGTGAATGGGACTTGTTTAACATGGATACAAACTATACACCAACCAAACCAATCAATCATCTGGGAAAATGGAAGCAAAGGAAACGATTGGGCATGGTGGCAGCCATGTCGTTTGGTGATCAGCTGGGCATGCTTCAAATCTCAGTCGACTGTCAGGCGATCAGGTGGCTGATGGGCAATCAGTGGAAAACATAGGCAATCTCCTTCACTCCTCGTTGCCTCTCTTCAACAAGTATTGTAAATGGGTACCAGTGTAAAACTGAGGAAGTTACCAATAATAGACTGAGATAAACCAGCTTCGATTTGACGGGAATGGGACCTACAACCACTGACTCGATAGTCACCAAACAAACCAATTACTGCTTCTGGAAAATGCATAGAGGAGAGGAGACGATAGCACGGACAGTAGAAATCAGAGCTGTGAAACCAGAGAGCCTAGGATCACGTCTCTGCTTGGAGGGCTGCCGATCGCTGGCGACATAGGCAATCGCCCTTACCCGTCGTTGCCTCATTCAACCCAGAAGTAGAAATGGGGACCAGTGTTAAAACTTGGCAAGTTCACAATAATAGGCTGAAGTAATACCAACAGATATATTGTGTGAATGGGAAATGGAATCGGGGACTCGATAGACACCAATCAAACCATTAAATTCTGGAAATTTTGCATTGGATGAATGATAGCTCAGGTGATCCCCGGATAACTTCTTGGAAAAATGCATTTAGGAAATGGAGGCTTGGTGTAGTGGCTACTCATGACTACTTGGCAGGGAAGGAGGTTGGCGCCTGAGCCATGTGGTATCTCGCCGTCATTGGAAGCATGGGTAATATCATTCAATCCCTGCCTCTCTCCACCCAGGAGTATAAATGGGTACCAGGGTAAAAATTGGGGAATTTACCAATAAAACACTGAAATTAAAACATCAGCCTAGATATGGCATACATAGGACAAGGAATCAGGAAACGATTGACGCCAATCAAACTAATAACTTCTGGAAAGGTGCACTGGAGGGATTGATTGCTCAGCTGATCCCGAGATCGTATTTCTCTTCGGTCGGATGGTATTCGCTAGAGACATAGGCAATCTCATTCACGCCTCATTGCCTTGCTCCCTCTTGGTGTATAAATGAGTACCGAAGCTACCAATAATAGACTGGGAAAAAACCAGCCTAGATATGGAGTGAATTGGACCTGTACACAGGGACTCAATAGAAGTCAAGCAAGTAAATAACTTCTTGGAAACGTGCACTCGTGCAAAGTCAGACAAGCTGCCTCTTCGCGGTACGCAAGAAGAGAGCATGCACGTGCCCATGCAGATCCAGCAAGACTACGCGCAGAGCTAGCATCGCATGCAGAGTGAGCTGAGTGTGTATCTGTGTCCCAGTCTAGTCCGTTGACGATGAGCGGTGTTCTATGGATTCCTGTCGTCCCGGGGTGGTGGTGCCCTAGTCATATAATTACTGTACGAGAGGTCAATAACATCTGGATCTAGTATGGTAGTGAGCCAACTGTGTGACAGGGAAGTCCAGGTGAAGTTGGATTCGCTACCTCGTCTTAAGTGAGCAATTGCAGACATTCAGAACCTTCGGTAGATGGCTGTTTTGGAGCTGTGGTGCCTAACCATATATCTCATGTACCCGCGATGCATAAACACTGAGTCTGCTACCATGGCGATATGGGAGAGAACCAACCGTATGGTGCATTGGGCTCACTCGTCCAACTTATTATCCAGACGACATCACCCTGTCATGCTACGTGCCATCGAGATGCTCCAGACTGCTTACCAAGCTACATGGGCCTATTGGCAAATGTAGCCACAAGCGACAGTTACACAAGGTGGTGTTCTCACAGTTGTCACCATGCACGGTTTCGCCAGTGACAAGTCATTATCACAAGCAATGCGCACCAAAGCAAACAGCAATGGAAGAATTAAATACGGCCATTTTCGGGGCCTCACTGGGATTTTCTCGTGCAAAAATGGCCCTTGTCAGAGCCACACAGGTATGGAAAATGTCCATTTCAGTTTTCACGGTACAAAGTCATGATGTGAATCGAACCTGTTTAATAGGGCCCCGAACTATATAACATTCAAACCAATTAATCATGGAAAACGCCACCAATATTCACACAAGTCATCTCGAAGAATGTCTAAATCCGCTTGCCTATATTGGGGGTGCTGGATTGGTGGGGATGGGATGCTGCTCGCTCTCTCCCTCCCTCCCTCCCTCTCTCTCTCTCTCTCTCTCTCTCTCTCTCTCTCTCTCTCCGCCCAACTAAGGTTGGTTCCTGTCCCGATTAGGCCTGAGATTTGGGAGCTTCACTACCATCCCTAAAAATCGTCTGACCATGCTCCCGTTCGATCAAACGACAATAACCTCCAGGCCTAGCAAGCCCAGCGAATGTCGCCAACTTAACCACATTCGTAATATAGGCCTACCATCGGACCCACGTAAAACCATACAAGAAAAGTTTAAGATCAGCAACGACAACAACTACCGGGTCTGGCCATGATGTGACGACAGCGGCCGACGGCCAAGCGCACATCTCCCCACTACGTAATTATCTATTCTCGCACTTCAGACTGGATGGCAAGAATTGCTTTCTGACAGTTTAGTTATTTGACTGATTGCGAATTGGCTTCCAATCAAATTGTGTTCAAGGTATTCAACAGAGCATATCTTACATCATGTTCAAAATTGTACTAACTAACATGTTTTTGTTTTGGAAACATTTTAACTTCTTTTTGAGCTGTACTGTAACTCACATTTATTATTTGTTGTATATAAGCATTCACTACTACTACTACTACTACTACTACTACTACTACTACTACTACTACTACTACTGCTGCTGCTGTTGCTGCTGCTGCTGTTGCTGCTGCTGTTGCTGCTGTTGTTTTTGTTGTTGTTGTTGTTGTTGTCCATGAGACAAACGTTATATAACAAAGGAATATGTAGATTTAAACACATGGTGTTAACAAATTAGTTTTATTGTTGTGGTAGTAAATTAAATAGAAATCACCGACCACGGTGCAAATCATAGCAATGACGTCTGGTGAGACATTCAATGCGGTAAAGCAGATCCGGGTTGTCTGGCAGGCATCCAGTTGAGACCAGCGTGGTGCAGTCGATGATAGGCTGGCTAATGAGTTTGTTATCCTTGACAATGTGAAGTCAGGCTGCGACTCAAAGTTGTTCAACAATAAAGTGCTTAAGCTGTGACAGATAGCGGTATCTGTGCTAATGTACCGCTCCACAGTGCAATAGAAAGTGTGAGTAATCCTCAGTCTCAGCGTGCCATAGACGACAAGTAGGATTGACCGCATTCTGGTTGAACTTGCTGAGTGTTAATTGAACAATATCAATTTGGCTTTGGTGGCATTTCTTCCGACATCGGTGGTATTATTTTGGACAGACTCAACTGATAATTGCTGTTTGCCAATGTACACATTGGATGCATTCAGATGTATTAGTGTACTTTTTGAGCGGTTGTCTGAGGCTAAGATATTATTCCAATGAGTGTCGATGGTACGCCTAAGGGCAGTTTTTCATGCAGCCTTGGTTAGTGTATTCCGAATTAGATGCGCTAGTGTTGGTAGATCATATCTTTCCAGAAGCTTAGTAACCTGTATGAACAAGCTCTTGGAATTCTGGTCTTTCGATACTGTTTGCCGTACTAGGATGTTATTGAGGACTTCATTGTTGCTGATAAGAATTATTCCCAATAGAGAGAGAGAGAGAGAGAGAGAGAGAGAGAGAGAGAGAGAGAGAGAGAGAGAGAGAGGGAGAGAGAGAGAGAGAGAGAGAGAGAGAGAGAGTTGCTGTGTATGAAGTTCAACTGTGAGATGTCTAGCACCGAGTAGTAGATAGACAGCGCATTTAGCAGTAGGGTCTGGTTGAGCCTGCATCATTCTGAGAGTGTCAATGAAGCACTTTTCGAGAATGTCGGTCTTGGGAGCAAATATCTCCAAACCATAGAAGAGGCGACGAATGACGTTTTGTACCAATATGGGATATTGATAAGTGATGTCAAGCATACACTGAAGTTCTTGTTGCGAATTGCATATGAGTGTTAGATCATCAGCAATAGTTGTGTAGCCTACATATTGGGTTCCGATGAATGATCACAGGGCGCTGTTGCTGACATAAGCTTAACACATTACCTGTATAGTTTTCTGAAAATTGATAGTCAGGGAGTTCAGGGATCGATTTAACCCAACGCGAGAGAGGTGTAGTAGAGCTTAGCTAGAGATGGGCGGGGCATAGCTAAAACTGGGAAGGTCCATTAACTCAAAGATTAAAAACAATGTTTTGCGAAATGGCAGATCGAGCGCTCTAACAAAACGTGTCGTTCAATAGGAAAGGCTTTTCCGCTCAGTGAATCTCGCAGAGCGCTCTGCAACGTTTTCTCTTGAGGTGTGGGTATTGGATCAGACCGGGGTGTATTTCTAAATTTTTGACATTTCATCTAATAAAACATTACTTGTACCTTGTAATACCCTATTTTTCAAACATTGCTTTTTTGCACTCTCTGAAGTGGTAAGATACGGTTAACAAATAACAGTACAGCTCAGAGATAACCTAACATGTTTCTAAAACAAAAGAAAAAACATACTGTTTAATATTTTGATCATAAAAATGCTAATTGGATTGCGAAGACCTTGGAGCAATGTTTCCAATCCAATGGACCTTTCCATATTTAGCTATGCCCCGCCCATCACTAGCTTAGCTCCATTCACACCTCGCCGTGGTAGGATTGATCGATCCCTGAATGCCCTAGCTATCAATTAACTGAAAACTATACAGGGAATCTGTTGAATATTGTGTACCTAATATGGCTGGGTGCTGTTGCTGCCTATGGCTACAGTGCCCAGCGAAATTACTTTCAAAATATTCAACAGAATACTTATTAAACAGTAAAAGTAAACAATTTGTACAACAACGCATAGACCGTCTTCAAATATGCGTTCGTGACGTACTTATCGACGTCATTCATGACGTCATTCATTATGATGTCATTCTACACATCACGCAGTTCATTATGACGTCATATGATGGGTGGGTACTCAGATTCAACAAAACATTTCTTATTAATTAACATGTTTCTGCTTTTGTTTTGGAAACATGTAATCTTATGTTTCTCTACAGTTCGTTTACATTTTGGCTGAATCGTCTCAATTGTGCTGGGGATGAAGCTAGGATTTCAGACTGTCCATCGTCTACAAGCGTGAGTTCTTGCAGTGGCAACTCTGACATCGTATTCATCACATGTGTCGAACCGGTACGTCTAAGTTACACGCGTTTAGCAGTTAGAACATTGCGGAGGTAATTTATGATTACCAAGGATTGCCATATCTACCTAATAACACATAGACATCGTATATACTGGCTATAGATCTCTCATGGCCCTCTCAAAAGCGGCATTTCAGTGTTCAGTATTTTCCCCCGGATGTATAGTCTCCAAAATAATGTTTTTGTTACTAAACCTATTAAAGAAAGAGAAATAGCAAATGATGTGTATTGGCAAGTTCACGCAATATTAAATAAACTACCACCGGTAAAAAAAAATGTAAATGAATCGGGATTATTTGAGAAAAAGCATTGACAAATCCAGGAGGGTTTAACTCGGAACCAATTAGTGACGTAGCCGATGTTTCGCACTCCGCCGTGTGGCAACTGTGTGTGCAGGTATATCGCGTACTCGAATATAACAAAAGCAAAACTTAATATAGTTTCGTAAGCGGTATGAATAGTATTCTCTATAGGCGCCGATGTAGAGCGATTAACTCGCTACTGTCAATTCACTATTGATCCTTTTGAAAACATTATGTTTGAAAGTCACTGTTTCTGATGGAAGCAACGTGTTTCGGTCAAAATAATTTCAAAATACACTGCTGGTTTCCAAGGTCGCAATATGATGCCTACTGAATATTTTGAAATTCGTGTATCCTGTCTCTGGAAACAATGTCTTTCAGTCAAATTGGGGTTTTTTACGATTAGACAGTATTTTATCTGTAGGAAGTAGTGGCTAATCAGTTTAACGCAAATATAGCTTAGATTATATGAGCACTGAGATTATATGACCCGCTGTAACGGGTATTATGTATCGGCTTGGCGTACGCCAGAGCGCACAGCACCACACGCGTCACTAATTGCTTCCAACCAAAGCGACATAAATGGTATTTATTTGCTTTTTTTCAAATTATTCCGATTTATTTCTGTTTTGGACTGGTGACTATATGTTGATTATTATCTAAATCCATCATTCAGGAGCATTTGTTAGTTCCCTTGTCCTTTTCTTTAAGAAGCAAATACAATTTTATTTCTGGTAAAAACATGTAAATTTGCGTTTGTTAAATTTCTCTACCAATTACCAAAAGATCATTTTGTCATTTTTGAAGGCTTTTTCTGCTTCTGATCGTCTGCGTCGGCCAGTAAGTGATTTCCCGCATTCGCGTATTTTGGGAAAAATACCGTCCCAGAACGCATTGCGCGTACCACTTCTGGCTGGTTACGTCCGATACAACGCACTTTAAGCAGTTTATATTAATAACCAATTTCTTAATATTATTAAAGTCATACATCATCAGAAAGCTAACCCAATTTTCTATTCATTTCTGTATTCGTTTTTATATTTTTGTAAAATTTAATGCAGTTGATTGCGATTTTAAAATAGCTCCTATTGTCCACTGGATTTAATGAATTTAGGTATAATATAATGATGTATTTTATATACGCAAATAACGGTAACCCAGTGAAAATTTTACAAAAATATAAAAAAAAATACTGCATTGTTTAGACAATTGAATGCGCTTTCCAATGATGTATGACTTAAATATTATAGTGATTTTAGTTTATCATAGGAACGGTTTAAATTGCGGTGTATTTTAGTGCGATAGTAACTCAATGCGGGTCAGCTGCCTGTTGGCGGGATAACAAGAAAGCACTAAGTACGGGTTAATGCTCTGAGAGTTGATTTAAGGGAATCCCAGCGTAATGACGTCAATGAGTGAAATGTGTATTGCGATTTACTGACGTCACGTCATCGGTCATATATATATGACGCAGATCCGTTAAATGTTTTCAAGAATGATAGATTCACTTCCCACAGGAATGCTATAAGTCTGACGTCACACACGTGTAATGGACCTGGAAGTGTAGTATTTCGCTTTTATTACGTCATCATTGAATCAACAACATTGCCTTTTTATTTAGCAACCGCATTTAAACCATTTAAGAATCGAGGAATCCAGTTTTAATGCAATAAAGGCTCGCTAACCCGTTAATCTCCTCAAACTTTTTGTTCCAAGTTATGAGGAGGTTAAAAGTTCAGATTTACCTAAATACACAGGAGTGGAGCCATTTTGAATGTGTGGGGTGGGCGGGGCTGGAGGTGACTGGGTCTCATTTCTCGTTTCTGTTTCGTTTTTCGTGTAAGAAACGAGAAGAGAAGACCTGGTGAAAGCATGGTGGGAGTTGATAGGAAGGGTTGGGGTGGGTAAACGGGGGTAAATGACGACGGTCTGGAATAACCATGAATATGGTCTGTTAATTCAATTATTCGTATTGTTTAATCTATTATATTAATGGCTAACTCCTATCCGACAATGACAGTGTTTGAAGGAGCTGTTCGTTTCTTTCCTATTCTTTTTTAATCTGTTTACATCGTTTTTCTCCCCTACATCTCTCTCTCTCTCTCTCTCTCTCTCTCTCTCTCTCTCTCTCTCTCTCTCTCTCTCTCTCTCTCTCTCTCACACCTCTTAATTTATTGTTTCTCTCTCACCTCGGTTTAGTGTTCTCAATCATTGGCTGCTTATAATAATTCTGTAGGGAGAGGGCAAACCTAAGTTGTAAGAACTTGTGCCCGATCCCATTGTGCAATTGTTACAATAAAATATGTTTAAATCAAAATCCAGTTTTAAATATTCCCCACCCATCTCTAGCTAAACTACACCCACACTTCGCCTGTGTTGGGATTAAATAGTAAAGACATACAATTCGTACAACAACGATTTAGTTCGTCATCAATTAGGCGCTCGTGACGAACTTAATTACGTCATTCATGGCGTCACTGATTATGACGTCATCTTGGACGGATAAACCGAAAAGGTCCGTTACAGACCAGAAATGAAAAATTGTTCATGATTTAAGGAATAATTAGTTGAACATTTTGACACTAATTTGACTGGGAGCGGTTGCTGCTTCTATGACAGCAATAGGTTTCAGTTAAATTGGTTTCACAATATTCAACAGCTTTTCTTGCTTGAAACTTTGACATATAGACCCGGAAGTACGTCATATCGTAGCAAACACATAATTAGAACTATTTACGGACCTAAAAGGCATACTAACCGGTTTTACTCTTCAAATCATGATGCAAAGATCCTCTTTGGTATGGAAGTTCCTTAGGGTCGTAGGAGAGAAATTATCCAATAAACACAAGGTTTATCCTAAAATCAAAAAACGCCCGCTGCTAGCCAGCCTGGAAAAGATGGCCAAGTTTTAGTCCAGGAGCGGTTTTTTGTAGAAGCGATTATCCCTGATAGCGAGATACTGGGCCAGTACTGGGCCAATGGTGGCGAAATCCAGCCCGGTATTGGCCCAGTAACCTGCGTGTTCAGGGATGGCACACGTTTTCCAGCTAATGGATAATTTCAGAGTAATGACGTTATATAACATCATAATCAGCTAAGCGGTGTGTATGATGACGTCATAATCATTACGTCATAAATGATTCTATACTCTTAATCTTAAAACTCTTAATAGTCAAATTGTATGTCCCTACTATTTAATAAACATGTTATTGAATATTTTGAAACTAATTTGACTGGGCGCTGTTGCTGCCATAGGCAGCAACAGCACCCAGTCCAATTAGTTTCAAAATATTCAACAGCTTACCAGTATAGTTTTTCTGGAAATTGATAGTCATGGAGTTCCGAGATCGATCGATCCCAACAAGATTGAGGTGTGGGCAGAGCTTTGCTAGAGATGGGCGGGACATAGCTAAAAATGGAAAGGTCCATTGATCGTCGCTGAACTCATTTCTCGCCTCGATTTCGCAATTGAAATGCATTTAACAGTCAATTCGACATAATGCGCAAAACGTTAACATTTTAACCAAATTTATGAAAACAGGTTTTATAGCAGCATTTAAATAACATTTATGAGAGAGGAATTTTGACTTAACATGTCCACTATTGTGGTGGACGGGCTTATGTAGGGCAAATTAGAATATATTCCCTAAAACATTCTAATTGTATTTTTAAAGAATGTTGTGTTGAATTAAACAATATTTTAACACAAATTAACCACATAGATTCTTTAAAATTATGCCTTCATGGCTACAAATTTGTTTGATTTTGTACTAAATATAGACAACCCTGTCAATTACGGACACTGTATGAGCCATCAAAATCTGTTCACTTACTACAACTAATTTGCTATGATAAATAGCTTTTGGGGACAAATGATGGTATGTCTTTAAGACGGATCGTAATAAAACCACCCTCTTAAGGAACCACCTTCATTTGCCACAAAAGTAAGGCTCCGCTGTAGACAGGGTTTACTGTACTAAAATGAACACATAAAAGTGGCTACCGTTTATGTATAGAAAACCGTGCTGATAAACCGCTGTATTTCACACACACACACACACACACGCACGCACGCACGCACGCACGCACGCACACACGCGCGTGCGCACGCACGCACGCACGCACGCACGCACGCACGCATACATACATATATATATATATATATATATATATATATATATATATATATATATATATATATATATATATATATATATATATATATATATATATATATATATATATATATATATAGATATATATATATATACGGGCGCACGCACACACGCACGCACGCACGCACGCACGCACGCACGCACGCGCAAGGCAGGTGGTCGTCGGGAAGGGGTGGGTGTGGTGCGTGCGTACGTGTGTATGAATGTACAAATTGTTAGTGTATATAATTATACCATATCCAAATCATTCTCTATATTTTGGCAATGATCTATATCAGCACGTAGGCACGTACGTACGCGCACGGCAGGTGGTCGTCGGGAAGGGGTGGGTGTGGTACGTGCGTACGTGTGTATGAATGTACAAATTGTTAGTGTATATAATTATACCATATCCAAATCATTCTCTATATTTTGGCAATGATCTATATCAGCACGACACCTGCATAACCCAGTACATGCAAGATTTTAGCCTTACATGAACATTTGCCTGAGGCACAATTGTTAGTAGAGTCCAGGTTTTTGGATCCACACTTACATCGGGCCAACTCAATAGCAGCCAATGGAGCCGGAGGTAAAGATGACAACTCTGGAACTATGTGGCCATCTTCACATTTTCACCCTAGCTTCAGAGTAACCGCCAATACGGGGCTCGGCACTAGATCTTGTTCCCACACTGAAGCGTGTCAGTGAGCACGCAAAATGTGCTCTCGCCAAACACCAGTTGCTGGTGGTAGCTTGCTTACACATTCATGACCTTGGGCTGTGTCCAAATCTTTGAACATTTTCCACAGTAGGTCCCCTGATTTTGTGATGCTGACACATTCATTGTAGAACAGACTACACAGGGATAACTAGCATTTCTCAATGACATCATCACATGGTTGGTCTCCAATTCCCAGTTGTGAGATAGCATGAACAATATCAGCATCAGCTTCAAGAAATGCTTTAAATGTTTTCTTTCTCGACTTTCCAAAGATTCGAGCAGTTGTGTCAAACTGTGAACTTTAATGGCTGCTTTGGGTTTATCTAGCCCTAAGGCATTAAAGATTGGCTTAATTTAACACGCCTTTTTGGGTTAGGGTTAGAGATGCATTACTTTACCCATACTCGGTGACGCTTTATCCCTCTCTCAGGCAGACGACGTAATATGAAAAGAGGTACATCTGTGTATTCGCTGTATATGATACATGTAAAACTAAAATTGACGACATCCACAGCATGAAAAATGATTAATGTATCCGCTTCTTCATGAGTACTGACTGCTACATTTAGAAACACATCACCATGTCTGTTATAAAATAATCTGTGTTGTGTGGCTGTAATTGTGTGAATGCTACATGATTGTACAATCTGTTCTGCTCGGTACCTTGTCAAGGAATCGTTTGTCTTTGTACTACCCAAAACAATCTTTGCATTTCTGTTGCTTAACCATGTTTCATCCTATATAATGTAACCTTTCTCGGAAGTCTTGCCGCCTCTGCAATGCTCACGTGTGAAGTCCGTGAGAGAAGATGCGCAATTATAGTGATCAAATTGATTCTTGCAAGGGAGTATTTCTTAACTTTAGCTTCGACTAATTTAACAATGCATCACCTAGTGCCTTACAGTTATTGAATGACTGAAATAGGCTCTGCAACAGAACTCATACCATCTATAATGAGCAACATCTTAGTAGTAGAGCCGTCATTTGTCACATCCAAGTTAGAATCAGGCTCAGGCTAGCTAGGTCCATTTAGGTTCTAGGCTGTACATTGTCAGGCCCAGCTAAATCCTCCAGTAAATGAATGCTATCACTCTTGTCTCTAGTTGGGTTAAGTACACCATCAGTTTGAATAAGTGTACTATTGATTGCTGGCTATTCATAGAGCGTTATATCTTCTTGAATGTTAATCTCACATGTTAACCAATAACTAAAGGTTTAGACGCTATGCTGGTTGTTGTTTTCAGACGCAACCCTTTGATTTGCCATTAAGTGTTATTTCCTTACCAGATTAGTCCCATCTCAGGTGTTTACACTTCACCATTGCGCGCCATATATTCTCCCCCCCCCCCCCCCATACAACCTCTCTGATACAAATTTAGATTGGTAGAATCACGTTCTTCCAGTCCCAGGACACTTTCTTGTATATGTATCTGGATCAGTTCCTTAGATATGAGGTTTTAACATCCGTGGTGGAGCCCCATCTTCTGGTGGTTCGTTTGTGAACAGATGACAATGTGAAAGTTTCGCTATAGCATTTTCCTGTATTGTGATATATGATGGATACATTACATGGTGACGAGGCTGCGATTGACTTGAAATACCCAACATACGTTCTGTTTCAAAATATTCCCCATATCCAGAGTTAAACCAAGTAGAAAATGTAGTCTGAAGGAATTCATCAGGCAGACAGCTAAGGAACACCAAATGGTGCTTAACCCTTTGAATCGGAAAGACCAAAATACGAAAAATCATTTATAATTTAATAAATATTATTCTAAATAGTTTTAACGAATTTGACTGGACGCTGTAGCAACTGGTTCCACTCCAATTCGTTTCAAAATCTTAAGCAGATTCCATGTTTGACTAGTCTAAAATTCAAATTCTGCGATATCAGGTTTCATAGGGCTAAAACAGAAAAGTGGCTTCATAGAAAATGCATTTTGGGACACAGTGCGTGGGTTAGATATTGTAAAGGCTAAAGAAGTAAGGCACCTTAGAATAATAAGCCGTCGATATATAAAGCCACATAATACATATTATATCATTGTGTTTGATAGGCGACATCCGGATAAGCTCAGAGTGCATTTTTGTTGATTTTGAAATTTGGAATCCTCTCTCTGTCTCTCTCCCCCCCCCCTCCCTCCCTCCCTCCCTCTCTCTCTCTCTCTCTCTCTCTCTCGCTCTCGCTCCCGCTCTTGCTCTCTCCCTCCCCCTCTCACTCTCACTCCTCCCCCTCCCTCTCTCTCTCCCTCTCCCCCCCCCTCCCCCCCTCTCCCTCCCCACTTCCCCCCTCTCCCTCTCCCTCCCACTCTCTCGCCCCCCCCCTCTCTCCCTCCCTCCCCCTCTCTCTCTCCCTCTCGCCCCCATCCCTCCCCCCTCTCCCTCCCTCTCCCTATCCCTCTCTCTCTCTCTCTCTCTCTCTCTCTCTCTCTCTCTCTCTCTCAGTCGGGCAATGATTTCATAATCAACCAAGTCACATGTGTGCTGGTGTCATAATCACTTACGTCATGAATGACATGATTATGTCCGTCATACACTCGTAATAGTCCGTCAAGCTGTACGAATTGTGCATGTCTTTACTCTTTAATAAACATTGTGTTGAATATTTTTAACTAATTTGAATGGGTACTGTTGCTTCCTATACAGCTTACCTGTATATTTTCTATGGAAATTGGGAGGGCAGAGAAACGCTAAACCTTGATTCTTCCATTGAGCAAAAGTGTTTTTATGAGCATCAAGAACTTTCATTTAGAAATCTTCTTGGACTGTGTTCACACTAGAGAGCTAATCCGAAGTAACGCCATACGCCAATGTGGCGTTACTCCGGATTAGCTCTCACTGACTGTCAGGTAGCCCTATGATCAGCATTTTATCTCGCTCTCTACCAGGTAGCACCACCATTCAGTGCAGGGCTATCTTCCAGCAGTGTGAATGCAAACCAATATATCGGCTATATTTAACCTACATAGTACACGAAATAGTTAAACAGGATTAAGCAATGAGAACGAGGCCTAAGTGCTCTCGACGTCCTCTTTGGAGATACTATGAAACCCCACTGGTGCTAGGCATCTGCTATGTGTCAAGTCATTCAGTTAAAACTCTAGGAGAAGACCTTGCTTAAATATTGCTCAAATGCAGTGCCTATTGGTACACCTTGGCACGAGAAAGCGAATTTCTCGAAACAATGGGATAGATCAACTTAAAAGTTGATTCCTAATAAAGGCAATATAAGCCTAATTTGGTCCACGTCTTTGGCTTATATTGCCTTTATTAGGAATCAACTTTTAAGTTGATCTATCCCATTGTTTCGAGAAATTCGCTTTCTCGTGCCAAGGTGTACCAATAGGCACTGCATTTGAGCAATATTTAAGCAAGGTCTTCTCCTAGAGTGTTAACTGAATGACTTGACACATAGCAGATGCCTAGCACCAGTGGGGTTTCATAGTATCTCCAAAGAGGACGTCGAGAGCACTTAGGCCTATATTGCCTTTATTAGGAATCAACTTTTAAGTTGATCTATCCCATTGTCAATGTAAATATGTTTCACGTAGCCCTATAAATGTTTCGCGTACACCTTGGAGATTTCGGTGTGTGGGCGGGGCCTTTAAGAATTTTCGGGAAGACTTACTAAGATCTACGACGATAAGAGTTGGTCGCTCCTGCTCGCTACCGGAAACTTTTAGGTGTTGCTGCGACAACGTCGCCAGTAGTGAGATGGGGCGAATTAGCTGCAGTCGGCTCACCTCGTCTGACTGATGGTGAATAGACGATATTTATTTCAGACTGCTGGGCCTGATCTGACCAATCTAAGATCCTGGTAAGGACTGGGTGTGTCTCCGAGCTCAACTAGATTCCCTAACAAACTAACAAACTTCCGGTCTTACATATACGTAAGATAAAAGACTTTATTTACACTATAAGATAAATTGATTGAATGGTCGAGCAAAATCGCTCTTACAAAGAATACTTGGTACAATATGATGTACGTAAAGCTATCATCTTAACTTAACCTATTCCTACTCTAACCTATTCTACCTCAAGCTCGGTAGACATGGCAGCCATAGCTTGGAACAATGCGAATCCTATCGAGTAAGTCGAAAGGTTCAGATCGAGTGAATCTGAAGGATTGATTCATTCTGAGAGAAGTACGTTCTTATATAGCCCCAAATTCAGACTTTCCAATATTCTGCTCATTTCCCAGAAACTTCTCTCAGATCCTATTCTTACAACTCTTCTAGGTACCCGATAAGCACACTTTGATTGGCCAAGCAACAAAGTGACCAATCACGTTCTGCTTATCTCTTCCTAGAAGTTATGACCTGATAACTGAGTGGTCCCTTCAACCAATCAGTGATTCCTCCCTCACTTGCTTTGGCACATAACTCTATTCCTTATAATTCTTTACTGCAGAGTCTGGTTGGTCCTGATTGGTTATGACGTCATTCCGACCAATCATACTCTGCCCAATTCTTTCATGAAGATTGTGCCTCATATAGTCAAAGCAGTGGGAACCGGTTCTGATTTGATGCAATCTGTCAGCTAACTAACAACATTAAGGTATGTGTTGTTTATTCATGCCTTAAGATGAGTGGCATATAGTTTATCAATAAATTTCGATTCAGTGATGAATTCCTGAAGGACGCTCTAATGTCCATGTCCTGTCCATTGTGTATTAATGGAGGAGTCTCAAGAATTATAGGGTGCTAGGCACAGGTGCTGGATGATTCACTACCAGATGGTGTTGTTCTAGCCCAGGATCAAATACTAGTCTGCTTACGTCATCAACTGTGTCAGTTAGTCACGTTCCATTTATCCTCATAATTCATGATCCCAACACTAGCCACTAAACATTAATTATTTCCAAAACTACAACTATCAACAACTGCTGAATATCATAAAAGTGAATGCCGGCTAAGCAGCAACAACTTTTAACTAAATCATTCTCAAATACACACCAACTCAGAACCATAGAACCATAGAATCATTTCCAATTAAATCATCCTATTTCTATCATCATCATATTAATCTCATCTGCTGGTTATGTAACGCTATAAACAGCATCCTATTCATTTAACGTTAGTACACTTCTATTACATATAAAGAGATGACCTGGCTGGCTCGACTTTCCACCGTCCAAATGATTGACACATATTTATAAATAACAGGTGGTCGATTCAGCCATGTACATGGATGATGCTTAGTCATCCCAACTTTCCAATCTCGAATTGTATGTACATAAATATCATTGATGCAATACTGGAGCATCCATCTTTAGCTCACCTGGACTTTTTGTTCACCTGGTATTTTCAGAACTTAATTTCTTTTTGGGTCCTATGTGAATTATAAAACATCCCGCGTGGTCATGACTTCCCACGTGACAATCCCATATTTACAACCTGAATAAGTTACTGATCGAAACTGAAATTGAAAATTGGAAATGCTCATATGCATTGCTACAATACTGATTAAGTTAGTCACATCGTGTTAAAATGTGTGTTCATCTTTAAATACAAATGATTAATCTATAAGCCTGCGCAGATGTGATTAACAACATTGAATGTTTTTAGTTTACTAGTCAAACACAATTTCGTCATTAGTGTTTTTTAAATAAATTAATTATTTCATAATCTAACAACAGAATAAAGAATATATTGAGGCACTACTTTGTTCATATTACAGAATGAGGGAGACATAGTGCTTCGTGGAGAGAGAAATGACTGGGATGGGGTACTTCGCATCTTTCACAATAATGCGTACGTAATGAATAATAATAATAATAATAATAATAATAATAATAATAATAATAATAATAATAATAATAGAAACAGAGGGTCGCTAAATTAAGCAGTATTATTATTATTATTATTATTATTATTATTAAAATATTATTATTATTCTTATTATTCGTCTTATTATTATTATTATTATTATTATTATTATTATTATTATTATCATTATTATTATTATTATTATTATTATTATTATTATTATTATTATTATTATTATCATTTATCGAAATCATGTAATTACATGTATGCATCACTCTGACAAAATGCCGTCATTTGCTTCACACAACTCCTACAAATGACGTCGTTTCCTGCATATTACTTAGACAAATTACGATGGGTGCAAATGCACCAGGTCTGTCTTGAAAACCTAACAAGTGCTTACTAATAACTATGATGTTAATCAAGCAGCTGCTGACTTAGATATTCCAACATGCTGCATTCAGTATATTTGGAGGTTTAAAAGTATATAACAATCAACCCACTAATAAAAGAACTAATCGTCCATGGTTCAATTACGAATGCCACACATCAAGAAATGAATACCATAAATACAGAAATGAGTATCGAAATAATAAGACCACTACTAAGCTTAACAAGATGATTGGTGCAGGAAAACAGTATAAAACCATAATGAATAAAGCTATAGCTTCCCACAAGCGGGATCCTAAATTAAAAATAGAGCAGCTGAGTAAATCCATTCCTGAGAATACGGGGAAACTATCAAGGCTTCAGGTCTAAAACCCGACTCTTGTAAGGTAAATCTTGATGATATGTATAATTTTTATAAGTCAGTAATGCAAAATGATACCATTCCTGATAACTCGATTACCCATAATGAAGAACCATTAAATGGTAGACTTAACAAAACAATCACAGAAACAGAAATTAGAAAGGGAATCAAGTCATTCAAAAACAATAAAACTGCGGGAGTTGATGGAATAATTAACGAATATATCAAATCTACAGTAACTATAGTGCTGCCCATTTACCGCGCTCCTTTGAACAATGTCCTAAACACCGGTCATATTCCAGAATTGTGGAGTGACGATCTAATAAAACCTCTTTATAATTGTAATGGCTTTACTGAGGAAACAAACAATTTTCGTCCAATTACACTAGTAAGTTGTCTAGCTAAGTTATTTACAAGCATCATAAGTAAGAGAATAGATGATTATCTGGACGAAAACGACCGAATCAAAGAAAATCAAGCTGGGTTTAGGCACAAATACTCAACTACTGACCACTTGTTTGCAATTCATGTATTAATAGAATCCTTTAAAGGTCGAAGGAAATACATTATTGTGCATGACTTGGAAAAGTCCTTCGATAAATGTGGTGTGAGGCCCTGTGGGGTAAATTGCTGCTTGAAAATATAAATGGGAAAGTCTTAGCAGTGATTCAAAATTTGTATCAAGGATTAAAGTCAAGAATAAAATCAATTCAGGACCATTTACCTGTAACTGGGGATTGAGACAAGGATAAATCATATCTCCAATTTTGTTTAATATTTACCTCAACGATCTCAAGGAATCGCCTGGAAAATTCCAACTGCAATGGTTTGGTTCTAAATGGCAATATAAGTCTCTACCTTAAATTATTAGTGCTATTGTATGCAGACGATACTGTTCTGTTAGCAGATGGTTGCACAGAGCTGCAGATAACACACAATGCGCATGTTAACTACTGCACAACCTGGAATCTTAAAGTAGACAAAGATAAGACTAAAATAATAATATTTGGAAGTAACAAACGAGGTTGGGCTAAGCATAAATTTAAATTGGATGGTGAAAATATTGAAATCGTAAACAAATATAAGTATTTAGGTATACATTTCTTCCACATTGGAAGATATATTACTGCAATGAAACATCTTGCAGGACACGCCCGCAAAGCATCGTACTCAGTATACAGGCACGTTCAAAATACAGGCCTAACCATAGTGTGTCAGATAAAGCTTTTTGAAACTATGATTGTACCAATTCTCACTTATGTGTGTGAAGTCTGGGGAATAGAAAACATGGCTTTATGGAGACGTAGCCAGATACCCAGTAGAAATAAACATAAGGTACAATATAATAAACTACTGGGACAAATTATTGAACAGCAAAGATACAAAATTTTCTTCAGTATTATACAAATACATGTACAATGACCACTTCCAAAATAATATGAAATATAGATGGAGTAGCAATGTAAAGGATATATTTACTAGCGTTGGGATGGGATTTGTGTGGGAAATGCAAACTATAAATAACGCTACTGTAAAGCGTATTAAACAAGTGCTAAGCGACCAGTTCTTACAAACATGGAGAGGTCAAATCAACATATCATCAAAAGGTTAAACATATAGTATACATATAGATATATATATGTATATATATATATATATATATATATATATATATATATATATATATATATATATATATATATATATATATATATATATATATATATATATATATATATATATATATATATCAGGCAGATGGGAGTGGATAGAAAAAAGGAATGATTGTGTAAATTATGCAATAGCAAAGATATTGGGGATGAATTCCACCACTTCTTCTTATGTGACTTTTTCATGGATGAAAGGAAATTATTACTTAAAAATATTATTACAGCCAGCCAAATTATCATAAATTCTCTGAGTTACTGTCGAATAGAAATGTAATAGTTTTATCGAAATTATGGGCCTTTATTAGGAAAATACTTAGTCAGTTTAAGAAGAGTACAAGAGGTAAGATCTAATTACCTCACACGTTTGATGAAATATAGTCACCATCAACAGCAACAGCGCATACTACTACTACTACTACTACTACTACTACTACTACTACTACTACTACTACTACCACTACTACTACGACATCTATCGACAACGACAATAATAATAATAGTAATAATAATAATAATAATAATAATAATAATAATAATAATAATAATAATAATAATAGTAATATAACCTATACTCCTAATCACATCACCAATGTAGGTATAGTATGTATCCTTTCCCCATATGTCACATTGTGGCCTGCGAGTCATAAAGAAACTTGAAACTAATACTGGGTGATTTAAGCGATAATTTACTGGATCCAAATCTGCACAATCTTAGGAACATTATCGATTTATATAATATGCAAACATTAATAGATGAACCTACTCATATAACACATTGAACCGCAGGAGGCAGTTGAGTCAGGTTGTAGATATCGGATTGTCTAGAGGGAGTCATGACCCGATGGACATCTTATATTTATAAGTAAGACCTTAGTGAAAATTATCTTTTGAAAATACCAGGGGAGCTAAAGAAGGGATAACATCATATTGGTAGAGTACAGAGTAGTAGAGGTACGCACTTGGTGAATTGCACTGGGTGACTGGATGACGTCACCAGCAATGATGCAGATACGAAACTAGTATAGAAACTGAGAGTAGTATTAAAACTGAAAATGAAATGAGGTAGGGGGGAAATCGATGGTGCTGAGTTGATGATATCTGTCAGTAAGTGAAAAAGTTAAGGATGAAGGTTGTTGCCATGGGATCAGCAACTATTTGATAGTATTCAGCAGTTGGTCAGGGCAGTGGTTAACACAATAATAAGTTGGTAGAAAATGAGAGGAATCGATGGGAATCGTTAAGAATAATGAGCGAAATAACAACGAACCAACTGACCCGAATCTCGATAGAAAGCACAACAACCCCAGCTGGTGATGAGCTCATATAGCTCCAGTGCTATTAACCTTCCTAAATTGCAGGCATAGGCCTAAAGGCAAGGAAGAGGACATTGGCAGAATAGAGTCAAGAACATAATATCCTGTTGGGAACAAATTTGTACATCAACTATGCGTCGATCAGACATGGCAGGCTAATTATCAGAAATAAGTAATTGTTGATAGAAGCTGACAGATCGCATCAAAGCAGAACCGGCACGAACCAGTTGGACCACGTTCAGTGTTGTATCGTTTCCGGAAGTAGTTTTGGGCAGGGGAAACGTCATAATCAGAGAATGGCGGATGGACTTCTGAACGCGGTAACGTGGACTCAGAGAGTATAAAAGAAGCACTTTGAGGTTTTAGGGGAGGAGGAAATACTTGTATTGAGTGTAAGCTCTGGTTGAACATATTGGAGTAGGCAGGAACGGTACGTAACTAGTTAGGATATCAGATCAGCTCGACTGAGAGTAATCCTTTTAGTATAGAATTGAATAGGAAGATTACGGTTAGATAAGTTGTTACAAGTATTCGAATTCAGTTAATTATTATGCGTACTTTATGACAGTAAAAGTCATCTTCTTTAGTAAATGTACAGTTAGAATTAGTATTAAAATTCATCACCTTGATAACCTCAAGGCAATAGTTTTGTTGTGCTGTTAAATTCTGGAGCATACGGAATACCACCGTATCTTACCTCATACTTCTGAGAAGTAGTCAGATCAGGCCCGGATATCTTATACAAATATCGTACAGTACATCCAGTTACGAGGCGAGCAGATATCCGTCTTTTGTGTTTTGGGTAAAGAAGGTTGTCGCAGCAACTTAACATACAAACTTTACTCAAAACGGAAAAGACGTCTTAGTCAGTTAGACCAGATAATAAATCAGTAGAGTCATCAAAGATTGAAGATAGGAAAACGAAAATCTTCAAGGTGTGCTACATGAATTTATGGACCACTCGGCGACATATGCTGCTATAAAAATACCAACATGTATTAAAAAAATGTAAGAAACACCCGAATAAAGATAACAATATGAAGAAAAAGCTAAACAGGATTTTATAGCTTCTGTAGACCTAATGCTAGATGAACTCTCTGTACATAATCCTCGTCCTTATTGGAAACTAGTTAAATACCTTATCAGTGGAAGCCCTAAAAGCAATATACCACCTTTAGTCCAGGCAAAATAAGCTTTTACTTGAAACAAATTGCAACACCATTTTTTATACCATAGTGCATTTCTATGAGGTCACCAGAACACCATACTAAAAGTCCTAAGAAATCCCTTATGGGGAAATATGCCTAATTTGCGTAAATCCAATATGGTCGCCAAATATCAATATTTTGCCATATGTTTGCTCTCAGATAACATATTGGGGTAATTTAAAATTCTAGAATATGGTTTCTGAACACCAGCTCGCATGTAGAACATAGTAAAATAGGTTTGGATGTAAAATTCATTTGAGTACACCCAAGATGGTCAATAAATACCAATATTTTGCCATAAATTCATGTAATCAGAGTGTTATTTTATTGATCTAAAATGAATTTTTGACATATAACTTGCCAAGCTGCATGTACTATTATTGTTGTTGCTGTTGTTGTTGTTGTAGCTGCTGTTGCTGCTGCTTTTGCTGTTGCTATTGCAACTTCTGTTGCTGTTGTGGTCACATTGCGAGACACCGCCACTTCTATCCTCTATGCATTCCATAAACAACAGAAACCTGACAATTCCGAAGACTAAAAGTTTCGTATTATCAAAGCAGCAGCAAAACTCATTGCAAGTGATGACAAATCCATTGTTGTTCCATACGACATCTAACCAGCCATAGACTTTATGGCAAATGCTGACTCTGCTGTGAATTATATTCCTAAGACACTGCGAGTACTTTTGAAGACTATGTTTGCTGGTAAAAATGTAGATGTAAAGCTTGCATCGATTGGACAGTCTGGACATGAAAGCAATACGACCGAGAGCCATACTAGCCTAGGGGCCCAGTTGGACCATCATTTCGCATCAAGGTTTCTGGTAGACACACTTAATGTACTTGGTTTCACATGTTCCTATGCTGAGATAAAAAGATATGAACGAAGTGCGGCAGTTGAACAATGGACTGAAATACCTGGATATACACACGGACATAGTATTCAATATTGTGCAGACAATGTAGATCATAATCACCATCGGTGGGACAGGGACATTCCATGGGATGGGTTTAATAGCTGCTGTTACAACATGAATACAAGCCCAGGGTAAACCTATTCCCTAGGTGCAGGTGACAGCTTCAGTTATTGCTGCAGTTGGCCGGATAAACATTGAGTATTTTAAGATCCCTTCAACAATCCCACCTCTCACCTATCTACCGCGTGTGCACATGGCAGTAGAAGATCCTACATCACAATTAGATGTGCTATCGAAGACCTACCTACTTCTTCACATGCCCATGCCAGCATGATCGGGCATGATGCAGATGTTACATCTTTTTCAATACCCTGGGCAATCTTCTGTTATGTTCCTCACAATGATTGACATTGATCCAAGTGATCCAACCTGTATCTACCCTACGCTAAGATGTGTTTCCTCCCAGGCTAGGTAATATAATGTCACACCCGTACTCACATTCAACCAACCATTATACTGGAGTTTTTTAAAACAATTATTTGGTCTCAGCCAATTGACAGTGATCTCACGCACATTGTTCTCAGACTCGAAGGATTCCACATGGAGATGAGCTGCCTGAGGAGCATTGGGCACCTTATGTCAGGCTCGGGACTGCAAGAACTACTTGAGATCGTATATGCTAGCAACACTGTGAGCCATATGCCGGCTGGCAAGGCTGGGTCCAGAGCAATGCGTGGTCACATGCTGGTAGATGCTGCACTGAACACAATTGTGGTGGCCAATGTCTATATTGTGCCTGTATCAACCAAAGAGACAGTAGAGAACACCGGTGCGGAGATAACCAATGAGTGTCCTGAGATAGATGCAGTAGGGATGCAGGTTAAACAAGATATTGTCACAACGGACTTAACACCAGCAACAGAACTGTATGGGCGTGCAGTATCTTCTGAATTGTCTGTGGACGAGGTTTGTTCAGGAGAGGTATTAGTGAGAATCCAAAGTAAACTAAATAAGTATAAGGAAATGAATGAATGACTATGCGGACGGCATTACTCTGGATACAATATTTGAAGATGGTGGACATCCTGAAAAACTTTCTCAAAGCTAAGCGAACAGGCACCTCGAGATTACACCTTCAAGCAGTCCGAGAAATGTTATCGTACTTTGAGGCATCTGGACACACACTATATGCCATATCTGCATACATTTACCTGCAACTGATGCATCGTCTTCCAGATGTGCATCCAGATGTCCGCCAGAAATTTGAGGACGGATACCATGTGGTTAGGCGCGGTGACAGATATTGGGCAGGACTCTCAACAGATTTCATTATTGAGCAGTTACTAATAAGAAGTGTCAAGACACATGGGGGTTTGAAAAGAGGAAAAAGAATGACAGAGACCAGCGATTAGTGTGGGTCCTTTCAATGCCAGTATGGACAGCCATCAACGAGACCATGCAGAATTTCAACACGGTCTCATATAAAACCAGTGACCAGCACACGGACCTATCAACAGCTAGGCCAGCTAGAGATGTCAATGACACTATTGATCGTATCAGCTATCTCATAGAGAGATGCATTCATTGGGAATATATCACTGTTTAGCGTTGCTAATGGCATGAGAGTCCAGGAAGGAGGCAATGTTGAAAGATTAAGCGAATTTGGAGAAAAGATTATAGCCTCCATGGATGGGAAATCTTTGGAAGAGTTCACCTTCTGTAAAGTAGATAGAGCAGTGACACTTGGTTCAAGATCAAAAGACAATCTGTGAAGGTCGATCCACAGTTGATATTTCAGAGACTGATAACTGTTGGTGAGCGTTGGAAAGATCGACCATCCCTGTTCAAATATGAACTCTGTAGTCGCCCACCTGCACTATTTGAATCATCCTCTCCTCCCCTAAAGGCCAATAAAGCAACACTTGCTGATACTCTGTGGAAAGCCATAAAATGAGAACAACGACAACCCAATGAAAATGTTCAGTATATCCTTGATGGTGGTGCTCTACTCCATCGCCTACCATGGCTCAGAGGTTCCACGTATGACAGTGTGAGTTGGTTGTATGTTAGATATGTGACACAGAAATATGGTTCTGCTGCGATTGTCTGCGATGGCTACAATGATGACCACACAACCAACGATGTCACTCACGTGAGAAGAACGGAGCCGTGTGCAGGTGTGACAGTGTACTTCACTGGTGGGATGATCATCCAATGCAAAAGGGATGAATTCCTGAACAATAAGATAAACAAACAGCGCTTCATACATTTTCTAAGTGACAAACTAGAGCGGGCTGGGTCCAGCACATATCAAGCAAAGAATTATGCTGATGTGCGCATTGTTCAAACAGCTGAAGCATATGCCAGAAACAAAGACACAGTTCTTATAGGGGATGACACAGACTTGCTGGTTCTCCTACTGTATCATGCTGAAATGGACGCACATGAGTTGTTTCTAGCATCAGAGCCCAAGAAGGCTTCCATGAATAACAGGATATGGTGCATAAAGCAAGCTAAAGCTATTCTTGATCCTGGTATATGTGACATGTCCTCTTTATCCATGCAATTCTGGTCTGTGATACAACATCTCGCTTGTTTGGATTGGGAAAAGGTTTGGCGCTGAAGACGATAAAGAACGATGTCCTGTTCTGCCACCAAGCTAAGTTGTTTAGTCACAAAGGACAAGTGCCTAAAAAGGGCATCATGGCAGCTGGCGAAAAAGCACTGGTATCTTTATATTGCGGTGAAAAAGAGGAAGGACTGGAGAGTTTACGATACAGGCTGTTTCTTGATAAAGTTTATATGAGCACATCACACGTGGACCCTAAAACTCTACCACCATCCTTTGCTTTTCCGTGTATACTATCAGATGATGGAGTAGAAAGGGGCAGGTAGCAATATGAAGCCAAAAGAGTGGGGATAGCACACGGTTGATGGAAGATACCTGCCAATACAGACCAACCAGCCTGCTGCACGGTCAGAACTATAAATTGATATCATCCACTGCAACTATAAAACGGACTGCAGCACAAGGTTTACGTGCCGAATATACTGGTTGCCATGCACTGCTGTCTGTAGAGCGTGCCGTGGAACAAGTTGTACCAACCCGGAGCTGCCAGATTTCACTGATGATTATGATTAACATGATCGTCCTTGTGGAGGATATTTCGCAGCCATCAGATAAGATCACTATAGTACTCGCTGTCATCTATTTGATTACTTAATAGTTAATACTCACCCACCAATCCATTCAACCATCCATTAATCGACCCATTCATCTATCCAGCCACCTGCTGGTTTATTTATCTTTAGATAGATAGATAGGTAGATGGATGGATCGATGGATGGATGGATAAAATATACCATCTGATTACATGAATTTATGGCAAAATATTGGTATTTATCTACCATCTTGGGTGTATTCAAATGAATTTTACATCCAAACCTATTTTACTATGTTCCACATGCAAGCTGGTATCCAGAAACCCTATTTTAGGATTTTAGATTCCCCAAATATGTTGTCTGAGAGCAAAGATATGGCAAAATATCGATATTTGGCGGCCATATTGGATTTATACAAATTAGGCATAGTTACCTATGCGATATTTCTTAAGACTTTTAGTATGGTGCTCTGGTGACCTCATAGAAATGCACTGTGGTAAAAGAATTGTGTTGCAATTTGTTCCAAATTGAGTGAAAAATATGGCTAGATTTCCTGGACTACTTTACAGTATGATGATAACGGGTACAAAAGATTTGCCAATACCGACACCGAAAAAGACACTTGTTTAAATAACTACTTTGTATTCTATCAGATATTTCAATTCGTGAATGGAAAACAATTGATATCGTAAAAAATTAAATTGAATAAAGCTTCCGGTTGCGAACAGGTAAGTCACAAAATGTTAAAAGAAACAACGCACACCATAGCATTCCCATTATATGTGTTGTTTAATAATCTCTTCAATGTGGTATATTCCCAAATTCCTGGAAACGCGTTACAGTCTTCCCCTTATTTAAAAATGGCGATCGTGAACTCGTGGAAAACGATAGACCAATTTCTCTATAGAAAGAGTAGTTTTCAAATATGTTTATAATCATCTGATTGTACAAAACCTTTATAAGTACCAATCTGGCTTCCGTCCTGGATACTCAACCGTTTTTCACCTGATCGAATTATATCATAATTTGGTATATGCGATAGGTCAACATAAACCAGTGTGTGTTGTATTTTGTGATATTTCGAAGGCCTTTGACAGGGTATGGCGCAAAGGATTACTTTTTAAAATGCAAATACATAGTTTAGGAGGAAACATTCATACTTGGTTTACAAACTTTATCTCTCTCCCTCCTCCTCCCTCCCTCCCTCTCTCTCTAAGAGAAAATATTATACTATGTAAACTGCAGTCAATTGAATAGTGACTTATATCATTACCACTTACTCGACCATTCAAATTGTATTCAGTGCCAAATGCCTGAAACGGCTTTCCACTACTTTTTTTAATGCGCCAAATAGGCAAACGAAAGGGAACATTTGGTTAGTTTCCTTCATCAAATACTGCCAGTCCAGTCACTGGACACCATTCTTCAGATCTAACGGTCCATCAATTAATACATCAAACAAACAGATTATAACGCAAGAATTCAAAGTCCACGTCATTTTGTTCTTGTAGAATTTGTCATTGTCTTTTACCGAGGTTATATTTGGAGATTATTGTCATCAAAATCAACACCATTGCTTTGGATGGTATTATTATTATTATTATTATTATTATTATTATTATTATTATTATATTAAATTTATATACAGTATATACAGTAAAGTTAATTCTAGGGAGAGAGGGTAAGTAAGTTGTCAGAACTTTCACCTCAATCCCACAGAAGTATATGCAATATTATACGTCTAACCTAAAACAAATTACGACATTTGCTCCTAATATGGCGTCATTTCCTCCACAAAACTACAAATGGCATCATTCGATCCACACAGCTTCTATAAATGACGCCATTTCCTCCACAAAACTACAAATGGCATCATTCGATCCACACAGCTTCTATAAATGACGCCATTTCCTCCACAAAACTACAAATGGCATCATTCGATCCACACAGCTTCTATAAATGACGCCATTTCCTCCAAACAACTACAAATGATAGAATTTCTTCCACATAACGCCAACAAATGACGTAATGTGTCACATACTACTTCCACAAATGATGTCATTTCCTCCACATAACTCCTACAAGTGGCTTCATGCGCTCCACAATGACGTCATTTGCTTCACACAGTTGAACTAAATATTTTTATTTTTAATTCCGGCACTAAAGTCATCCGTATCATTGTATTCAAGGAAAATGAATTTTTAACATTATTAATCACAACTACTACTTTTTACTCTCAGCTGGGGATCCGTGTGTGCCTTACAATTCACTCACCGTGACGGACAAGTTGTCTGCCGAGAACTCGGCCTCAGTGATAATGATCCCCATGTTCGCTACGTGACGTCAGCCGATACACAAGTCACGTGGGTAGATGCCTTTTTGTGTCAAGGTCACGAGAATGCTTCTAGTGAGTGTGGAATGACGTCATGGGGCAGTACCTGCCCGGCAGATAGAAAAGTCTTCCTGGAATGCACTCCCCCTGTAAGCAGTTTTAATAGAGTGATCTCTAGCTATGCCCCGCCCATTTCTAGCTAATCCCGTCCACATTGTACACATGCATTGAGGAAAATTATTTAAAAGCTCGTCTTAAAAGTTTGACAAACTGTGCAAAAATCACGGCACTAGTGAAAAAAAGTTGCTCCAATGTTTTCTGAACTGGCTATTCTCTGCCATTCGAAGGACATATCCAAACATCACTGTACAGATAGGCAGGCATGCACGCCGCCCGGCAGGCAGGAAGGCAGGCAGGCATGCAGACGGACAGACAGATGACGGATATGTTTTATTCACATTGCGCTTCTATATTATGCACATAATACTGTAAAGAATTACTTTCTGATAGCAATCATCTCATTCTGTGTACATTATTTATTTTGCATTCTATATTTACTTATTTTGTGACACATGCATAATGTCATAGTAGCATATGTTGGCTAATATGTTTCTAAGATAATGATACTTACCGGTATAAAGAAATGGGTGCTCGTGATTATAATCGGAGAAGATGCAATCTAATTAGTTTTATGACGCATCTCTCGTGTGTCCGTGCATTAATCGCAACTAAAGTAATTATCAAATAAAATTTTTTGGCCTAACTCAAACTGTGGACATGTTGACATGTTGATGAAATATCATCAAGGTTGAAATTGTTTTGCATATTGTTGATGTCTGAGGTCACATCATTACTATCTATCTTTCCAGCGAAATGGTATAATAAAGCTGGTGAATGGCACGAATCCATGGGATGGACGTCTCCTTGTAGCATACAACAATGTGTAAGGACTCCCTCCCTCCCTCATATCTCTCTCTCTCTCTCTCTCTCTCTCTCTCTCTCCCTCCCTCCCTCCCTCCCTCCCTCCCTCCCTCCCTCTCTCTCTCTCTCTCTCTCTCTCTCTCTCTCTAAAGCTGGTGAATGGCACGAATCCATGGGATGGACGTCTCCTTGTAGCATACAATAGTGTGTAAGGACTCCCTCCCTCCCTCCCTCCCTCCCTCCCTCCCTCCCTCCCTCCCTCCCTCCCTCTCTCTCTCTCTCTCTCTCTCTCTCTCTCGCTCCCTCCCTCCCCTCTCTGACTTTTATTAGTTGCTCAAAACTGAATAGGCTTAGCTTTCTTTGAGGGAGCGGAGGAAATCTCGGAAGTGTCGAACATATCGTATGGTATAATCTTTCATCTCCATAGTCAAAATCTGATCAAATGCTTGTTTTAACCCACTACCCGTCACACACCAGAAACGCGATTCATTATCATTACAGTGATACTAATTTAGCGGGGGAAATGTTCCTCGCTGCAACGATTCGTCGACGTTAGTCCAGATTAATGTAATGTTATATTTTGCGAAAGTTCACCCCGCACTACCCCCCCCCCCCCACCCCTTCCCCCCCCCCCAAAAAAAAGCACACGATCGGAGATTGGAAAAATTAAAAATAATGCACAATTTGAAGCTCAGAAGTATTAAACTCTTGTAGCATTAATCCTTTCATCATGTTAATTGTCAAGATTAATCAAGAAAATCCAAGTCGCTTTCTCAGTGAGTGTCGATTTGCAGGCCAAGACAAGACAATCTTTGACAATTTAACAGTGGCTAGCCATGTCAGTAGTAAATTTTCAAAAATAGTCTTCTCTTAGCCAGCAAATGGACTTTTCTCATGACCAGTGCAAGGCCATTTTGAGCCGCTTGGCCAATAAATGGTTAACAAAGCTACAAAGAATCAACAGTGTTACAGAAAATTCTGAGGAATTCCGAGTGATAGGGATTTGGCTGAGAGAAATTGCTAAATGGAAAGAATGCTGAAAATAATGCCTTAAAATTGCAGCATTATAGTTTTTCTAGGTATGGAAAAATTAAATTAGGAAGGTTTGTAAAACCAAAACGTAAACTGCTGTGACCTTAGTGCACGTTGACATTCACCTGGCTGACACCTTTTTAAGCTGAGTTTAGCTGGCAGCAGAATGCGGAAAGCGGGTTGCGGAAACGGACCGCGGAATATAAAGGCCCTACTTCAGATCACTCTTTACTATTTTCTTTCATCCATTTACCTGCATGCGGTAAGCGGTATGCGAAACGCGGAACGGCGGGATGCAGAAACCCCGATCGCTCGGTGTAGCGATTTTTCCGGACGGAAAAGATTCGGTTGCGGGATAGAGCACATGTAACCCGGCAACGAAAGGGTAATCTAAGTAGTTCGTCTAAAATTATAGGAACCAATTTGTCAGAAAAATTAGGAAACCAGTAATATTATATTTACATGTTGTTAGATTAGGCAAAGGTATCATTTTGAATCTAGTCGTCAGTATCCGCCTATTTTGGATCTACATCTCTCGCCTCCGTACATACATATTTTGTAATGGTCTCAATGGAAAGCTAGATATCAAATCGTAAAAAATGTGTTGTCGCTTTTGAAAGAAATTTGATAGAAATATCGCAATATCACCAATAAAAATGCAATAAAATAACGCAATGATACCGCTTGCTGGTAAATGGTACACGCGATATTTTACCCGCATTCCGCATACCAGCTTTCCGTTCCGCATCCCGTGTGCCAGGTAAACGCAGCTTAACCGTGATTTAGGCTTAAAGTGACCGCACATTATGCCGACGCGACGGCGACACGAGAGCGACACCAAGCATTAGCTATATAGCTACCTACCTACCATTCTCATCGTGTCGGGATCGCGTCGTAATCGAGTTAACCAACAGAAAGAGACTACTTAGCGATTTAAAAGCTAATATTTCTATCTTTAACGTTCGTTCATTCATTCATTCGCACGTTCACTCACTCGCGCACGTTGCGCACGCGCACAAGCATGCACGCACACGCACGCAAGACGGGAGTATAGTTCTCTCTTACCATTATGAGGCGAGGGTTGATGGGTGGCCGGTCGAATTGCTGGGTGGGGTTGTGAATGGATGCTCGAATCCATTTTGGGCAAGAAATTTTGAAACTAATTTTAAGTCCCAAACGATGCCCGTTAGCTTGGGCATACGACCAACGCGTTATGGAGACATGAACGGGTGTTGCAGGGTAGGTAACCTCTAATATGTCCATTGGCATTCTCTGATGAAAGGGAGTTCATTTCAGGCAAAAACATAAACTGGTAAATTATGGCCGATGAGGTGACCTTCCACTGCAAGATCAATCAACACCTTCGGGACCACAAGGGTAACATCCTGACCAAGGATGGTAATGATCTGATAATAACTCTAGGCGTAGTTCCCATTCAAGAACCCATCTTGCAATTTCCCATACATTTCTGATGGGACTTTATGGCCCACGGAAAGGTGGGTAGCTGGAAAACCGTTGGGCAGATATTAAATAAAAGTAGCAGAACGTGATTCCACACGGGTTACTAGTAGTTGAACACGTTTCGAGTTGAGAAAATACACTAATTTATTTTGCGTACATTACGTATCCAACAGACCGTGACAAAAGCGGCCCCAGCCATTGGTCAATACAATCATCGTACACTTGCGACGCTGAAGCGACGGAAATATTTGAAAACATGTTCAATACCGAGCGACGACCGTCGATTAGAGCCGATCAGTCGCTTGCTTGCCGTGTTGCCGTCGGTTTCTGCCGCACATCTGACCGATTTTTTAAATCGCGTCGTGTTGCCGTCTCGTCGCCATCGCGTCGGCATAATGTGCGGTCACTTTTAGGCATTCTGATTGTTTTAACATTAATCCTTTCATGGCGAAGTCTGCCAAATCCGGCATCTGAAGTAGTCTCGAGGAATGGTCATTCGCAGGACAAGAGGATACTAGGCCTACGTTTTGAGAATTTAGTTTACCACTAGAATGACTGGCTCGAAGAACCGATCTTGGCATACCAGTGGTCAATTTTCAAAGATAGTCTTCTCGTGGCCTGCAAATGATCATTCAATGAACAAATATTTAGATTTTCTTAACGGAATTTGGCCAGTAAAGGATTACTAAGCAGATGTTAATAGAGGTACCCATTTCTAGCCATACCACGTCTATTTCTAGCTTTTCTCCGCTCTTGGTGTGTGCGTGTTGAGATCGATTTATATTGGCCTACTTTGATCCCTGAATTCACAGAATCCCATTTCAAAGTAATTATACAGGTGAGTTGTTGAATATATTGAAACTAATTTAGCTGGATACTGTTGCTGCCTAATAGCAGCAACAACACCAAGTCAAATTAGTTTCAAAATATTCAACAGAATGTTATTAAAAATTAACTCCTTCAAATTCATACAATTAGTACACTTACATAAACTTTAAACGTCTATACACCATTCATTACACATATTGACTATGACATAAGCATACATATAGCATAATGGAGAAATCCAGTTTTACCTTTGCCCCGCCCATCTTCAGCTAAGATCCACCCACACTTCGCCCGTGTTAGAATCGATCGATCTCTGAACTTCCTGACTATAAATTTCCAGAAAACAACACAGGTAAGCTGTTAAATATTTTGAAACTAATTTGACTGGCTGCTGTCCCAGTCAAATTAGTTTCAAAATATTCAACAACATGTTTATTAAATAGTAAAGACATACAATTCATACAACAACGCTTAGTGCGTCATCAATTAAGCGTCCGTGACGAGCTTAGCTACGTCATTCATGACGTAATTGATTATAACTTCATCCTACACTTCACCTAATTGATTGTGACGTAATGTGATTGAGGAATAAATTAGAATCCTCCATTAGTTAAAACGTCATATCCTTGAGTGGCAGATCAGAGCTATCCAATCCGCTACAGGTGGCGTGGTGTGTGTGATGATAACTTTGACGTCAGGAATGCACAGGTCGCGTGTCGCCAGCTCAACTTCCCAACCATCAATGCTGCATTCGTTCGACAATCGAACAGCCGATATGGTATTCCTCCTCCTTCAATGAGCTTCAACCTGGACGATTTACAATGCGGAGGTTCAGAATTCCAATTGGGAGACTGCCCACATCTTACCTGGGGAAATCATAACTGTGGTAGCGGTGAACACACGGCTGTTACATGCGATGTTGTGAGTACTGTAACAACGATGACGAGGACGACGACGACGACGACGACGGCTGGGTCGACGACGACGGCGGCGACGACGACGATGACGGTAGAGACGGTGATGACGTTGGGAACGACGACGACGGCGACGACGGCGACGACGGCGATGACGACGACAACTGCCTTTCTCACCTTGTTATCAATTGCTTTTCTTCCTTTCTTTTTACCTAGGTCAAGATAGATTTAATTTACCCCTTTAATGACTAAATTCGATCAAGAAAATGAAAATGTTTGCTTATTTTAATGCTAATTCGTAGGCCAAGTGAATGCTATTTTCGAAAATTTAGCACTGGATTGACTGGCAAGGTTATCGAGCCAGTCATACATGTGGTAAATTTTCAAAAACAATTTTCTCTTGGCCTGCAAATGGACATTTCCGTAGACCACTGAAGAGGCCAGTTTTGGCTGACTTCGGGTTGAAATGGTTAATAATATTTGAAGAAGTTTATGGTGAAGTTAACCGCGGAGAGGCTCTATCAGATTTATCTTGGAATTGAAGTTAGTGATTTAAATTGGGTGTCGCGAATTAATTGATTAAATCATCAAATAGTGGCGTCGTGCAAAATATTGACACTATATTAGACACTAGATATGTTCTTTTACGCTGCAGAATCTAGGTAATTGCTTTTCTGAGCATCTCTTTTTTTAATTGTTTGAGTGAAGAGACTCATAGACATACATTGAACACGTTGGCGCGAAAAAGTCCTAGTTGATGATGTGGAGATTATTTCATGCAAGCATTCATTGAGTCAGTGATTCAGTGGTTCAATTATTCAGTCATTCATTGATTCAGTCATTCATTGATTCAGTCATTCAGTGATTGAGTGCACGGACACGTTTGCGGCAAGAATGGACCGTTCCAGTTTTAGCTATTTACCGCCCATATTTAGCTACGGTCTACCAACTCTTCGCCCGTATTGGGATCGATCGATCCCCGAACCCCCTGACTATCAATTTTGGAACTAATTTCACTGGGTGGCGTTGGTGCCCTTCTCAAACATCTTACTTTGGAGATCGTCAGCTTTCTTGCGAGGTTTTTGCTGGCTTTCTGACATAAAGATTTTCTGCATTTAGTCAATTATTTTTCAGGAGAAACTGCGCAAAACATAATCATTTTGCAGGGAACCGTCTGTCAATAGTTCTGTACGGAAATGCAGGAGATGGCCTCTGCATATGAGAATCTAATCTGTTAAAAATAATTTTTGGTAGGGGTAGATCAGCCATGACTTTATCATGCCCACTATGTCACCAAGAGTAGTTCCCATTTATGCTCCCACCAAATGCTGGGCTTTCACGATACCCCTGCATCCCAATGCGTGGCTGGTCACCTTTGGTGTAAGACAGGCGGGAAGACAATGCTCAACCGGTTTGTCTGATTTTTCAAAGGCTCATGATCGATCAGGCATTGTTTACGGAATTATTTGTCAATTTTCGCATTTGTTGTTTGTTTACAAAAGACGTTCCTTACATCTCCAGTCCATGAGAGTAGTGGCTCGAGATCCAGTCCCCCGGTCTGAAGAACGAAATTCAAAGGCTTAATAACCATTGAGGCATGAACAGCTATTACGTTCAAAGGTACTAAGTTATACAGACCAGAGAAGCTAGTTAGAGACCATTTATCAGTTGTGAATGACGATGTCAAAGAACCAACGTGATTGACTACAGTATCGTCGGTTGACTGTAAAATCCATAGAACCTTACCCTTTGCCGAAGAGTCAAGTAAGATCTGCTTATTGGAGCAGAGACGACAGTCTATTCTCAAATGAGAAATGGATCCGAGGCAGGGTTTTACACCATTGAATTAGGAGCGTGAGATAATGCCATTGCGGAAGTTTGAGTGTGCGTGCGTGCGTGTGAACGTGCTAAACTAGCTTCATTAATTTCTCGGTTATTTAACACTTCAGGGCTTTTTCCTTGATTTTCATGGAAACTTTACGAAAAGTATGTCACACATGGCGAATCCAATGGTGATGGATTTAAAGTGACCCGACCAAGCTCAAGGTCAATCAGGGGTCAAACTGACAAATCTTTGGCTTTGGCATGAATTACCTACCTTTACCTGTTGAAGTTGAGTGAGGCAATTAAATCTGATGAATTTCAATTCCCTCTGACTACGTGGGCCAAACTAACTTCATTAATTTCTCGGTTATTTGACACTTCAGGGCTTTTTCCTTGATTTTCATGAAAACTGTATTGACGGTATAGCACGCATGCCGGATCCAATGGTGATAGTTTGAAAGTGACCCGACCAAGGTCAAGGTCAATCAGGGGTGAAATTGAAAGATTTTAGTTTTTGGCATGAATTACCTCCCTTTACCTGTTGCAGTTGGTTGAGTCAATTAAATCTTAAACTTTACAATACCTTATCCTTAATGCTCAGTCATCGCAGATTTACGCTTACTTCAGCAAATGTACTTTAGTTGGTATTGTAATGCAATACAACAGAAGCAACTTCTCGGCAGAGATGCTAAATCGGTTTACATCAAGATAACCAAAATAATCAAATAATCACTGGACCAGCTTAATGATCCTTATATTCTGGAGCAGTTCAGAGTTAACATCTTCGATGTATTCGAGGGATCCGATATGTCACTCACGTTTCACCAGCCCCATTGGATGTTGTGGAAGCTGGTAGTTCATGCACGCATTCACCTCTTGACTGTTGAACTGCACCGTACCATCCGACCTATGCCACTGAGGCTCTACTTGAAAAGTAGAAGGGAGATGATGGGCCATGCCGCATCAAATGGGTGCTTCTTTTAGCCAGCATGTAGGATTCCACAGTTGAGGTTCTGTGTGTGAAACCAATGAATTTTTTACAGTCTTATTTCTGAGGGGGAACCTGAACCTGGAGTGTGTGTGGTCACGGTAGCCGTGATAGAAGATAGATAGGTTCGGTTTTTAGATGATTTAGTTGTTGCCACAGTGGAATTGTCAATCTGCTGTCCTTTTGTGCTGCAGTGGGGTGGAATACTCTAACGGTTGAGTACTCATGCAGACTTGTGTGCCTACTCTATGGGTAAGGTTTAGCTTGGGTGCATGTATTTATGCTGGCAGTGGCCCTATGATTTTTTTCCGTTTATGTTAGAGTTAGTAGACTGTCACCGGGAGACCTGTCCTCGGAAAATTCGTTTGCAACCTTACACTAATGTTAACGTAGATGAGACAGTGAGATAGAGAGATAAACACGCACCTCTCCACCTGTACACTGATACAACACCGCAGGAAGCAGTAAAGAAATTTATATTTAATGGAAGTAGGCAACTAACGAGTGCGGCGCATGACAATGAACAATGCGATCCAATGGCGGAAGCCCTGGAACGTTGCGTCACTGGCCTAGAGTTTGTGAGGCACTGCTCTGGGACTGAATTGGGTCAGGGTCACTAGGATTCCAACCATCACAAACTGGGGGTGGGGGTGTGGCGGGGCGGGAGGTAACTTGGCATGCTGTGCGGTGCGGGAACCTAACTATTATTACCTAGCGATTGAATATATTAAACCAGCCTGATGGCTATCAGTAACCTTTTTACTAGGTAGTTGCTGATAAGCTACAATATAATTAAGTACGTTGCCAGCTAATGCCGTATACAGGGCAAAAGCTACAGTGAGTCATATGGCGCAATAGTGCGCTGTAGTGAAATATGGCCGGGGATGGGAGGGTGGGGGTGTCTATTGACACATATTCGGTTGAACCCCTAGATCAGCGTCCACGCCAATAAGGGCCTAGCAGAGTATCCAAGGAGAGAGTAAGGAGATTTGAGATAAGCGTTTTTAAGCTGGCTGTTGTCTTAAGAGCTGTAGTTTCCAGCCATTAACTGTTAATATTAGGGATAGAAGCAGCAGCCACCTTTAAACATCTTCCCTGGCAACACGCAACAACTGAGCATATAAAAGCAGCAGCTCAGTCTCTGATGTGCCTTGTATTATTTTAACGGTCGAAAGTGACAAACTGTGAATGTGTAAAGTGGGTGCAATGGACATTTCGATTTTTAGCTATGCCCCGCCCACCTCTATCTAAGCCCCACCCAATCCTCAGGAGATCAGGAGAAGATACTGATTCGAGTGGTGATGCAGAGTCAAGCGAAATAGCTCTAAACTGTGGGCGATTTTTTCCTTTAATACACTTTATGTACCCTGCCAGTGGTCACTGTGGCGGATTTAAAAATGTGTTCCCATCTACCCGTCCTTCAAAATTCGCCACGGTTCAAGTCCTTATCCGCTGCCATAGAGTGTGAAGCAGCAGCATGTGAAACATGCCTTCTGACTAGGTACATCGGACCGGTAGTCAGCTACTCGCGTGGCTTTCTAACTGGACATCCAATGCCCAGTCCATTCTGAGGAATGTTGCACAATACAGCAAGAAATCGATTTAGAACACGGCTCCAGACGGTCACAGCCGAATCCGCATGCAGGAGATCAGTGGAAGATGCCGCTTCGAGTGGAAATGCAGAGCCACCCGAAATGGTTCCAAACTATGGACGGGTGTTTCCTTCAAATCTGTTTATGTACACTCCTTGCGTAGCATTTAAAATTGTTTCACCATCTAACCATCCTTCAAAACTCGCCACTGTTCAAGTCATTAAATGCTGTCGCACGGCGTGAAAAGAACTTCCAGCAGTATGTGGAACATGCCTTGTGACAAGATACTCCGGAAAGTTAGTCAGTTACTGGTGTGGCTCTCTAACTGGTTATCCAATGCCCCGTCCATTCTGAGGAAAGTCGCACATCTTAGAGATATAGCCTTTCACGCGCCTGGTAAGAGGATGCCTATATATCATATAGAGCTGGTGCCATCACACACACCCCACCCCCCCCACCCCCACCCCCAACCCCACCCCCACCACAAGCATCTTAGAAGGGAGCGTGCCAGTGTGCTAATGGGTTTATTAACATGTACACACATATGCCAGAGCACAGAGATGAACGCATTTTCTCTCCAATACTCCCACCCCAACTCAATTTTAACACTGAAGAAGATTGATACCCATATATGAGATGCAGAGGCAGTATAGTGAAGGCTTATAGACACCTTGATAGGGAAATTACCTGTCTTATGTGCTTGTAGTGTTTGGTAATATGCACAGCCGCTAGCAAGTCATGTTTGGTCACCATATCTCGACGTTCTGTCTGGCTGAGTATGAGGGATCCATAGCTCAGGACTTATTCACGCCAATCCTATCCTAACTGAGATAGGGCGGTTGCTACACCAACTACAAATGCATGTGCATCCAATATGAATTGGAAGGAAGAATCCAGGTGTTCTAGAATGGAGGCAGTCATTGGCTTCTCGTTTACTGTATAAAAAAGGGTGTACTCGCATTCTGGATCTCAATTTAATGGGAGGCTCTTTTCTGTGATACGATAAAATGGGCCTGTGATTTGACTTAAACGGGGAACATAAGCACGGAAGTACTGACAAAGTCCGAGTAAGCTGCAGACATCTGATACCGCAATGATTTTTTCTGGCTGTGTAGAAACTCATTGGGGTGGAGATGGCGTGACAAAGGAATTCACCATTTTCTCTGAACAAGTGACACTTCTTCGGCTTGAGTTAAATGTTGGCAGCCAGGAAGCGATCGAGGACGCTGCGCAAATTATTTACCACATCTTCGAATGTCGATTTGAAGATGTCATCACGATAGCAGAGGCAGACATGCCATTGGAGCTTGCTTAAGATTTGTTCCTAAAGACATGGCCCAGTTGCAGATGCTGAAACACATTTTGCGAAGCTGTCCCTACATACAAAAGGTGTCTTCTTATGGCCGCTTTATTCTTTAACAACCTCCCAATAACCACTTGCGAGATCCAGGGTGCAGACGCAGGGTCCAATTCACTGGTCTATGTGAGCCGATAATCCCATAACAGGTGGTAGATTTAACGTGTTTCAATCCTGCCCTTGCATGAGAGTAGAGATTTTGGTGATGTTTTGGTGGATTGATGCTCCATTGGCATTGTGTGTACAGCCATAATTGATACTGTTGTTTCATCGTCGACGGTCATAACGTCTAATGGGTGGCTGCATAGATTACCAGTTTCCAGTCTGACTGGTGTCTGAGTTCAGTTGAAGACTCGGAAGGGAGTGGTTGCAATCATGGGTACTGACCAGTATGCGGGACTCAATACGATCTGTGTAGCCTGCATATATTCTTTATCGAGTTCAAGCAGAGCCAACAGAGTCTACGACTGCAGGTCGAGTGGCGGGCCAAGTGATGTCCTATTGCTGATAGTCATGGAAGTGTTGAGGACTAGGGAACATGAATTAAACAGCTCACATCATGGGAATACAACGACATTCTAGGTCTTGGCTTCTGTCATGTATAATAGCCACTTATGCAAATAGAAATCCGCTTCACTGATCCAATACATATAACGATGATCCACTATTTGAATAGAGAAGTTATCAGGTGTTTCGATGTTCAGCAGTTTGTCGATTGTACCTCGCAGTCGAACGAAAGTAGGGTGAAGTCGAGGCCACTGCTGATACGGAATGGCCACATATATGTGGGTACTCTGGACGGTCATGTTCAGTTTGACACCTGTATCGATGGTGGCCAGATTCTCGAGTCTTTCAACAAGACAAGGATTTGAGATGTACAGCGTCCTTTCGACGTCTTTGGGGAAGCTGTTCCCTTGATAAACCCGCCACTGTTCTAGCCCTTAGCTTCCAATAGTATGTGAAACATGCGACCTTTTCGACTTCTTTTTGGAAGCTGATCCATTGATAAACCTGTCACTGTTCTAGCTGCTGTCACATGGAAGGAAGATGCCGTCCAGTAGTATGCAAAACATTCCTTGTGACAAGGTAATTTAGAAAGCTAGTGGGCTACGCATGCGGCTTCCTAACTGGGCATCCAATGCCCCTTCCCCACCCCAAACCCCTTCCCTTCTAAAAAAAAATGCTGCACTTTGACATCCTTATTTCCTCCACCCAGTTTCTATGCATTTTAAAATCGATTTACATGCTTTGAATCTTGAATTCACCGAATCCCAATTTCAAGGCAACTATACAAGTACACTGTTGAATATTTTGAAACTAATTTGACTGCGGACTGTTGGCGTCTCTGTCCGCAAAATATCCTAGTCAAATAACTTTCAAAATATTCAACAGAAAGCTTATTAAATTGTAAAGTCATCCAAGATATGCAATTCGTCCACTTGGGACGGACTTTTTGATGTTTATGACGAAACTAAACACCTGATTATGATCGTGGTGTCGGCTCCTCTGTCAAGATCATCGAAAAGTCCGCTAACTAGTGACATAATTGATTATGACGTCAGATATTTGAGGGGCCGACCGGATCGTTCTATCGCCATCAGTTCGACTCCAATAGAAGCCGAGTTGGCACATTAACAGACTGTTACCTAAAGTTCCTATTACAACAGCTCCCCTTGAAAACATCATTGGCAACACTGACTGCCAAATAGAAAGGAGTGCACACCTGAACAACATATCAAATGTGTGAAGAACGGTTCAGGCATGTCCACTTTGTCACATAAGGGTGACTCCACCAAATCACCCGGTGATTGGTAATGTGCATCGAATCGTGGTATAACCACCGGCCAATGCAACTTTGGAAACTGACTGGTCACCATGCACCCATGCCCATGACGAGATTGTGCTATTGGCGGCGGACTACGCAGCCAACTGAATTGCTCACAATTGTGCCACGTATTAACGAATCAAGGAAACAGATTAAGATTTCTTGAAATTACTCTTTCTGTGATTGCGGGATGGTTGTCTATGACCGCTAAGGAGTTTATTCCCAAAATTTCTTTATATTGAGTTAACATTTTGATATCTAATTTTCTAGAAGGTAAACAATTGAATATTTTGACACCAATTTGGCTGGGAGCAGTTGCTGCCTAATGCAGCAACATCTCCCAGTCAAATTGGGTTCGAAAAATTCAAGAGAATGTTTATAAAATGTAAATTCGAAAAAGGCATACAATTCAGACACTTTCTTGAGATACAGTTGCTATTTTCGTGACGGACGTACGTCATTTTGATTGTGCCGTTAGCTAACAGGTGATGTATTTGATGAAGACAGCAGGTACTTGATTGACAGATCGGATCCTTATTGGCCTAGCTTCGTATCGGGTCATGACATAAATCCTAAAAGTGGATCCCGTTGATATGCCTTAAACAATGAAATTGCTAAGAACAAATTATTTCAAAATAGTGCTAAAGAATGGTTTCAAGATTTGGAGTCATTGTGAATGATGGCAAATAAAGAAATATTATTCTATATGTTCATGTATTGCAGACAGGAGCCATGCGTCTTGTGGATGGGCCCGGCGACTGGGTGGGCCGCTTGGAGATATTTCATAGCAGCAGGTGGGGAAATATGTCAGCTCATGAATATGAGTTACGTACGCACATGCATGCGCAAATAGGCACGCGTGGCGTCGCACTAATATAGGCGTGTATGTGGTACAGAAAATGGTTTTCCTGAAAATTGTTGCTTTCTCTCCTATCATGCACATGCGGCTGCCTTTTTGCGCACAGTGGATCGCGTTGATTCGTGTATCATCCTAATTAAGTTATCACCTGCCTGATGCGGATATTATAATTAATCCAATCCACCCAATGGCCTCTGCGATAACAGCATTTACATAATACCTCCAAATACGTATTCACATTTCACATATTTTCTTATTGCAACCATTTTAGCCCCATTTTACTAAAATGGCTGCAATAAGAAAATATGTGAAATGTGAATCAAAACGTTTTACAGATTTGCGCAATTTCAGCCTATTTGTTTCTCGCGTGCCTTGGAAAGCTGGCAGTGAAATTGGGGTATATATATATACCCCAATTTCACTGCCAGCTTTCCAAGGCACGCGAGAAACAAATAGGCTGAAGTTGCGCAAATCTGTAAAACGTGTTGATGTAGCATAGGCCACTTTGACTCTATGAGTAAGTTTTGTCAAAATGGCAGAACTGATTCTAATCAAATCTAACAGATAGCTAATTGGAGGATTCCAGTTTCTCAATCAATCATATTACGTTATAATCAACTAAGTAATGTGTAAGATGACGTTATAATCAATTACGTCATGAATAACGTAGCTAAGTTCGTCACGAACGCATAATTGATGACGGACTAAGCGTTGTTATACGAATTGTAGGGCTTCCCTATTTAATAAACATCCTGTTGAATATTTAGTAATTAATTTGACTAGCACTCAGTCAACTTAGTTTCAAAATATTCAACAGCTTACTGTATAGTTTTCTGGAAATTGAGATTCAGCGAGTGCAGAGATCGATCAATCCCAATACAGGCAAAGCCTAGGTGGAGCTTAACTATGGATGGGCGGTGCATAGCCAAGACTAGGTTCCTTAATTACGACAGTATAAGTTGTTGTCAGAGAGATTTGAGTTTATGATACCTCCAGATATTCAGCAGATGCACTGTGAAATCGCCTTGAATTGTTCTGTGTTTACGGTGTGGAATTGTGGAATCCAATTTTAGCTATGCCCGCCCATCTCTTGATAGGCTCCACCTACGCCCGTGTTGTGATCAATCCATCCCTTCCCTCTGGCTACTACTGCTGCTTATGTCAGCAACAGCGCCTGTCTAGTTCAATTAATTTCAAAATATTCAACATAATGCTTAGTAAATAGCAAAGACATACAATTCGTACTTGATGGACTATTACGCATTTGTAACAGACGAAATCACGTCATTCATAACGTTCATGACGTAATTGATTATGAAGTCAAACTGCATGTGACGTAGTTGATTAAGAGTCATATGATTGATTGATAAACTGGATTCATCAATTGAATTGGCTAAACAGCCGCCTAAAGGCAATCCCATAAAAAATAAAATAAAATGCCACCCAGTTGCAGCAACAAACTTGTAGCACTGCACTAGAGCACGTGGCGATGTTCGTGACCACAAATTGGTGGAGGTTTAGTAAAGATTTGATGTGGCCCATTCATGCAGTGTCTTTAGCAAACAGTCTCTGCTTATTCCAGGTGGGGAGGAGTATGCGCTGTAGGATTTGGACAGGAAGAGGCGGCAGTGGCTTGTCGAGAGCTTGGCTATATGCCTGATGGAGCTCAATTTAGACCATTCCGTACAACCCACTACGGTTCTGTGAGTCCCTCTGCATTCGTGTGGCTAACAGATGTTCAGTGTACTGGTAATGAACAAGAGATGTCCTCTTGTCAACATGCTGCCTGGGGCTCTGGTAGCTGTAGCCGAAGTGCATATGTAGAGCTCGAATGCCGCAGACCAGTAAGCGATCTCTCTCTCTCTCTCTCTCTCTCTCTCTCTCTCTCACCCTCTCTCGCCCTCTCTCCCCCACCCCTCCCTTCATCCCTCCCTCCTTCACCCCTCCCTCCCTCCCTCCCTTCCTACCTCCCTCCCTCGCTCGCTCGCTCGCTCACTCACTCACTCACTCACTCACTCACTCACTCACTCACTCACTCACTCACTCACTCACTCACTCACTCACTCACTCACTCACTCACTTCCTTCCTTCCTTCTACCCTCTCTCACTCTCTGCTCCCTCCTCCCCTCACCCTCCATCCCTCTATCCCTGACTTCATCCCGATGCTAATTATGAAAGCAAAGTTGCAAACTTGCGAATAGTGATTTTCAGAAAACTGTTTAAGGCTCGATTTATAAGTCGAACTTCTCTTGTGCCGTGCCAGCTAAATCTTCCTGAAACTGACAGAGTCCACTATATAAATCATCCAGTCGTCATTGGCGCAGCGCGATAGAAGGTTCGACTTATAAAACGGGCCTCACATAATCATTACATCCATGGTCTAGCCACTTTTTCCTGTAACTGAAAACAGAATAATTTCCATCTGCAGGTTGACGGCGATATCCGGCTGACAGGAGGTGTCAACAGTTGGGTCGGCAAGGTGGAGTTTTACAATAGTAATATGTGAGCAACTCTAAATAATAACAAAATCATTCCAACCCTAGTTCTAATAAAGGTATCCATTTCTACATATGCCGCGCCCATTTCTAGCAACGCTCATCCCACTTCTACATGTGTCGGAATCAATTTAGTCCATAACCAGGATCCAAAATTTTGGCTATCGGAACCACCTGAGGGACGAAGACTCATAGTGATTTTAAGCAACGTCTACATCTGTAGGCGTGTAAAATATGTGATAGCATTGCAGCCCTCTCCAGTTGTCTGTGTTTTCCACCCCTTTGTAACCTCCCCAACTCGTTTTTCCTACGTTGCAGTAAATTTGCGTGGGTGGAGGTGATGATGTCAATTTTCGAACCGGTTTGAACCGTATATCGGTTTTAATGGGGTGGGTTAATCAGTTAAATAATGCGCTATTATTTTTACACTGCTTGTTCAAACTTGTTTGTGTCACGGACAGCAAAAGCTTTCAATCAATTGCTCTCCTTTTAACATTCTGTTGACAAGCGGTCATCGAGCCTAGATTGGTTAGGCATCCCGGTAATAATGATTTTGTCCTGTTACAAGAGGTGGGGCGTGATTGGCGCGTACGCCTATTGAATTAAGACTATTACCGGATTATAATGCAAACTTACACCACTGGTCAAGGTGGTCGTTAGAGACTTATCACAACAAAGCTAAGTATCCCACCTCTCATGTTTAGATGTTTAGATAACTCCCTTACTCAGAAATACAGCACCAATAGACATGTTTATTTTTTATCGAATTGCGACAATTTAAAAATCCCTTGGACCTCGCGATGTGTACTACCTGTTTGGATTAGCAGAAGGTAATATAGGTAATCATGTGTAGCTCGCGGTGGTACGTACTGGTCTGCTAGTAGATTTCCGCCCATCGCACCGCAAGTGCACGATGACCGGGATGGCTGGTCTGCTGCGGATCTCGGGGTTGCGGATCCCGTATGATGTCTCTCCGAGAAATACAAAGACCGACTTCTAGAACCGGTGGAACACTATCGCGAATTCCGAGCCAGTGGAATCTCTGTTTTATCCTAGTTAATGTCCGCTCAACAGCTAGATGACCCTCGTTATCGTGTAATTGTTGCAAAATGTCGTTCCGATAACACTCAGGAATCACAATGCGGTTATTAATGTAGAGAACGCTTTTATGCATATGGCATTCTTCGAACCGCTGGTAGTAGTATTTTGGTGTTGTGGATAATGGTGTAACGGATTCTCAGGGAGGACGTATCCCCTCCTGGCTCCACGCGTAAATTTCTCGTGTCTGTGCGTCTGCTGCTTGTTCATGAGTGACTGTTTCTGTGTTCCACTCTGCATACCGCATTTCTGGGAACACCGGAGATGGCTGTGTTGTATGTGTCATGGTGGTGACTACTTCGGGTTCATCCTCAAGCCCGATTCTGCTCAAGGCATCGGCATTTCCATGCAGTTTGCCGGGTCTATGAACCACATTGAAGTTAAAAGCCTGCAGGGATTCCTGCCACCTCGCTACGTGGCCCTCTGGATTTTTTAGGTTTCTGAGCCAGCATAGTGAGGCATGATCCGTACGGAGAGCAAATTGGCGACCATACAGAAGTGTTTGTAGTACTTGACAAAGTAGACTGCGGCCAGTAATTCTCGCTTAGTGGTCATGTAACGTTTCTCTGTCTTATTCAGAGTATGCGAACCATAACCCAATACCTGCTCTCTTCCATCCTCTGTGACCTGAGATACAGTTTATCAGCAAATCATGGAAATATTGTTTAGTGTGCAGATTTGCAATACTAGAAATCTTAATATGTCCACTAACGATTTTATTTTAGTAAGCAATAATAGCCTCTGGTATCTAGGGATGTCAAAAATAGCAACCCTCTGACAGGGACAGAAGTAAGAATTTGCATGATGTCAAATAATTGTTTTTATTCAGTATTTTCTCAAAAACTGGTCACTGAACCGAAAAGATGTTTTGGACCAACTTGCGGGACAACAGATCCTGGAAATATGTTAGTATTCAAGATGATCCGAAAAAATCCTAGGAGCAGTCGCTGACCGAACATTGCTCCCATACATTCCCTATGGGACGTGTTGGGAACGAAAATGCAGCGTTCTGAAAGAGTAACATGTTCGCTATCGATTTTACTTTATTAATCCATAGTAGTATAATGTATCTACGGATATGCCAAATATCAAGCATCTGACCAACCTAGAAATATTAATTATCTTGATTCCAAAAAGTTGGGCTTATGCCAGATTTTCTCAAAAACGGGTCACCATACCCAAAACATATTTTGAGTCACCATGTGGATCAAGACATGCTAGAGCTTTTTCCAATTTCAAGATGATAGAGGCAAAACTCTAAGCGCAGTCAGTATCCGAATATTGCTCTCATGCATTTCCTATGGGGACATGGGGGCAGGGAAATGCAGAGTTCTGAACATGTTCGCTAACGATTTTATTTCACTAATCAAGAGTACATCTACGTATATGCCAAATTACAACCATCTGACCGCCCTAGAAATAGGAAGTATCTTGATTCCAAAAAAATTGGCTTATGCCGGATTTTCTCCAAATTTGGTCACCGTACCCAAAGAATATTTTGGTTGGAGATGCAGAGCAACACATGCTAGAAGTCTCTGAAGTTTGAAGATGATTGAGGAAAACTCAAGGAGTAGTCGCTGTCCAAATATTGCTCCCATACATTTCCTATGGGACTTTTTGTCTACGGAAATGTGGATATCTCGGAAACCATATACCCGATCGAGAGGAAAAGTAATAGCAAACTAGATCGCAATCGGTACTACAAGTTGACCCAAGTTTGGAATAATAATAAAGATCCTGAGAAAAAAACAATAATCGCAGATTAACTAGGGGTCCTAAGATAATTACGGTTCCTTTTAGTCATCGGGACCGTTTGCACAAATACAGCATAATCATTACGGTTGTAATTAACGGAATAATTAAAGATGTTAAGTATATTTACTTGAATAGTCGGTAGCCATTCTTAATGATGGCTAAGCTTAAGGTGCGGGGTACGTCAGTTAGCTCTTAAGACGTACCGGGCAAAGTTTACTTGCTGAAGTCAAAAAGTGTAAATAAACCTTCACGACATCAGTGCGGGGGAGGTTGAATAACCACTTTTTGGCATGGCCGGCAGATCCGGCGAGTCATCAACCAAAGAACATCGCTGCCTCTGCATCTGTAGAATCACATATTCAGGCCGGGAAAGGCCTCACCGCAAGTTTGTGTTCCGAGTTAGTTCTTGATTTAGTCGTGAACAATATTATCAAAAGTTTCCAAAAATACTCCCGAACAATCGGGAGATAGAAAATTCTTTTAGGTGCGGTGGGATGGGTTGCTGCTGTCAGCTACGGGAGAGAAACTTACTGAGACCGAAGTGATCTATTTAATACCTGTCTCGCTGATAGTGGCTGTAACAGATCCAACCTATTCGGGCCCCTGGCCGAGGATGCTGTAGAACTCAGGATTTTATCTCCTTTTATACTACCCGTGACATCACAGGCGCAAGCCCCAACCAATCATCGGCTGAGCAATAGCGAATCAGCGCGCAGCTAATAATGGCGCAGATGATTGTTCTAGAACATTCTAGAACTTCGGCGTACACAGCAATATTTTGAAGATAATCAAAGGGGGTTTTCCGTGGATAACTCAGGCATTTCTTAACCGATTTTGAAATGGTTTACAGATTCGGAAAGCCCGTTGAATTCTGCTCTTGATTGATGCCAGATTCGACGGGAACAAGCAATTATAAAGAATTACAATGTACCTACTTGGTACACTAAAAGTGCTATCCTATCTTGGGCGTGATATACGCGCTCTGCATATGCAGTGGGAGGCGCGCGCTTTAACGAAATCTCTCTCATAGGCCAACATATGCTTATAGCCCTACCCAGGGGGGGGGAGGCGTGTTCAGGGAACGAATCCAGGATGGGCGGCGCGTACCCAGCTTAGCTGGTGCGACCGGCACCTGACCAGTCGATCCGAACTACACCTCTCCATAGTTAAATTGATATGTAAAGACATACCGGTGACACAAATAGTTGGGCTGACACCCTGCAGTTCAATCTTGGCGGCAATGGAACAATTGAGTTCCACCGGCCTTAGGAGCCGGTCTATGTACTTCACGGAGCGACATCCTACGGGATCCAGAACCCCGAGACTCAGAGCTAACCAGCCCCTCATTCGTCGTGCACGTGGGGTGTTGTCAGGGAAGCTCTGACGCGAGCGCATAAGCACTACGCGTTTTAACGAAAACCTCTCCTATAGGACTTATTTACGCGTACTATCCTACTCAGGGACCGTGGTTGGAGCGAATCCGGAACGGCCATTCCGTACCCAGCTTAGCTTGGATGGTCAGTACCCGTCCGGTCGATCTGTGCTACAAAACAATGGATCGTTCCAGTTTTTGCTAATCCCCGCCCACCTCTACCTATGCGTCACCCACACCTAGATCGTGTTGGAATCGATCTATCTCTGAACTCTCTGACTCTCAATTTTCAGAAAACTATACAGGTAAGCTATTGAATAGTATGGAACTAATTTAACTGGGCGAACCCCTCCCCTAACCCTATGGCAACAACAGCGTCCAGTCAAACTAGTTTCAAAATATTCAAGAGCATGTTTATTAAATAGTAGAGACATACAATTCGTACAATGTGTCGGACTATTAAGTGTTAAGTACGGGCCATTAGATTGGCACTATATGGAATTACCTCGGCCATATTGTAAAAAGAGTAAAATTAATACGTTTGTAATTTTTCAGTATTTTATCATATTCAAAGTTTAACATTCCTAGTTAACCATGTCACTGTATCTTGTGTTAAACTCTGAGCCATACCGGATCGATATTTTGTGCGAAACAGCTGCTGAGACACAGACAAACCGGCAGATTTTCTGTTACGAAATTATAAGACGTACTCATTCAGATAGCAATAGCCAAATATAGCTGGAATGATACCGTGCATATTAAACGTAGATAATAATGTACGCCCGGTTATCATTCTGGCAGGTACAACAGGGACTTTCAATAAGGCGTGCGATGCTGTCATCCTAAGATCTATGACAACTTTCTGTATAAAATAAAACTTCACGAATTGCATTTGGAACGTGGTAGAAATAAATATATTAAAATTATAAATCTTTATCAATTAAAATTGTGTTTATTAATAAGAGATCACCTTTCCTTCACATTGGCTCCAAATTTTATGCTTCTGACCTGTTTGTTTAAGATTGTAATAAGGTTTTAGTGTTAAGGTTTTATTATGGGTTTCGTGCAGTCAACACTTTAAAATACGACAGAAATAAAACTACCGTGAGAACGGGGTAGGCTCTTAAAAAGGTGATAATACACAGAAATCTGTGAATGCTGCAATGCTATCACATATTGCAATGCTATCACATACAACACCACCCCCCACCCCCCAACCCCGCCTTCCCCCACCACACCACAACCCCCCTCCCCCCCCCCACCACGCACCCCCCCCCCCTCACACCCACACACACACACCCCACACACACACACACCCAAATCCTACCCCTAGCCCCACAACCCGGATGGTGCTGACCAACCCTACTGGCTCAAGAACTAATATATGCTTTGAAACCTGAATTCCTGGAATCCCTATTTCAAGGTAACTATACAGATAATCTGGCGATTATTACGTGTCTTTTGGAACCACAAGATAATAGCGCTTATTTAAGGACGATGAGCCACCACCGGTCTTAAAGGTCATATATGGAGAGTGTATTTTAAGACAGTATAATATATGCAGACCTTCCAAATCATAGAGCTGTTATCAATTTGCTAATACATGGCATATTTTTATATTTATTGCCGATAAAGTACATAGCTTTAGAATATCGTGTCATGAATTACCTCCCTTGAATTCCAAGCAGCTGTGACGTCATAGTGGAGCAACCACTAATTGCCATATTTAAATATGAATATCTCTGTCACGAATACCCCCTTTTTAGATGAGATCTGCTTCGAGAAAATATCTCAGTGTGATTCTATAGATACTGTATTTTTATGACACTATATCTTGCTACAGCCAGTATTGGTGGGATGGCTGTCAAGCGCTGGTTTAGGATTTTATTATTGAGTTAGTCCAATATTGGAGTGGGTCTGTGAGTGAGGGCGTGACCCCTCTAAATGGCCGTTTGGGGAGGTATGGGTGGGCTGGTTCTTCTCCCTGAAAATTCTGATGCTATGCGAAGTCATTTCCTGCATTCCATTTGATGAACAACATGTCTATTTTGTATCCAATCTGCGCCTATAATTCAGCAGAATCGGTTATGATTTTCCAGATGTATCCCTCCCAACCCCCCCCCCCCCCCCGCCCACCCCATCTCACCCCATCCCCACCCACCACGTGCACGCAAGCATGCGCTCACACACAAACCAAATGCATGCAAAGTCCATCGGTAGATCCGAATTTGCGAATTTGTCTTAAGGTATCGCAATCAATTGAATTGTTTAAGTCTAAGACTGGAGAAAGCTAAGCCCATATTGGATACATTTTATAGGCCTATATAATTAAATCTCCTGTATACTTAGGCCAAACTATTTGTGGCAATCTAAAACATCAATTTTAACAAGCATTGATTACAATATCATTTAGGCATATACATTATGCCAGCAATGAGTGACCGAGGTGGTAGTGGTGGTGGTGGTGGTGGGTGGGGGGGGGGACTTCTCATAGGCTACGTGATTAACCTACTTGAACAAGCAAATAACACTGCATTCAGTTGCAAAAATTATGCCAAAATACCTGTGGTCGGGCCTACACATTGCCACTTATGTTTCCTGTCATTATAAACATAGGCCTACATCTGCGTGTGTATCCTATATGTATGTGGCCGAGGAGGTAAATTCTGGGTATATATCTATACCACTTCTTTGAATGTAATGTAGCTAACGTATAAATTTACGCATAACGACACTCACTCGCCCACGCTTTTACTGGAGTAATTTGTAGGTTTACGTACTATAATGCTGACCCCGAGTGTGTGTACAATTGTCGTGTATACTGAAAAAACACATATATGAGTGAAGATGCGCAAAAGACGTGACAATGATAATTTATAACAGGTGGGTAAGTTGAACTAAATTGTCATATTTAGATATAGGCCTACGTTTATTAACAGTGCACAAATTTACGTGGGATAGCTTACGCGTCGAAGACTTTCAAAATTGTTTGTTTACTATAAGCTGACGTTCGCATGAACTGAAAGAGAAACGATCGATAACCGGTATGTCAGTCTTCCTATGAATTCGTTCATCTGCTACTATTTATGTGCTTCCATCACACGGAATGCTTGTTTTATCGCCCGGCGGTAATTTTCAATAAGCCAGGTGGTAATTTATCAAAATAATATGCTTTGCATCAACGTCAAAATATGCAGGCCCGTCGATTCCCAAAATGGCAGCCCTCCCAACCCCCAACACCACCACCACCCCCAACCCCAAGCCCCCAACCCCCATCCCACCCATTTACAGCCTAATTTTGTTCACGCACATTTCTATCGAGCCAAAATCGCCATTGAAGCCATCGTGTTCTCAAACATGTCCGGAAACATAAAACCGAGAAAAATCTGCCGCATTGGTTTTTCGTAGCTGTTGCCAGGGGATTTTTTGCGTGATTCTAACTACTCAACCACCCTCTAGGCCTAAACCATGTAGCCTACATAGCCGCAGCAAAAATGTCAGAATTAAAGAAAATGCATTGAGATCTCATAAAATTTTGTTCTAGACAGATAAGAAAGATCTAGCTGACTTACGTGTGTCTGTTTTATGTATGCACATGTATTTAATTCAGCAAAAAAAATGTTATTCCACTATGTCGGCTATATTATGTATGTTAAGTAAGAGCACAGGCCTTTGAATTTTCGTCCATCCATCCCTCTACCACATATTCCCCCTACTATATATATAAATATACACAAGGTGTGAAACCTTCATCTGTGGGCACCATTATCAGGAAGCTGATTGGTTGGTTTGTTGTCAAAATCTGCTGTCAGGAAGCTGATTGGTTGGTTTGTTGTCAAAATCCGCTGACATCACGTTTCTGACCACAAACCAACCAATCAGCTTTCTGACAATGGTTCCCACAGATGAAGGTTTCACACCTTGTGTATATTTATATATATAGTAGGAGGGATATGTGGTAGAGGGATGGATGGACGAAAATTCAAAGGCCTGTGGTAAGAGCACGCATTAGACTGTATGGTCAGTTGTTTAATTAGGGTTAAAATCAATCAACATATAACTTTCTATTATTTTTATTGGCATAAGACCTGAAAAAGCTATTTTTATCTTTGCCTGATCGGGAAAATGCAACCAAACTGTACTTATTTCCTGCTGAAGTTGAACGAAGCTGCATGTATTCAACGTTACGGTATAATATCATTATTGACACTGAAGAGCTCAAAATCAAGGGAGGTAAGTCATCACGTAATTTCGTGTATTCGATCATAAGCCGACTTCGTGGCTTAATATTAGCTATTTGGTGAATGTTAGACGCATACAGCTGGTTTGTTATTAATTACTATACAATAATACCTCAAATACTTGCAAAATTGTACATAAAAGGGATTTCTCCAAATATGACCTTTAAAGAACCGCCATCTTGTGCTTCAAAACAAATATCTGATATAAATAGGCTTGGCTATATTTGAAGAAGAATGAAAGTCACAACTCGAGTTGATTGTTGTTATAAACAGAAACCTAGAATAATGGGAAGTAATAGACCTTTCCATTTTATCAACCCATCCTATGACGTCATAATCAAATACGGGGCTTGTAGAATGACATAATAATGAATGACGTCATTAATGATGTCGATAAGTACGTCACGAACGCGTATTTGAAGACGGACTATGCGTTGCAGTACGAATTGTATGTCTTTACTGTTAAATAAATATTTTGTTGAATATTTTGAAACTAATTTGACTGGACGCTGTTGCTGCCATAGGCAACAACAGCGCCAAGTCAAATTAGTTACAAAATATTCAACAGCTTACCTGTATAGTTTTCAGGAAATTGATAGTTAGGGTATTCGGGGATCGATCAATCCCAACATGGCGAAGTGTGGGTGGAGCTTAGATAAAGATGGGCGCGTCATAGCTAAAACGGGAAATGTCCATTTCCTCAGATTTCTGGCTTGTTTTTTAGTTGGTCATATATATGCGATACTAATCTTCGTACTGCCGCGGATGCGAAAGTGGTCTGTCGTCAACTCGGGTTTCCAACATCATCAGCCAGCAGAGTGTGCTGTAGTCAGGCTAACATGGGAGGTGCAGACACCAGACTGGCACAGCTGCGGAGGAGATATACATGTCGAGGTGGAGAGACGCGTATGGACGCATGTAGACTGGACTCGTCATTCAATACATGTGGCGCATCATCTCAGATTGGAGTTGACTGCTCAGGTACTTATACATCTAGTTATCTGCCCTCATAACGCGGGTTACTGGGCCAATACCGGGACAATATGGCCCCGTATTGGCCCACTACCAGCCCAATAACCTGCATTATCCGGGTAATTAACTTTTTTTACCCTGAATGCCCGAATTCGAAAACTAATTTAGTTTTTTTTTATTTTCTATTGAGTACTTTGAATCTAATTTGATCTATGGCAGCAACAAGTTCCTGTCAAATTAGTTTCAACATATTCAACAGGTTACCTGTGAAATATCTATATTATAATTTAATCAACTCGCCGTCGTTGTTGTCGTCTACCCATAGATATCGTATGTACTGGCTAGATTGCTCATGGCCCTCTAAAAGGTGGCATTTCAGAGTTCAGTATTTTATCCCCAGATGTATAGGTTCCAAAATAATAAGTTTTTGTTACTAAAACTATTACGTAGTCGAATAAAGTGTCAGATTATTATAGTCAATACCATTTTATTTCTGATAAAAATATGTAAATTTGCGTACGTGCAATTTCTCTTCAAATTACCAAAAGATATTTGTATATCAGGCTATATACGCAGCTGATCGTCTGCGTGAGCCAGTAAGTTAATACGCAGTCATGCGCAATTGTGATTTACTGGACTCACGTCATCGGCGGTCCCGACAACTAGTCCCATAGTGAGGGTATGGGCATGAGCCATCTAGCCAGTATATACAATATCTATGCGTCCACACTAAATTGTACCCAACTCCAATTGGGTAACCTCGATTGTCGGAGCCTGAAACGACAATTAAATTACGGTTAGGTTTTCATCTGTATAGTTACCTTGAAAGTTAGATTGTGGAAATTCAGCTGGCGAAGTTTTAAATCGATTGCAACACACGTAAAATGTGAAGGAAGCTTAGCTAGAAACTGACGGCCGTAGTTAGAAATGCATCCATCTGTTGTTTTACATACAAAGTCCAATTTGACCTCCATCCTCAATCATTTATGTGTAATATCAGCTTTATGCACACCTGTGTAGCTTCAATGAGTTATGCGAATGATCCATCCTGAAATTGTTCCTGCTACGAAATCCAATATGACAGCATTCCCTAACCATAAGCTAATTATCTTGGGGATTTATTTCTGTACGATAGCTAAAGATACTTGTAGTGTATTAGGTGGGTGTGGTGGGGACATTCCACCCTTCACTCCTGTTTTTCTAACTTAGTAATTGAAATAGCAACGATGTTAACAGACATTGCTGGAATTCCCTACATCTATGAAAAAGAAAGGGCTGTAAGTTTGGGGAGTCTCGTCAAAAGTGGTTCGGGTAGGAAATTGGGTAGCGATTTAAAATGGATCATGTTAATCTGTTAACAAGCTCGTTAACTAGCATGGTTTGCAATGGAAACGTATTGATCATGATGCCTTTCAAACATTATACTAGGCTTGGTATAACAACCTATAGAATCAGATCATGATGAAAATATCATATCTGATGATACCTACAATATTCTATGCGATAGCTTAGTTAGGATTTGGCGGATCAGCTTCAGATGATATATGTGAGCTGGCCTCGGTATGTGAGGGAAATCTGCTGTATTGGATTGGAACCCCAAGTTGGGGGGGGGGGGGGGCGGATCAAGGAGGGAATGACTACTACACACTACTACTACTACTACTACTACTACTACTACTACTACTACTACTACTAAATATAATAAATTCGTTACGTATTTGTCAAAATGCTTTTGAATATTGTGAAACTAATTTGAATAAAAGCTGGAGCATCAGCTTCCAATCAAATATGTTTCAAATATTCAACAGCTTACATATCTCATGACTCTAAGTATGAGATTCTGGGATTAAAATGTTCAAATGGGTGAAATGTGATACAGTAATTGTTTTTTATTTGCGGCCCCTTGTTTATAGGTCCATTAGCGCTTGCCATAATCCAGCTATGGTCCATAAGAAATATAGGGGAGCGATATTCAGAGAGTGACTGCTCCTATGGCTTTTAGTAGATTGTGTTGAAACATAACATCCTCCTCGCATCTGTTGACCCAACTCCGCCTCCAAACATTTCCCCTGATCCATTGAGCAGTTTCTAAATCTGTATCACAAACAATTTCTTCCATAGGAAATATATTGCAAATTGATAAATGACTCAGTTTTCAGACCGTCATCTGCAACCGTGGGGCACTTCCAGTACGCCATAGGCGGTGTATTGATCTTCCATAGAAATTGAATCTGGTGTATGGTTTTCTATAAATCTGGTTTTCCATGCCAAAAAGATCCCATAGGAGCCAAAGCCTAAAAAATCAGGTCATACTACTGTCCATATGCGGAAAATGACACAATTTCTTGAAGACTCATTTAAAATGGATATAGAAAATTTCAATTGGGAAAGAATTTTTGCCATTAATGATGTAAACCAAGCTCTAGAATTCTTCGTCACATCCTTCTTGGGAATACTAGATAAACATGCACCTATGATAGAAAAACGAGTTAAGCATAGATTCTTGCCTGAATGGTTAAATGATGAAATTATAACTGCTATGAAAACCAGAGATAATTATTATGATATGAAAGATACTCCAAATTATAGACACTGGCGCAACAAGACAACAGCCTTAATAGAAAAAAGTAAGCGAAAGTTACTACAAACAAGTATTATGAATCAAAACAGTCAGAATGATATTTGGAAAATTCTAGGAAAACTAAATCCTAAGAAACATGAAGCTAGTACTGAACATTTTATTGACAAAGATGGTAACTTGTTGTCCGATCCAAAAGCAATTTCAGATGCATTCAATATTTTCTTTTCTGATGTAGCAGATAATTTATTGAAGCAGCAGCCTCCCTATGACTACAATAATAAAGGCCGGTATATAGATTTGATAAAACATATGGTAGAAATAAATGTTCCACAAACCATTTACTTTAGCATTCCAGAAGTAACTCCAGACTTTGTGTTAAAACAACTTAATGCATTTGATATAAAGAAGTCAATAGGATTAGATAATCTACCTCCTAAATTTTTAAAGATGGTTAGTTCTATAATTAGTTTCCCATTAGCTTATATAATAAATCTTAGCCTGCAATCCATGATATTTCCTGAAAATTGGAAAGGGGCTAAAATCTTTCCTTTGTATAAAACTGGTGATGTGAACAGTATTGAGAACTATAGGTCGATTTCTATACTTCCTATCTTATCTAAAATAATGGAACGTCATGTTCACAATCACATCTTTGAATATTTATCTCAGTACAATCTACTTTGTAGCAATCAATCTGGTTTTCGTAAAGATCACTCTTGTGAAACAATCCTTCTTAAAATGCTTAACACATGGACGAAAGCCATTGATGATGGGCAAATAACTGGAAATGTATTAATTGATTTTAAAAAGGCATTTGATGTAATTGATCACCAACTATTACTTAGAAAATTAGAATTATATAAATTTGATAATGCAGCACTTAGGTGGTTTTCTTCATATTTAAAGGATAGGTGGCAGTGTGTAAGTAAGTCTGGAAGCTTAGCAGACCGCATGGCTGTTAAGCATGGTGTGCCACAGGGTTCTATATTAGGTCCTTTATTATTTATAGTCTTTGTTAATGATCTACCATCTCATATTAATCGCTGTAACACTGATATGTATGCTGATGACACTACAGTTTATTTTAAATCCAATTGTATTACCACTCTAACAAATCACTTAAATGAGGACATGAATGCAGTCAAGGAATGGTGTAATGAAAATCAAATGATTGTCAATGCAAGTAAAACTAAATTATTATTAATCGGATCACGAGCTAAGCTTAAAGATTTCAAAGATGTGACAATACAGTATGATGGTATTAATCTAACTGGCAGTAGCTCTGAAAAGCTTCTAGGAGTCCATATTGATGATAAGCTAACATTCATAGAGCATGTGAACAATGTTGTAAAAAAGATATCTCGTCTGTTAGGAATACTTAGAAAATATGCGAAGGACCTACCCATCGATTATAGATTAAAAATTTTCAATTCCTATGTATTACCCCATTTTGATTTCTGCCTGGTAGTATGGGGTAATATTTGCAAAGAAACTCAATTAGACAGACTTCTAAAATTGCAAAAACGAGCCGCACGAATCATTCTCAGTGAAAAGTTTAGTACACCGTCAAGAACATTATTTGAAAAACTTAGCTGGATTCCGATACAGGAAAGAATAAATTACAAAACTGGATGCACTGTATATAAAGCTATCAGAGATGAAAATCCTGAATATTTAACAAAGCTATTTGTAAAATGTGCTGATTCTCATAAGCGAAATCTGAGATCTTTAAACAATTTTCAAGTCAATATTCCATTGGCGAAAGGTGCCTTGCACTCATCTGGCTTCGCTGTGAAAGGATCAAAATTATGGAATTCATTAAAAGTATCACTACGAACTGCCCCTTCCTTGACTGCTTTCAAATCCCAATATATGGCTGACAAATTAGGTAAATAATCACTACATGTACATTTATATGCTATTGATATGGTGTAGGTACTCATATCTAAATCTTTATGTTTTTTCTTGGATGAGTCCTGTCTGCTAGCACTCGGGATTGGATCCGAATTGGTATAGCTTAAAATATTTTGAGAAAATTGGACCATAAAACTTAAAGGTTTTTGCACAGAAGGAAGCTGCTTGCGGAGTTCAGGCATCTTTTCTCTTTCTTTTTTCAAGGTGTTTTTTTGATTGTACCGGTTTGGATCCGATCTTGAGTGTTGGCAGACGGGGGTTGTCTAAGACATACAATGTAAATATGTACAGTATATTATATGTACATATTGTATATAGAAAACCATGTATTATATGTAAATATGTGAATAATAGTAGAATAGATTGAAGGCCCCGGGGAACACCAGCTATTTATAACTGATTGGTTTACCTTCATAAAATAAAGCTTATTATTATTATTATTATTATTATTATTATTATTATTATTATTATTATTATTATTATTATAGGAAATGTATCCGGATTTTCAGTATTGATATTTGAACTAGTACTGCGCCTAGAGTTTTAGTCGGATCCTCGCCTTCTTTTGGTATGGTGTTACCCTTGGGGTCGCAAAGACCTCTGTTTAGTTTGGGGTCAACCGTCAAATAGTCTACCAGCCAAATATTAAAAGAGCTAGTTAGGGTATTAGCACAGGTGGTCGAGTGAGAAATGTCAATGGCACCAATAATTAGGGGGTGCTTATGGGGGGACATCATCAGTGCGGATATAGAGTCTGAAAGTGGTGCAATGATTTTTTGCAATTATTTTTTGCAGAACCATTTCCATGGTAGACAATAAAAATTACAGCAAATAACAAAAAGTATTCTAACTCATGCAATCTAATTATAGAGGCTAGAAACACAATTATGGTGTTGAGTGAATGTCCTGATGATCCGCTAAACAACGATATCCGTTATCACTATTATGGAGTTCACATATATAAAAAGTGTAATTTTTCAACTCTTTTGCGATTTATATCTGCTGTTAATTTCCGATGCATTTAAGCAGCTCAGTATTGTGTCATTTATTAGCAAATATATCTAAGTTATCAAAAATCATCATTGCATTGGGAATAGAGTCTGAAAAATAGTGAGTACACCATTGTTTTCATGGTAACATTAATGGTGATTTTGGTGGTGGAGCAACGACCTTCCAATGTTCAATTTCCTATAAGTTTGTTCTTGAATATTCGATGAACATAATTCTTGCACTGAATAAATCGTTTGTGATTTCGCTAAGATAATTCTAGCTTTCCGAATATTCCTAATTGCATTTGGGCTAATTCACATATCATTTTGACATCACGTATGTCGAAGCGTTTTCCGTACCATTTTATATCTTCATCTAAGCATATATGATTCTCTGACGACTGGCTTATGACCTAGTTTTTAATATAGTCTCGTGTTCATGGGTCAAATCCTTTGTAGAATTACTAATGATAATGATAGTAGTATCTTTTTCAAAATGAATTATCAAAGGAAATTGATTTTAAGGATCACATATTTTAGTGTGGTAGAATTTGAATGCGTCTTTAAATCTTTTCTTTCCAGGTAGAAAGTAATACAACTCAGCCTCCATGGAATCCTGCCCAATCAAGTTAGTGAAGTCAGCATGTTACTGCCATAACTGTAGACATAGAAAGGTGCATCATCTTTCAAAAGGTGGATGAACAGAAAATGAGGCACAACTCGAACTAAGGAATTAAATCATACCTTGTTGCTCTCAAAGTAATGGATGATGCTGGAATATGTATTCAATATGATCAACTGGAATCATTGGTACAAATAAAAGACAATAACTAACTTGAATTCGTCGAGACACAACCTGATCTTCAGTGGCATAAAAATCGCTACTCAACATTTGCGTCAAAAACAAATTTGAGCTGCATTGGTGTCGATAATTCAAAGACTAACTCGAGAATCATTTGACTTTAAAGCATTGTGCTTGTTTTTGCAAAAAGATATAACCTTTGTGAAGGTAGAAACTTTCGAATTCAGAAATGCTCTTGATGAGCCAAATATGGTAGCGAAGTAAAAAGACTAATTGGTGGCGATTTCAGCAAGCTGATTGGATTAGAGCCGACATGTGAGACTTCAGTAGAGGGCTTAACAATGAATACTGCATATGAGACGCTTGTTTTACATGAAACCTGAAATTGTAAAAGGCAAAGTATTTGACATGTTTGATGTTTGAACTAATTGCTGAATTATTATCATGAACCGCTAAAACAATACATGCCACGGGACAAAGACTAACTCTACACGCATCAATGTCTTAGGCATAAGTGACATCTTACGAGTTCAAAATAGTGTGCACCAAAAGAAACCAGATTTCGATTTGGCAACGTCCATCGAAATACAAGATGTAATAAGCCAGCTGACAGAAATGAAAGAAATGCTGACTGCCACACAGGGTGCAACAAATATTCGAGCGAACTGGGAAGAAGTCTTTCCTTCTCTTGGAGCTATTCTCTTCCATGTTGCATAAATATGGCACACAGCTGTTAAGTTACTGGACGATATCTGTCACCAACCTCTCAATCTCCATGATATCCCAGCTGAAAATTCAAAGATGCTATTAGAGAATGAGCTGTACTGATTTCTATTTTTGATCCTTTCATGCAGAAAGGAAAGCATATTGGAGACGATCAACAAAGATGCCTTAAAGTAGACTGATGAAAAATAGAATTGACATATTCTCTCCATTGGCGAGGACTTAGTCTATGCCACATCATCACCGCATTGTAGAACACCAAAAGATATTGGACGCAGTGCTCACTCAAATAACGCAAGCAGAAGCTGTGGATAAACTACTCACTAAACAAGGTAACTGCTTTGACTATCACGAAGTCCGCAGAATGTATTGAGCCAATCAGCAACTTATAAGCAAAAATGTTGGTAAGAAAGATGACAAGATCGGCCAGTGACAGTTTCAATAAGCTACCGAAACACTGTATGAAACCATCATGACCATGTAAATGTGGTCCACTACCAGGATGTTGGTGATAGTGATGCCCTTCAGAACGTTGGACTACGGAATATTAGACCAAGAAATAGTCAGAGAAAGACTAATTCCCTAAATATTGGTATCCAAATATCGGCGTGAAACATTCAAACACAAAGGAAAAGGAAAACTTGACTTGTTCACCATCTGTACATCAGAAACGGCCTTGATCATGATATTATTCTTTTTCGAAAGATGCCATGAAAATTATATTTAGTTTCAAGAGCTTTTAATACTCCGTAATCAAACTTGGCAAAAAGGCTGGCCATCAAATCTTGAAGCTGTATGATAAATGTGGTGTCAAAATGTCAAAGGTCAAGGTCACAGCTACCAGATTAAAAAAACGATTATTCAATATCCATATCTTGATATTGCTACACGTTTATCAAAGTTGTGACAATTTTATTATTAGTGTAGACTATTTTCCTAACAACAGTTCTTTTTTATTTATTTTTCTGGTTACGTCATTAAATATTCTTCTTTTCCTACAGTTTTTAGACTACCCTCTCCACACCTGAGATGCTTATAGAATGCCATGGGACTTGTATTCCTCTTGAATAGAATTTTGACCTGGCCTATGGTTTCCATGAAATCTGCTTGTCCGGGCCAAAAAGACCCATAGGAAATGTTTGGAGCAATATTCAGTCACCAACTGCTCCTAAGGTTGTACAGACAGTGACGAAACTTAACAGCATAAGGAGTTTTCTTTAGTACATTGAGCTTTTGTTAGATGTGTATCACAAACAAATTCTTCATAGGAAATGTAGTGCAATAGATTTTCTGATAAATGACATGGAGATGGGGCAAAGGGGGAGATGATGTAGGAAGAGTGAGAGTGGCAGATATGAAGAGAAGAAAGAGAGATAGAGGGGTCTTGATATTGAGCCTTTTCTTGTCAGGGATATTTCCTCACTTGAAACCTCCCCAAAACCAAGACCAGATGTGTGGAACCACCAGAGGTGAGACAAATATTTCCTTTAGGAAATGTATTGAAAATTGAATTGCTGACAAATAACAGTTTTTGGACTATCATCTCCAAACTTGGGACAGTTCTATTGGGGAACCTGAAAATTTGCAAAAGCGAAACAGTGTTACTGGTGAGGGCTAGATAATGTATTTAAGGCATGGGAAACTGATTTACTCATAACTGACACAGATATAATTGCTAATTGTCATGTTTTAAATCATCTTAATTCTGTCGTAATTCTGACAAATGTTGCAAATAAGCACATTATTCTTCTGCATTTCCCTGATCCGATCAGATCTTATTAGATCATTTCACACTCTATATACAGAGCGATGTATCTTATACGATAGTATTTACATAAATATTTCAAATCGTTGCTGATATCTTATATTTTTGTGTCACCTATTCTTCTGCAGTAAATATCTTGGCAATCAGTGTTAAAATATTGAATATATAGATACGGTCACATTCGTCTCTTTTTAATGGACAGCGCCCAGACTCACAGTTACTGTAACAGTAAATGTACAGTTCCAGTTATTATTATTATTATTATTATTATTATTATTATTATTATTTTTATTATTATTATTATTATTATTATTATTATTATAGGTATAGATCCTTGCGCATCTGACCCGTGTTTCCATGGTGGCACATGCCACGCAGTTGGTGTGCACGGTTTTCGTTGTGAATGCCCTCCTGGACGTACTGGTGACGTATGTGAGGCTCATGCTTAAATAGGATGATGACGCTAATAGCATTATTCTCATTTTTCTTAATTATCTCTTCTTAAAAAGTATTTCCTCTGATTTCTTTGCTCTGTTATCTCACTAAAATGGTCAATAATATTGGAAGAAAAATAATATTTCCAGACAGAAGAGATGTTCAAATTGAATGGAACAACAATGCGACACATTACCCTCGCTGCACGCTCATTGTATAGTATCCATGATACTTTGATGAGAATAAAAATTGCTAGCAAAATAATGTTTCATCAGTTGTATGTATGGACAGAATAGCACAAGTTAGTGTATCATAGGCGTTTATAGCAGCAACACCGCCCAGTCAAATGAGTTTCAAAATATTCAACAGCTCACCTGTATAATTATATTGAAAATATGATTCTAAGAATTCATGGTTCAAAGTACATAAAACAGTCCCAACACGTTCAAAATGCGGGCGGAGCTTAGCTAGCAATGGATCCCTCTATTGGTGTCAACTCACTAAATATGGCTGGTGTGACTTATACACAGCATAGGGTATGTCATTCTGTGCTCAAATAGTAATTTGAGCAGTCAAGAAATAAAGTCGGTTGGTAGTTGCACTTAAACTTAAATCAAACAAGAGCAATCGGAGATTACTTACCATGGTCCTCTCGATTTTGTCACATTCTAAGTTCTATTCGGATTGTCTGATATTTTTTATCACGCTCAAAGGTGTGGAATCTTGCTGTACTATCAAGCCCTATCGTGTGTCGTAAAATGTGAGTCAAATCTGCTCAGTATGTAGTTTCCAATATATCCACAGGCCCAGAATTTAATCAGATCCGGATCCATGTTTTTATCCAGATCGCATTAGAGTATGGAAATCCTAGTTTGCGGCAAGTTCCTTTGTTGTGTTAAAAGGCAAGACAAATTATATCAATCATTTTTAGATACATCCCCAGACATGTAGGTTTACACGTACACACGCGCACAATTCACTGCACAGATCACACAAATTGGTGAGAGTAATTGTCGAAAACAACAGAAAATGCTTTATGAATATCCAAACATGTTACGGTGATAATAGGCATACCCAGGGAGCAAGTAGAGGTTTCTAAGATGAGTATTGTCAAATGATGTTATATACCAACATGATCCTTGAACCATGTAGAATATCATCTGACTAAAATTCCTTGAGAATCTCAGGCCGATTTGACAACGGTGCGTAACTTTCATCCAATCATAAATTAGACAACCGACCAATCAGAATTCTGCATTTGAGAAAAGCGTGTAGGCTTTATAAAGGAGTTTAAAGAGGCATTCGCTGCTAGATATGAAATTTAAATATAGGCCTAATAATATAAATTTTGGAAAATTCTATTTTATTTTAGTAATGTAGTAGTTTCGATGGATTGTTGCTGCATACTGTTTTCTATACAGATATTCATCAATATTTGTTATTATTTCTATTTTTTGTAAACATTAGGGCACGCTACAGTTTTTTGGCATGAGGAATTATTTTAAGTATGAAATATTCCTATTGGGCAGAACTTAAAACAATCTTGAATATGTGTAGGCAATTTGACAATTTCAGATGAAACACTGGTGCTACAAATTCTACAATCGATGTTGCTCGCAAAACCTCAAAAGGATGCAATCACAAAATATTGTAGAGACATTTAAAGGAAATCGGCAAATGACATAACCACAACATTTCATGTATAGCCTGCACACTCTGAGTCAATGATTCACAACGATAATTGTAAGCGGCAACTTTGGCGTTCTTTGTGTAATGGTAGTGAAATCTGCCATCAAATTAGTTTTTACGTGTTTAATATTTTTTTAATTTCTAATTTACATATTCTTGGCGATTGAGTACACATATTAATAAGAATCAATGATCGACTGCTGGTATTGGCCCACTAGAAGCAGTTTATACACATAATTCTGTAAAAAAAATAATGTTAAAGCTCTATCAGCGAGTGTATCTTTAAATAGTTTTATAAATGCACTTATTAAAGGAAATCTCACCCTAGCTTATGTTAACCAGTCATGCAATAGAATTTGCCACCGATACTCCATTCCTGCCATTTTAGCTTTTTATCATGATGCCAACGAAAAATATTCAGGCTTTAGTAACTAAATCGTTCTACGTTTCTACAGCCTTTGATGGCTGTCATGATTTACTTTTCAACCAATCAGAGAAAATCTAGCATGACTGCCTCGGTATATACGCTAGGTCACAGAGAGGCCAGCTATAGTTTGGCAATATAGTATAAAAGCAATCATACAGGTAAGATGTTGAATATTTTGAAACTAATTCGACTGGAAATTGTTGCTACCATAAGCAGCAACAACTTCCAGTCAAATTAGTTTCAAAATAGTCAATGGATGAGTATTACATAGTAAAGAATGTAATGCATTGGCACTTAAATGACATCACACACTATCGGTTGAGGGGGCAAAATGGTCGTGATCACTGTTCAATATTTATGCAATATTAAAAAGCAGATAATTGTGATACAAATACGGGATATGTGGCAGGATATGCATGCTATGGAATCTATAAACAATACCCTATCAGTGCAATTCAACATTTCAGATGAGATTAGCATCCTTTTAAAGTAACACACGATACTCTTTGAGAAACATCTCCAGGATGGTAAATCTCATAATGATTTTGAGATATAGGTCAATGGCACGATTTTGCTAATTGGCTGGATTTACGTAGAAGCATCTCAAATACTGTTTTATGGGTTGACTAGCGAAAGCCGAAACTACTCCCTTGTTCTCCCCACTGACTTACATATAGCACACAGATAATCAGTCCAACCTGGTCAAGCCTACAGCCCAGATACTACAGATTCTTTATAATAAAAAGAACGGTTTTGTTAAATATATTGAAATACAATTGACTCCATTACAGCCAAAACAAGAAACAGTAATCGATTCCCATCACATTACTCACAGGCGAATTAACAGTTTACTGTATGTTTCAATGGGGGTGGAGTGGGGGGTTCGGATCTGTCAATCAAATATCTGACGTCATGATCAAACTATGTCACTTGTTAGCTGATGGCATGATAAAATGTATACATACGCAACATGCTAATATATTATATTCTCATAAGGATTAAAGTCATCTAGGCCAATAAGCCTCATGACCGTAATATTGCACATCAATTTTACTTGCAGGTTTTAATTTGAATTCCCAACAGACTCAGTACATGGAAACTGTGCGGGCGTGATAGAGAACTATTGACTATTATGAGGCTAAAACTGCTCAGAATTGTTGTTGTCTTCAGCAGCAACAACCTTTTGCACATTTAAGTTCAAAAGCAGTTATTATATTATAGCGAATGTGGAATACGAATGGCCTGTAAACTATAGTCAAACTAGTCTAAAATGGACTGTGTGTGCACAATCAGTAAGTGGTCACTAAATCTGACACACACTTAAATTCAGCTCATTTGAACTAGAATAACCCTTTCCTGTTTTAGCCATACCCGCCCGTCTCTAGCTTAGCTCCACCCACACTTCGCTCATGTTGGGATCGATCGATCTCTGAACACCCTGACTATCAATTACCAAAAATCTACACAGGTAAGCTGTTGAATATTTTGAAACTAATTTGACTGGTTGTTGTTGCTGCCTAAGGCAACAACGGCGCCGAGTCAAATCAGTTTCAAAATATTCAAGAGCACGTTTATTAAATAGCAAAGAATTACAAAGACATACAATTCATACACCGTGCCGGACGATTTGAGATTTGATGACGGTCTATATGGAACCCTTGGTGACGTAATGATTGTGATGTCATCACACACGCTCCTAGCTGATTATGACGTCATACTAGGTCAGATGACGGAAAGTTGAATTATGCCACATAGACGTGCACCGCACAAGGAGATAATATGGTCACATTCTCGGTGATGAAATAATGGTATGTTTAAATGATAATGGAGAAAGATCATCTGTCACTCAAGTATATGATGTCACAATAAATTATGTCACATGTAGGCTGACGTCACAATCGAAATGCACAATGAATGGTTTATCTAGCTTGTCACAATCAAAATGTGCAATGGATGGTGTATCTAGCTGCTCATGAACATTTAAAGTCCATGGATTGTATGTCTTTGATGGATTTTACTATTTAATATACATTCTGTTGGATATTAAGAAACTAATTTGACTGGGCCATATGAAGCAACAGCATGCACCAATTAAATGATTTCAAAATATTGAACAGCTTGCCTGTATAGTTACCTTGAAAATGGGATATTGCGTATTCAGGTTTCAAAGTATTTAAATCGATCCCAACACGCTGTGTCTGAATTAACTAGTCAATTTAAATTGTCACCTCTGTCTGGTAACAGGACAACTGTGTGTTTCAGCTGCCAGGCTGCCTGGGCAGGCGCCATTCATATTTTAACCGTGAAGGGCCAAAGCCCATGAAATCAAGATCTCTATCCCCACTGGCACGTCATAACAATGCTTGTTTCAGCTGCCATGCATTCGACCATTTCAGTCCTGATTGCACGCAGCCTATGAGCTCTCGATCCCCAGCTACATGTGACAGAGCGCTGGGTGACCAGGATAAAAAAAAGGCCAGGTTTATGAGTTTCGGATGCACGCGAGCCAGTGGCATCCAATGAACCTTATCATCTGTGTCATCATCAATGGGACATCGTGAAGAATTCACGATCCTCTTGGAATTAAATCTATTCTCTAAACTAAATCTGACTTTTTCTGTGGTTCGGGAAAGGTGGTCCTCCTTTCACTTTACTTAAATTTGAACAAAACTAATAACACGTTGACTTGGAAAGTAATACAAAAACTGATAACTTTATTAATTACTATAATTTACAAAAGCCGCATTGAAGGCTTGTACAACAATTAAGATAACTGTTAACGGGATAATAATTATAAGCGGCTTACTATACTAACTTGTAATCAATACGAAGATTACCACACTGATGGTGTAAAGATTACCTCTCGGATCTCCGGTTGGAATAAAGATAACTGAAAACAGAGCAGACACCAACTTATATACAAATAAAGTGGTTCCTCTGCTCTGACGTCATCTTGGGCCATCCAAAGGATTTCCTCATAAAACTCGCACTCTGATTGGTCCCTTGCTCCCTCGTTGTGCAATCTTGGAACTTGTGGGAACCAGTTTGGGAGTGATGGTTACTGACAGATAATGTAAACTTTGCTTGCTTTGACAAGACTTATCAACAGTCATAACTCGCATACTTTGTGCTCCCACTCCTTGTGGTGTATTGTGACAGGAGCGGTAACCAACCAAGTAGGATTCTGCTGTAATTACTTTCATAATGGGACAATTTCCATTTAGTCACGACGGCGGATGGTTACCACGCGTCATGACGTACTAATACCTGATCCATAACCCGGTGGGGTTATTCCAGGATGATCACAAGTTGTGCAAATCAGTATCAAGCACCACGCGGTAGTGAATCATAGAACTGGTTCCCTAAGCACTCTATTATGACCGTTCCCGCTATTCAACAATTTTCCTTGGCCACCATCATAATCTTATCTTACACATTGGTCCCGTAAGATTCTGTTGCATTAAATCAATCACTGTCTTACCATCACGCCATGCCGTTCTTATATTAAAATACCAGAACCAGTTCTTGAACAACATAATTTGTCCGCCCATAGTGATTGTAATTACCAGGCGTTCGTTTACAAAACAATTCCCTACAAAATATTCAAACCGTCATCCTGACATTCAGACTACATGTTTGTCCTCGTTACTATCAAAACAGTCATTGGGTTTTTCCCCAGCGATGTAATAATACTACGCACTATCCATGCTCATACACGCCTCGCATCGGACCTGTTAAGAACGGCGTATCTTTCCTTGTACAAAATAGCGTACTTGGCGGGTCTGAGGGTAGCTAATCCTAGAATCCGATATTTACAACCGGTTGATGCTGTAGTGGACACAGCGGCACGGGTAACTGTGGTGAGCAAGGAATTCGCCAGCAGTCTGGCATGTTCATTGCAACTGGGTAGGGATGTTGCTCTTAAAGGGGCAGGGCAGGGTAATGTCATATCAGCCAAGATTGGAAACGGTGTCCATGTACAAAATGATAATAGACAGATCACATTGACGGTGCTAGTGGCCAATATCACTGATTCCATGATTTTATGTCTGGACATTCTAAGAAAGCAGAATGCCATCATTCACAAACTTACTTATCAAAATCATGGTGAGTAAATTCACTCTTCGATGATGAAGGCTTGCAGAAAGGAGGTACAGGTGACTAGAGTTGCTCAAGAATAGGATGGTTGTGGGTCCATTCAAATCAGTTCGTACACAATTGGACCATTCTCTTGGCAATGACGTGGATATCGTACTTGCAGCCATCCGTGCACCTAAGAGGATCGCTGTCTCTGCACTCTGTAGTTAAAGAGCATGACCGCCAAGTGCCAGCGTTCCTCCACAACATCTCTGATAAGTAAGTCACCTAAGAGGAATCAGTTTTAGGGGCGGCGGTGAAAGTTGATGAGGTTCTATATCCCAAATAGGAATATACCGACACGACGAAACAACTACCAGAACATCTGATAGATCTTCATAAACACTTGCCAGTCGGTTTATCATAGGGTGAGTCTATATCTGCAAAGGCACTTTTGGTAGAGTTCCATGACATCTTTGCTAAAATGACCTGGACCTAGGCCTTTTCAAGGGTAATTACTACAAGGTGGACACCGGTGACGTGATGCAAGACCCATCCATGCAAAGATGCGTCATATCCCACTGGGCTTCGAGAAGGAGGAGGAGAGGCATCTCAAAGACATGTTGGAGACGGGAGTTATCGTCCCTTCCAAATCTAAATAGGCCTCCTCAACTGTGTTAGTATAAAGGAAAGATCACTCCATACATTACTGCATCAATTATCGATCTGTAAACCAGGTTACACATAATGATAACTTTCCATTACCAAACATCGGTGCTTGAATCCAGGGTAATGTGTAGATCAGTACTTTGGATATGGCAGCATGGTACTGGCAAATTGAAGTCGTTTCCAGGGATAGACACAAGCTTGCCTTCATCATTGAGATACGGACTGCATGAATTTGTGAGAATGCCATTTGGGACTTCTAACAGTCCGGCAATATCCCCATTTGTGCTACAGGGACTCAATTGGCAGGAATGTTTTGCTTACGTGGACGATGTCATTGTCTCAGGTCATACATTCTTAGAACATATGGTAAATTTGAGCAAGGTGTTCCAGCATTTCTGATTACACAACCTGAAACTGAAACCGAAGAAATGTAATCTCGTACGTAGAGAATTGTGTTTCCTAGGCAGACTTGTTAGTGACAAGGGTACCTCAATGATGCCAGTCAACATCGATTGCATAGCTTTGTGGCCTGAACATAGTAGCAGAAAAGAAATGGAAGCCTTCCTTGGCTATGCCAAATACCCTCGAGAACATTTGCGAGGGTTTGCAGTAATGGGAGCCTGGTTATATGCCCTAACTGGGTCCAATGTGGAATTTGCTTAGAACTCCGAACACCAACAGGCTTTTCAGGACCTGAAAAGTGGATTAAGTGACCCGTCCATTTTGGGTTATCCCAAACCTACAGGTGTATTTATCCTGGATACCGATGCTTCTCACACTTTCACAGGTTCAAGATGACAAGGAGATACGTATTGGTTATAGCAGCAGCGCATAGGAAGTACTGCATCACCCATAAGGAAGTACTTGTCATTGTCGCATTCACCAGGCATTGGTGAATGGTTCTTCTGGGATGACCTGTCGTCGTCAGGATGGACCACTATAGTCTGACCTGGCTCCTGCATTTCAAAGATATAGATGGATAGCTGGCCCATTGGTTGGAGGAGTTGTCTCGGTATGACATCACCATTCTGCATCGTTCCGGAGGGGGCCACAGCAACGCTGATGGCTTCTTCAGGATACCAGACAGGACTCCCTATTGCGATTGTTATCGTATAGGCCAGGATTTATGGTATCTGCCTTGCAAAGGGTTCCTTATTGCCCATGTGTTCATTCCCAGTGGGAACGGTTTAATAAGTACATTGACGAGGTAGTCCCTCAGTTGTGCGCTTAATAGTAGCAAATGAGTTGGATCAAAGTTCCAATGAGACCTAAGACGAATGAGAATCTGGCCTTCAATATGACGTGCTCGTATCAAATTGGACTGTTGTCTATTCCGCCATCAAAGTCGGAATTTCAAGAGCCATCTTTTCCGTCATTTATGTGACCTTCTACAGATAGCAAAAACGGACTACTCACCATCCTTGTGCCAATGGCAAAGTAGAGCGCTATATGAGGGTAATATCGAAGATGGCCAGATGCTATCTTAGAGATGATGAGCAGCAGAAGGACTGGGACAAATATGTTCCTGACATAGTGGCTGCCATCAGAGTGACTGTGAACAGAAACACGGGTTTCACTCCTAACAAAATGATGTTGGGCAGAGAGGCTCTGCAACCATTAGACCTCATGGATGGGGACTTGTCTTCAAATGACTACATACATCATCTGGAGCAAATCTTAAAGAGCACACATGCAGCTGTCAGGTTTAATATCAGAGGGGCACAGAAGCGTCAGAAACGTTCAAACATCAGTATCAAGTAGGTGAATTTGTATATTTAGCTAACTCCGTGGCCAAGATTTGCACTGACCAGGACATCCCGGCCTGGTTGCGTCGGTTGGGACCTTTACTACGAGTGGATCATGGGGAACCCTAAATTGCTCCCATGCGAGACTCCTGATCTCCTCAGGAATCCCAATTCCAATGATGATGTGGATGATGGGGGGGGGGGGGCGGGGTCGTTTCGATCCAGGTTATGATCCTTATTCCTCATAGGTTGATTATGCATTCACTACCATCGTTTATGAGGAGGGAGATCAAGATGATGATGAGAATATAGAAGAGGAAAGGTTTACAGAGGCTGCTGGACAAGCTCAAGATCCAGATATTACGATACTCTACAGAGAAGAGGTCGCGCTTCTGGATGAAAGCATGACTATGAGCTGTTCTAACATGTGTCCACTGTATGTGTATATATTGTTGTAAATGCATGTATAATCTATGTTGTTCGTTATATGACTCCTTGTAGGCATTCTAGCCTGGACTGCCTTTGCTGTATACATTCCTGTACATGGTCTGGGTTATCGTCTAGTCTGTGATAAGTGAACAGATTAATAGTTAGCCATTTTACAATCTACAATAGATCTTCTCGAGGATTGGCTACACAGGCCCTTGCAGAAGCTCTGTTTTAATGCAGTGGCAGTGATAAATTCCATTGAGGTTTGATTACGCAGGCCCATGGAAAATTATCTACCGCCGAACATTGCTCATTATGGATGCTACTTAAGTGCTAGTTTTCCTTGAGGTTTGGATACGCAGGCCCTTGCTGTTCAGCACATAGCAGTATTTTTTTAAGGTACATGTAGCAACACACATGTTGCTCGGATTCCTTTACAGTCATGTGTAAATGCTTAATTCTGTTAGAATTTCTGATTTTCACAAAATCTATCTAATGCTACTTGAAAAGCAATGACATTTGAACTGGCATGCACAATATCCTCAGTTAGCGTATTCCATATGTCATTTACACCATTCGTAAATGAATGTTTCCATACATTAATCCTACTGTGGTGCTTGACCAACTTTAGATCATAGCCTCTGGTGCGTCTGTTACATGTTACTCTAAGTAGGTCATCACTTTCGTTTAAGTCACAGATGCCATGTCGTGTACACTTCAATCATGTCCCCGCTAAACCTTCTGTAACACATGGATGGCAGCTTCAAGCCCATCAGTCTCTCTTCGTATCTGATGTTGCTAAGTGAAGGTATTTGCTTAGATGAACTCCTCAGCACACTTCGATAGCCTCGCTGTCCTTCCTTAGGTATGGATTCCATACACCCACTGCATGATTCCATACACCCACTGCATATTCTAGATGGGCCCTCACGCCTGGAACAATTGTTTAAACATACCCTCACCTAGATGTGCAAAGGATCTCCTGATCAGGGCCATGATATGACGTGCTTTGTTGATTTTTGATCTTATGTGGCTGCAGATGTCTTTTATCTACTATTACTCCAATGTTGTTCTCTTGTTCTATATTTTCAAGGATTGTTTTGGGCCCGTTTTCACCATATATGTGATATGACCTGCTGCATGCCCCTTCTTGTTTTCAGCGTTTGCCTTCTACTGTCAGCACATTACATTTGTCTGTGTGGAGCCTTAACAACCACTTATCCGACCAGCCCTGTATGGAGTCTAGGTCAGCTTGTAGATCATTTGCATCATCCGCTCCTTTTATTTGCTTATAGATCTTGGTGTCATCTGCGAATAAGTATGTTGATGCCTGGACACAGTCTGATAAGTCATTAATATATATATATATATATATATATATATATAACTTCCTCCATTGTCTAATATGATTTTAATAATTGGATTGCTGTGTATCACCCATTCATGAAACCAACACGGCTCTTGCTAAAAAATTTGTTTGTTTGCATATGATCAATTATTTCTGCCCTTATCAGTTGTTCCATCAGTTTGCACAGTACGCTGCTCAGACTCACTGGTATAGAATCAAATAGTTCAGATTTCTTTCCCTTCTTGTACATTGCTATAATGTGGGCTAATTTCCATTGATATGGCACTATCCTAAGTTGCCTTGATTTATTGAAGACACTGTTCAGAGGTTTAGCAAGTGTAACCTTTAACTCAGCCAGGACCTTTGGGTATATTCCATCATCTTGCGAAGCTTCCAAACCTAGACTTCTGATTACGTTTTGTCCTGGAACCTATTTTCAACTATTCTGTCCTCTATTTCTGGCAATTCTCCTTCAGGCTCCCGGGAGAAGACGCTGGTGAAGTAGTCTGCAAAAACATTTGCCTTCTCAATATCATCAACGGCCACTTTAGTGCCTTTGTCAATTTGGACTTGTAGCTCTGCTATCCCGCTCTTTGTCTTCGGTTGGCATTTACGTATTTCCAAAACTGCTATCATGGCTATCTCCTGTTCCCTTTCTCTTTTTGTCTTTAGGATTATCTCTACTTGGTTTCTTACTCGTGTATATTTGCTGTGCCGTTTTTGGTCTCTGGTCTCCATAAATTTTTGCCAACATCTGTGTTTTTCCCTAATCTTCGGACGTATTTCCTCGCTAATTTGAATTTGATTCGCATTTACATTTCTAACTTTAGGCATACATTTTTCCTTCGTTGTGCTTAGATACTGCATTAGGGTATCGACAGGTTGACTTGAGTCTTCAGACCGTATTAATGACTCCCAGTCCAGATCTAGTTTGGTACTCATAGCTGCATAATCTCACTTAAAAACTTTCATCTAACTGTTTTGTTTTTTGTCCTTTCACTATGTATCTGTTAGTGAGAAACTAGCACACTATGATTGCTGGCTCTTAATGGGCTTTGGTGGTCAATCTCATCTAATGCTTCATCTTTCGATATAATTATCTAGTAAACTTGGTCCATTACCATGTCAATCCCGAGTGGGTTCTTTGTCATGTTGATATAAAAATCAATCTCTTATGCATTCCACAAATAATTCACTCACCGAGTCCTCTCTCGTAGACCGGTCTGTACACAGTTAATATTGCAGTAATTGAAATCTATGATGAGTAGATGTTCAAACTCTTTCATATAGGTTGCTTTTTTATTATGTTCTGTAGACACCCTACTATGAGGTTTTCCTTGTCTGTCATCCTAATCTTCACCCATATTGCCTCTTGGAACATCCCTTCCACTTTGTATGCCTCTCCCTTTAACACTGTCATTAATATGGAAAGCTACACCTTTCTCTTTGCCCGTTACAGTTATTTGTGAACAAATCATAGCCCCCATACCCCCCCCCAACCCCCGCTATGTTTAGTTCAGCGTTTGATGGGAGATATCCACGCTTTTTGGGGCAAACTGATGTTACTCATACTATATTAAATTGTGTCGGATCATCCTTGAGTCTGGTCTTCAGCTCATCTAACTTGTTTGACAGACGGACGGTCGCCATGGCATAAACTCACTTGGCCAGTCTGGCCATGTGAGCTAAAACACATGAAACCACAGCCCTGAATAAGCAATTTGTGACTGTCTGCCTGTCTGACTAACTAAGAGACATGACGATTTATTGAGTTTGGTTACAATATATATAAATCTCTGGAAACTATAGCCAACAAGAAGAAACTGTGATGTTCAGTGAACCATGAACGACGTGTGATACATGACACATCCTTAGACTATGATGTATCCATACATCATGTTTGGCTGCTGAAGTAAAAAAAATCTTGAAACTACAGCCTGGACAAGAATGAGATATGATGTTCAGTGAACCCTGAAAATTAGGGCACACTGACCTACTTTTGATGCATGGCACACCTTTAGGATATGATGCATTAATATACCAAATTTGGTGACTATACACGAAAACCCCTTGAAACTAGAACACGTGTTTTGACTCAGAGGGTCCCGCAATCGCAATCACCTTTCTCTATGTAGTATGTAGCAATTTTATTCAAAGCCATCATATTATTAAAAATAGAAAAATTATAAAAAATAAAACAAAAATAAGGAAATTGAAAACAATTGTAAGCTTTTGCATTAAAAAGCCAATTTTCGCCCAAATTTTGGCCCTATGAAGGTGAATCCTTCAAATGGAATATCTACCCATCATAAAGAAGCCACCTGCATGCTTTCATTAAATTATTTAGGCGATTCCGTATGATATGCCGTTCACGAAAATATTGGGAAAAATCGTGATCTTTTGCATTAAAAGCACCCATGTTCACACAAAATATTGGACCTATAAACACGAGTTCTTCAAATGGCATATCTGCGTAATCATTGGTGAGGCATAACCCAAGTTTCATTAAAATATCTGAAGCGGTTCTGTATGATGTGGTGTTTACCAGAAAATTGACAAAAATCGTGAGTTTTTGCATTATAAACCCCATTTTCACCCAAAATCTTGGTCTGATAAAGGTGAATCCTTCAAAAGGCACATCTACCCATCATAAAGAAGTCACCTGCCAAGTTTCATTAAATTACCTTAAGCGATTCTATATGATATGGTGTTTGCAAGGAAATTGACAAAAATCGTGAGTTTTTGCATTAAAAAGTGGTAGTGAATACAGTATGTATTGTTATTAATATGGCATGATGTTATCTTTCCTATGACATGGCATGATCCCCTGCAGAAAAACTTCCTGGATGTCCTGGGATATCACGGGATTCTTTTTCCATGAAAGCCAAAACTCCCGAACATTGAAAAATCATGGGATGTCCCGAGGTTCAACCATGAGAAAGGTAGGACTTTTAAATTTCTTTTACAAAGTTCCAGCTTTGGAAAATGCTGACATTTTAACATACATGTAATAGGTTGTGTAGGATGCCAACCCTGTGAAAAGCTTGGACTTTAGAGACTTTTAGATATAACAGTGTGTTCATGGAACCAAACTCATTTATGAAGTCCTGGAGTTGGGACTTTTCAGGAAATTGTGCATATACATCCTGGAATTTCTTAATATTGGGATATTATAAGCATCTTGAATAACTCGCACTTTCTAATAAATACTTTCCCGCCTAAATTCTGAGCAGAGAGTTCAAAGCTTCATTTTGGCAACTAAACTGTTATTTTGGAATTGCTGCTTATAGTTAATGTTTGGTGTTGTAAATCTCTTTAATTAACCCCAGTTGTCAGTGTATAGATTATTAATAAAGTAGAGTTGTTAGGTTTAGCCAGAAATGCGGTTGTAATGCAACCATGAAGCCCAACTTTACGACAATGCAATGAAGTATGAAGTTTGACTTATAATAAAATAAATATAGAAGGCTTATCAATACACTTATCAATGACCATGACCTTTGACCTTTCGATCCCAAAGTAATTGTCTCATCCCCTCTCATTAGCAAGTGTCCAAGTTTGTGTGCAATATGATTAACACATCAGATATGAACTGCTAATTTGAAGTAAAAGCTAAATGTTATTGTTGAGAATATTCTTGAGTTTTGTCATTATAACACTGATCTTGAACCAATCCTATAGGTTTCCTCTCCAGACTAGACCAAATGAATTTGTACTTTCGCAACAATTAGTCAAAGTAAAATACAGAGCGGTACCCAGACATTGACCTCAAGATAGGAGTGCTGCCTGACATGCTTGGTAGCACTCCAGACACCACATCTAATTGACTGAACTAAGGTTTTGAATCATTCGTTAAAATTGTGTTCGGTTTGGGTGGTATGTAAAACAAATGTTAAAATTCAAGTTAATAAAACATCCAGCCAGTACATTTTGTTTTATTTTGAACTATTTAGACCAAACATACTCTTGCATATGTGTATTGAGTACATCTACATGTATGTAGGTCTATGTAGGTTCATTTTTAAGAGCCTCAAACCTTTACTTGTCAAGCGGGCCAAAACTGGCCTCTGCAGTGAGCTTGTGACATCTCTATTTTCCTGCCACGTACAAGACTATTTTTGAAATTTTATCACATTCAGTGGTAAATTTCCAAAAATAGACTTGGTCACTCACTGAGCAAAATATTTCTTGTCAAATCTTAACCATTAACCCCTCTTGTGTCAGATTGTGGTTTATAATGCTAAAACTAGCCAATACTTCATCTGCAGTTGTCTTGAGAACTGTCTATTTGCAGGCCAAGAGAAGACTTTTTTTTTTAATTTACCACTGGAATGACTGGATCGGTTACCGAGCCAGTCATTCCAGTGATAAATTTAAAATAGTCTTCTCTTGGCCTGCAAATGGACACTGACTAAACAAAAATTTAGATTTTCTGACCATTAACCCTTTAACCGACAAACCGGTCAAAAAACATGTCTTAAAAACGATTTTCCTAAATTCTCTTGGCCAGCAAATGGTCATTCATTGAGCAAAATTTCAATTTGTTTTAGAACTCTTGACAAATTAAAGGCTTAATTGATAAAAGTCGACTTTAGAGCACTTTGAGGCGCGGTTGACACAAAAGGGGTTAAATGGTTCAAAGATTTTACTCGCAACCGTGAAAGTAATATACTGATGACTGTTTGCAGTGCTGTATTTAGGCATGGGCCGACTGGCCCATGGTCCAGGGCCCCGACAACTCACAGGTCGAATAAATAAAAAAGGATTTAAATTTAAAAAATACACAAAGCTTCTCTGACCATAAATAAATGCATCTTTTTTTCCATGTTCCCGGATCTTAGACCAGTAATTTTTCGCGGAAGTTGTTGACATTATTTGTTCAAATATCCTATTATCACAGTATGGTGCTACTTCTTTTTATCTGGACCATATAAATGATGAGGAACAAGGATTTATGAATTTAATGCTTTAAAGTTACTGATCCTCATGATGGTCAGGGCCGAACTTAAGGCAGTATAACAAGTGTATTTGCACAGGGCCTCCAAATTTCCCAGGCCTCCCAAAATGTTGCTCACGCATTAGCTTTCCTAATTTTCTGGCCCCTGTATAGCTTCAAGTTACACACCTCGATGTCACCTGTAGTACAGCTCCAAAAAAGTGACTCACGCATTATTTTTCCTAATTTTGTGGCCCCTGCATAGCTTCAAGTTGCACGCCTAGATGGCACATCTGTAGTGCAGCTCATAAACAGTCAATGTGTTTCCAAAGGAAAACAATCCTGAACACGATGTAAAAATGTACTGTAGAATATTTTGATCATAATTGGATTCGAAAACGTTACTTTCTTAGACAACAATGTCTTCCAATCAAAATATGTTCAAAATATTCAACAGTATCTATTTTATTTTGTGTTTGAAATATGTCAAATTATTCACGAGCTGTACAGTATAAGACTGATGTCGCCAAATGTCACAGCCCTCCGACATCAGGTAACACGTTGCACAGGGCCCCATGATTCCTAGGTTTGTTTGTGAGGCTGATTCTATGCCAGCTTCCTGGCATCACATCAGTGGGCATGCAGATAAGGGTGATAAGTGTGTGAGGTTATTCAACTGATGGCTCGCACAATTTTTCTGCAATCACAAATGAGTTTCGAAATGACAAGTACTTTTTTATTTATGTATGTTCTACCCTTGACATTTCTCATATTGACCAACTGAGCTTCCGCATCCGTATTGTCTTGCCACATAGACAAGTTGAACGGTGGTTGAAGTTCCTGACCATGCTAACTCGCACGGACAAGGAAATAGCTAAGATCGTTCTAAATTTTCTCCAGAAGAAAATGCACATTGCAGATTACGTGGCCAGTTTTATGATAATGCGAGTAATATGTCGGGCAAATATTTTGGTACACAAAGCTCCATAAAGGATGTGCCCTTACACTGAGTATGTACTATGCATGGGCCATTCTCTAAATTTGGTGTGCAAATGTGTAGCAGAAAGTTACCCGGATGTTAATGTTATGGAATTGTTTAAGGTACTCCAGAGCATTACTCATCGCTAGAGAAAACACTATTATTCGTTGCAAAGCAGCAAGAATAAACATTGCATATTTGATAGAGGTTTAGCGGACATACCTTGGTCAACACTAGTTAGCGCTCTCAAGGCTCTTAGTGAAGGGTACAGTGAAAGTCTCATCCTGTTAGAGGAGTTGTCAGCAGATTGTAGCCAAACTGCTGAAACCAAGGCTGAAACAGTATTTCAGACACTTTTGGAGAGATTCCATAAAACAAACCTGCAGCTGCAAAAGGATGGTCTGTCCATTAACACAGCTGTACAGTTAATTGAGTCTCTTTTGAAGTTAGTTTAAGACTTGCGTTCATGTTTTCATAAATTTGAGCAGAAAGGTGTTGAAAGGTGCGGCCTGTAGCACGGATCAACCAGTAAGGTACGTCCTGTCCCAGCATGTCTGGGTATGGACTGGTAGGATCGGGTATGTTCCAAGCATGACCCACTGGGTAGGACAGTATGCGTGTATAAAGCTATATACGAGAGGCTCGTAAAACGACTATGTGCATGAGATTGCCTAGAATGCATGCGCGGGTGTCAGAGATTGCTTGCCAATGCGCATTAGCGTTGGAGAGAAATAGCATCTTATTTTGTACTGGTTTGGTACATGTAATTACTATAAATTACACCTTCCTCGTCGTTCTTGGTCTCGATCATGACTGGAATGAAGCGAGGAGTCCTAATCTTTTTACTATTTTAAAATGGGTCCAGAAATAGTTGAGTTATAGCTAATTGACCCAGCAAATTCCTTTCAAAATATTGAACCCCATAGGCTTAGCGTATGCTTACTCTCAGTGAATGGGTACGATAGCGTGTCACGTGGCCCGCTTCCCTGCCTCTGTAGCTCGCGCACTGATTGGCTGTGGCACTCCATCTATGACGTGACAAGCAGTATAAAAGATTGTATACGCCCCCAGAAAGATATCACCCAGGGCCAATAAAGAAAATAAAGTAAGCTAACACAAGACACTACTACTGCAAAGCGACCTTTCATGCGGATGGGCCTGTTGGCCCTGATGTAAGCTCGTCCAGTATGTGGGGCGAGTGGTGTGCTCGATGGTAACTCACCAGATCTGCCATACCACGCCAACCAGTGGTGAATAAAATCCGCACATGGTGTGTTAGACTTTAAACGTTTTGACCGCAGGCAGGAGACATTGCCCGATGCATCGTGTGAGCTATTCGAGGCACCGCGTCTTGTGATCCGCCAGAATGCATCCGTATTATTAACTTTTCATCTGTAGCCCTTCAAGAACTACAGGGCAGCTTTCAATTTCCGCACAAGTACGGAGTTTTCAGCATACTGCTTAAATTATTAACTTTGTATGTAGACGTGATTAACTACTAGCCATCCCCTTCCACATTATTCTGCACTATTCCTGAGAGTGAGTCACATCAGATAGTTCACCTGCAGTTTTTCCTTATAGCTGACATCCGCATCGTGCCATCTCACGTTCCAAATATGTTATGCTTCAACTACTGTGACTTTAGAATTTTTTCAGTACCGATGACTAATAGGTACCTCGTCATTGTCATATTATTATTGTAATTATGTATACTTTTGTGTAACAGGTACTGATGACTAATAGGTACTTACCGGTCGCTTGAGACCACATTTTTATAGTTTATTATTATAATGTATATATTATTCTTAGTTGTGTGCCCATAAGCACCGTCAACGTAGTGTGAACTTCTATTTTACTGTGTTGTAATAAGTTATGGCAGTCGCCATCGTAGTTATATGTTTTGCTTATTTTATATAAAAACACAATTCAGCAACAACAGCCGCACCACCTTGTTCCCCACAGCATCACTTTTTTACTGATGTCGCTGATCATGTTCTCATTGCGCGAACATGACATGCGGTCGACTAAACCTGGACTATTTTAGCTCGATAGGATAGGTTTATAGTAGTAGGGACGATTACTCTGTAGGAGTCATTTTGTGTCAAACTCTTTCCCGGGAGTAGCGGATATGTAACACCGCACACCTGTTAGATTGTATGGCCACATACCTTAAGGCCTCCCTTATATGAGTAATTGTCTCTCTCTACGCTCCTCCAGCCTCCGGGCTTATCAATTGTTTGGACCTCTATCCGTCACGTTGCTTAGAGCTGACAGCTGACTTTGGAGCTACTGGGGTTTCAGAGTGGTTAGAAATAAAGTAACGATGACTGCATACACCTCCCCATGTATCTTCGGATACTAGTTAGTTAGAAAACCCCGCCAAAGTAGGAAACACTTGCGAAAATATTATAGTTACTGGCCTACATTGCATCTCTGGGCGAAATTACATTACCATAACGACAGATAAATATTAGTTCCCTGGGTGCGGATCTCATATGATCCACCCCCGACACCCTGCTGACGGACAGGACTCAGCTCTCCATCTAACTCTACAAGTCACTGGGTGCAGCCTTAGAACCCACCACGCCCTCACAGGAAGGCCGCTAAAGTTGGATAGCTGCATCTTTGTCCCCACCCTAAACTTATATGTGCTTTTCAACGCTTATGTAATGTGACTTGTCCCTGTGCTGTTATATGTGTTCATGATGCGATGGTGACTGGATCGTTATAAGTTTCCGGAGCTTTCACCTCATGATATTTCCACACGCTGTCTAGCTGAGGGGGATGTTATGTAGGGTGACCATACTGTCACCAAGCATTCTTGCCCGTCTGACTTATATGTCAAAGATAGTTAGCTTACACTGCCATTTGCGGCTTAACTTAGATCTGGACCCAAAACAAAATGTTAGGATAGAATCTAGCAGAAGGACCGCACAAATAAAACGGCAACTACTACAGTATCTTTGAATTTACATAAGGTGACGGTGTTGAATTCTGCGGAAAATCAACTATCCCATCTTCATGTAATACAGCGTGCATCACATTAAACTTATAATTTCACTAGGTTGACTCTTTAACATAATTTGGTTTGAACAAGAGAGTGGCGCTTTTTGCCATCGCTCTTCCTCTGCTTCGCCGTTGTATGTATTTTCCTGTGACGGAGGCCCGCGCGAGGCACTTTCCTCTCGCAACAAATAATGTTTGTGTTAAGATTTCATATAGTTTTTATTAAACTTGCTAAGTAGTCGCGTTGGGGCCCTTCTTTGTGGGGATGCCTCACGGATCTTACTCTGTGAGATACCTCTGGCGAGGACCATGATGACGAATCATCTACATGACCCTATGTACTAGACCTCTCCCGTGTAGCAGCAAATGAGTACCATTGTTTGACTGCTACAATCTTTAATTATTGTATGTATTTAATTATGTCCTCGCCCTAAATGGAGCTGTGGGACCGTCAGACTCGTGACACTAACAGCGAGGATGAGACCGTGAGGTTCAACTTCCGGGGAAATGGTTGCATGGCCCCACTGGAATGTGAACTTTCCACGGCTCTAGAAGTCTGTCTTTGTATAATCTGGCAATGTGCAACACCGAATCCGCAACCACGAGATCGGCAGCTAACCAGCAGCCTCGTCCCAATGTACCACGCACTGAGTATCCAACACTCAAAGGCTACAAGTGGTGCCCGATGTGGGATCAAACATGAAGCGACCCCACACCCATGCTCAGTACCCGCATGTTCCAGTCTCCCTTCTACTACAATCAGTACTCCCCCATCGCAGAGGTGGAGTATTATGATGGAAGGGCGGCCCGAGCACTCACCAGCGATGAACTAAATTACTCTGAGTTGGAGGAAACACCATTATGACAACAACAAGAGTACTCGCTGATCAGCGAGGAGGCTTTCCACGATGCCACCCAGGCGGGTACATCTTACATCACCCTGTCTGACATCCGTGCTAGACATTCTACACCTTTGCCGCATCACGGACGTCAGCGGAGAAGCCCCCCCCCCCGTCTGGAATGCATTTACCATGTCAAGCTGGCGATGGCCACTGGCCTGAACCTCATGCACCGTGGCATGCATCTCCACCCACTAGAACTTCGTCTCCCCACTACCCATCGGCACTGCGCTATGAACAGTGGAATGTAGATACACCACAGCCTACAAATCCCAGAAGCGGAACCCACACACATCACACACAGCAGCCTCGTCATTCTCCTGGACCACTGCCATATAGAGGAAGACCCACCCAGCGACCACCGGATCCACCATGATGGATGCATGACGCACCTCCACAAATTCACCATCCTACACCAGTTAGGAAGACAGTCGAATCATCATTACCAACATATGGCACAGAGCCGAACAGACAGGAGTCTCTTCCAATCCCCCCCCCTTGGTTATACAGAAACCAGGAACGAGAAACGGTGCCAACAGATACAGATCAACATCCGCATTCACTCCAATATTTCCCATGCCCTCACCTGGATTTGTGCCAATAGTTCCTTACCATGGAACAAGCCGAATGATCCTTTCCACCTGAATTCAGTGGGGAGGGTGACTGGGCAAACTACAAGTGCCAGTTTCAAATCATAAGCTGCACAAACAGATGGACGGATCAGCAGATGTGAGAGTATCTGTCCGCCAAAAAAGGTCAGGGAAGGCCCTACAGATATTGGCAGATATTGGGTCAGACCTCACACCTACATACACAGAGTTGGAAAGCACCTTGTCCAAAAGATTCGAGGACACGGCCTTGGGAGAGACCAGCCATCTTCAATTGAAAAACCTGAGGAGATGTGCGGAAGAAACCCTCCCGGAATTAGCTCGCCACATCCGACGTTTCGTCACAAGAGCGTCCGAAGCACAAATCATGAGGGAGTGACGTATCTTCATCTGGATACTTTCATTGATGCTTTAAGCGGAGAACCGGCCCTTAAGGAAAAACTGTTTCTTATGGAGCATGGAAACTTACAAACACTGACTGCTACAGCAGTGCGGATAGAGAACGTTCTTGAATGAGAAAAGACCACTCGCCGCCAACTACACCCTATCAATGAGTTGAATGATGCCAAACTTCTGATTGCCACAGACAGCACACAGACAGCAACCACTACAGACACACGCACAGCACCACAACAAGAACACACACCCCACCCCAGAGGAGATCACGCACCTAGAGGAAGAGGGCATGGCCAGTCCCATCGCGGAGGCCACAACAACACCCCAGGACATGGAAACCAGCACAACAACAGCAATAGACACGCTACACCTGACAGATTAGAAGAGATCACTAAGCAGATCTCCGCACTCACCAATCTAGTCACCACACTCAGCACCGCAGTTGTAACACAGCAGACTAAACGACCTCCACCAAGCAGCAATGCACCACACACATAGCCACCCAACACGTGTTTTGGATGTGGTCATTGGGAGGAGCGGTTTCCAAATCATCCCCCTTCCACCACACCGGCAACTGATCATCGAACACCGCAGTCTGGGCATCCATTAAACTAGAATGGGCACTGATTAGAGACTCACTTCAGTTTTCCCTCCTGAAAACCAGCTCAACTACAAAGACAGGTGGATACATCAACAACAACTGCTAAGACTACCTCAACAATGTCAAACACTACACGAAAACTGGCTTCACACAAGCCGGAGCCTATGATGTGAATTGCATATGCAGCTCCGAAATTAGCCCCCTCTGCGAAAAGTTGTGACTCCACAATAACCGCACCTACCAAATCATCTTCCCTATGCAAAATGGCAGTGGTTGGTTGTAGCACCTCCACTGAAACCACATTTATTCAAGCACCACGACCCACCACCAAGGCACTTAGCACATGGTGCCCTCTGGTGGTATGCAATAAACACATACCTTCATCATCATCTCCAGCACCCAGCAGCAGTAGTAGTGATACAGATGGAAATCAGCACTCCGCATCATGGATCCGCAAAAGAAACCACAACAAAATGTCGACAAATGACGTTGTTTGTTTTGTGCTTCACCCAAACATCCCATGATGTGTTGCCATAAATGTCTGGATCAGGTGGTGAAATGTTTGCACCATACCAGTCCAATCCAAACTCCTGTGTATACAATCTAACAGTACACTCTACCAGCATCAGATAAAGCATTACTGCTATCCAGAGCTTCGTCGTCGCCCAAGCAAAATCAGCAGCAGCGATGACGAGCTGGTCCCTTCCTCACTCAGCCACCCATCACACTCATGGAAGCCATAGAGAAACAGGCCATCTACATACAGGGCCCCACCACAGCAAAGGCGATTCTGCACACAGCAATCTTGGAGACTCTCTCGCAAGTACACCGCAAAGTCATCTATAAGTGTGCTTGCTTGTTCATTGGAATTTCTACCAGTGCCACAGTAGACACTAAAGCTTCCATCACCGTTTTAACAAACGTCTCTGTGAGAGCATCTCACCTCATCAGAGACCACCCCTTAGGACTTCAAACATATTTTTGCAAACAGCCACAAGAGCCGACGTTCCAGTGGCTGGTGTTGTAAACATTGTAATACAGATAGAGGAGATGCAATTCATTCAGCGAGTTGTCATTGCTTCTATCCAAATGATGCCCTATTAGGCTCTGATTTCCTCAGCGCCAGTGAAGCCGTAATTCACTGCAGACAACAGGGACAAGATATACACCGCCGTCGCATACCTCTTGGACTGGAATCATCACTGTACAATACATGTGCAGTAATTTTAGCCTCCACAGCAACAGTTGAGCAAGGACAGGAGGGAATTCTATGGGCCACCGTACCACAGTTAAGAGATAACACACATAGCCATGCTGGAACCCGACCCTGAATGCATGATCGCCTCATATGCGTGAGTCCACGGATGATAGTGGAGACCACCAACAAGAATCGCATACCCTTTAGAGTATTCAATGGAACAGCCAATCAAATAATGCTTGTCCCAGCCATTCGCTGTGGCCATTTGGTGGACGTTATTTCACTGGAGACAGCTCCCACTACACCCACAACGACAGCTTCTGATGACAGCATACAAGAACATTTGCATGACCTATATTTACAGGCCACAGTTGAACTGATGCAATCTCACAAACGTGATGTACAATGGATCCTGTTTAAATACCAGGACAGTTTTTCCACAGGCGATATGGACCTGGGGAAACTCACCTCGTGCTTCACTCCATTGGCACCAGGAACAACCGGCCTGTACATCAGCTGGTGCGTCACCTTCCCATACACAAAGAGACAGAAGCACACCAACAAGTAAATGACATGTTGCGGCCAGGTATAATAGAGCCTTCAGCATCCCCCTGGACCGGTCCCATTGCACTTGCAGGCAAGAAAGATAGATCATTGCGGTTTTGCATTGACTACCGCCACTTTAATGACCTGACAAGCGGATACTGGCAAGTAGCCATGGATGAGGCTGATAGGGACAAGACCGCGTTCGTCTGTAGAGACGGTCTTTTCCAATTCCACAAGTTGCCTTACGGCTTGTGCAACGCTCCGAGAACATTCGAGTATCTCATTGAGCAGGTATTAACTACCCTGCATTGGGAGATCTGTCTCTGTTACATTGACGACGTTATCGTGTTTAGCTCTTCATTTGAGCAGACTTTGTTCAACCAGGACAAAGTTCTAATGTGGTTCTGCACCGCCACCCTCAAGCTCAAACCCAAGAAGTGCCATTTCTTCCAACAAAGTGTCAAGTTCCTCGGACATGTGATATCTGCAGATGCAGTGGCCACGCAACCTACAAAAACTCAGGCAGTGGCAGACTGGCAGATGCCAACTTTCGTAACAAATACTCCAGGTTTCCTCGGACTCTGCCAGTACTATCACCGGTACATCCATCACTTCAGTGAGATTGCGTCTCCCCTGATCTACATCACTGAAAAGGGTCAACCCTTCGAGTGGATGAGTGCGTGTGAGGTTTCCTTCAGGAGGTTGAAGGACCTGTTAACAACCACACCTATTCTTGCTCATCCTAACCCTAACCTTGATTTCATCTTAGACACTGATGCGTCTGCTTTTGCAATAGGCACTGTTCTATCACAGGTCAAAGAAGATGGAATGGAGCAGGTACTGGGTTATGGTTCGCATACTCTGAACAAAACAGAGAAACGTTGCACAACCACTGAGCGAGAATTGCTAGCTGCTGTGTACTTTGTTAAGTACTATAAACACTTTCTGTATGGGCACCCATTTATTCTACGTACAGATCACGCCTCAATACACTGGCTCAGAAACCTAAAAAAGCTGAAGGGCCAGGTAGCACAGTAGCAGGAATCCGTGCAGGCCTTCAACTTCAATGTTGTTCATAGACCTGGCAAGCTGCATGGAAATGCCGATGCCTTGAGCAGAATCGGGCTCGAGGATGAACAAGAAGTGGCCACCACCGTAACACATACAACACAGCCAGCTCCCATATTTCTTGAACTGCAGTGCAGACTGGAATGCAGAGAAGCTTGCTCAGGAACAAACAACAGACACGCAGGCATGAGGAATATATGCGTGGATCGAGGAGGGGTTACGTCCTCCGAAGGAATCTGGCAGCCCTTTATCTGTGATGGCTAAGTATTATTATCAGAGGTTCGGGAAGTGTCATATGTACAATGACATTCTCTACATGAATAACAGGATAATAATTCCTAAGCATTATAAGGTCATAATACTAGAACAGTTGCATGACAACGCTGGTCACTTAGCCATGGAGAGAACAGCAGAGTGGATCAAACAGAGATTCCACTGGGTCGGGATACGTGATAGTGTCAAGGCTTGGGTCGCCAAATGCGTCCACTGTCAAAGACGCACTGATGGCCAGCACCACACTGCACCATTACAAATTAAAATTGTATGTGCACCGTGGGAGCGAGTGGCTATTGACGTGCTTGGTCCCTTGAATAGTACAGATGAAGGAAACAAATACACCCTCATATTGCAAGATTATTTTACGAAGTGGGTAGAAGCATTCGCTTTACCAGACCAAGACGCATCTGCAGTAGCGGAGGTTCTGTCTAGCAATGTGTTCTGCCGTTTTGGAATGCCCTATGAGTTACATTCTGACAAAGGTAGTAATTTTGAGAGCCGGTTGATCGCCAAGCTCTGCAAAATGTTTCGTATAGTCAAAACAAGAATGACACCACATCATCCGCATGGAGATGGTATGGTAGAGAGGTCCAATAGAACCCTTGCAGTGATGTTGACTAAGGAAACACACCTTGATTGGCGTGATTGTGATCTTCGACTCCCATGTGTATTCATGGCAGACCGCACTTTAATACACTCCAGCACGGGTTATACCCCTGCTCGGTTAATGTTAGGGCGTGAATTAACCTTACCCTTGAATCTGTCCATGCCCAGAATTCCAGGAGAGAAAAATTCACCATCTACCTACGTATAGCTCATGCGGCAAATGATAGAACAGGCCCATGAGCTATTCAGCCAGCATGCCCAATCGGGCCCCACTATGGCTTTTATTGGGCTGATTAGGGCTGACCGGGCTAGGGCTTTGAGTGGGCTTTTGTTTGGACTCTGTTCGGGGCCCGATTGGGTTATTGGTAAAATTACAAATCGTGATAATTATATTCCCTGTGTCTCATTTCATGTGAAAAAATCATTCCCCCAATTAAATCTCAAAGAATATTTCATGATGTAGCTTTTTAAATTTTGAAAGGGCTGAGTGGGCTAGGGCTTTGAGTGGGTTTTTGTGTGGGATCTGTTCAGGGCCCAATTGGGCTATTGATACAATTTTAACACTGGACAAAGTGTACTTGGGGAAACGCCGCATCTCGCACCAACAAGACATCTGAGTAGTGGCAGCTCCTAACATCTTGCCCAGACATTCTTAGAGAATTCTGTGGGGATGCGTACCTCGCCCGTCACCAGGTCCTATGGAGCTAACCTTTTAACCTGATGTTAGGTTTAAAGGCAAGTTGCCCAGTCATGCACTGCGGTGCGGGGGAGACTTCCTAGAAGATGAGAAAGAAATTAATAATTATAATGTGTTTTCGCAGTGCTTCCTACATTGGCAAGGATAACTCACTACTAGGTATCAGAAGATACACGGGAAGTGTATGTGACACCACACCCTGGCCATCACCGCTCGGAAACCCCAATAGTTTCCCAGGGTCAGATCAGTCCATGGTGCGGATAGGTACATCCAAACAATTACGACGCCATCAGGCTTAATGGAACATGAAGAGAGACAATAACTTATACATATGAGGCCCAATAGGTATGTTGGCCAATTTTTACACAACCTTGCCGGAGTATGGGGCTAAATTATTGCAACTACCGGAAAAGAGGCATACACTATGTGTCTCTTGACCAAGAAATTGTCTCTAATCATATTAAACCTATCCTATTGAGCTAAATAGACAGGCTTTTAGTCTGTAACATGCCAGGATAAACAGAGTTATAGCACGGACAGCGACCTCGGTGAAAAATTGTTGGTGGCAGGAGAAAGTGATGCATATATAAATGTTGCTGTATAGTGTTTCCAACGTGCACTGCAGTCCTACGTTTTCGACAAATAAACAAAACATATGAACGGATGGCTGCTCGCCATATATAAAACTAACCAGTACAAGTAATACAATGTGAAATGATTAGAATGATACATATAGTACAGGTTGTTGGACCTATTACGGTGCGGTTAGTAAAAACACCTTACAGTAAAATAAGAATAACTATAAACAGATAAAGAAATTATAACTAGCGGTCCGGAGACCGTTATGGTTCCTTTTAGTCATCGGGACCGTTTACACAGATAAAGTATAATCATTAAATCTGTAATTAATGGAATAATTAAGATGTTAAGTATAGTTACTTGAATAATCGGTAGCCATTCTTAAGGACGGGCAATCGTGTTACTGAAATTGATACGTCACGGTTAGCATGACGTGAGTTGAAGCATTGTCTGGTAACTGGAAAGTTCCCGCATGTCGGTTCCCGCAAACAGGATTCCCGTATGCAGTCCAGAACGGGAGCGGAGCGAACTCAGGAGGGTAATCACAATGTTAGAATGTCTAGCGAACAGCCAGTAAGTTCTACAATAACATTACGGCTAGGAAGAAAGTTCCCGTACACCGATAGTACGGATGAAAGTTAAGAACAACCCGTTTATCAGCGGAGATTGTCGAATGCGGATGAAGATGCATAACTAAACTTAACGGTGCAGGATGCGTCAGTTAGCTCTTAAGACGTACCGGGCAAAGTTTACTTGCTGTGGTCGAAAAGTTTAAATAAACCTGCACGACATCAGTGCGGGGGAGGTTGAACAACCACTTTTGGCGTGGCTGGCAGATCCGGCGAGTTATCCACCAAAGAACATCGCTGCCTCTACATCTGTAGAATCACATATTCAGGCCAAGATTGTGTTCTGAGTTAGTTCTTTATTCAGTCTAGAACAATATTATCAAAAGTTTCCAAAAGTTACAAAATTCTTTTAAGGTGCGGTGGATTGGGTGGCTGCCGCAAGCTACGGGACAGATGCTGAGCAAGACCGAAGTGATCTATTTAATACTGTCTTGGCTGATCGTAGCTGCTTTTGCAGATCCAACCTGTTCGGGCCCTGGCCGAGGATGCTCTCGAACTCTGGATTCCATCTCCTTTTATACTACTCGTGACGTCATAGGCGCAGGCCTCAACCAACCATCGGCCGAGCAATAGCCAATCAGCGCACAGCTAATAATGACGCAGATCAATGGTCTAGAACATTCTAGAACTTCGGCATACATGAAGGTAATCAAAAGGGGTTTTCCGTGGATAACTCAGCCATTTCTTAACCGATTTTGAAATGGTTTACAGATTTGGAAAGCCCGTCGAATTCTGGTCTCGATTCATACCAGATTCGGCGGGAATAAGTAATTATAAAGGATTACATTGTACCTTCTCGGTACACTAAAAGTGTCATCCTATGTTGGACGTGATATACACGCTCTGTATATGCAGTGGTAAGCGCGCGCATGTGCGCTACGCATTTTAGCGAACTTAGTCGAAATCTCTCTCATAGGCTCATGTACGCTTATAGCTCTACACAGGGGGCATGTTCAGGGAACGAATCCAGGATGGGCGGCGCGTAGCCAGCTTAGGGGTACGGCCGGCACCTGACCGGTCGATCCGAACTAGACCATAACCTGCCTAAAGGATGACTATTTTCAGAAAACTCGTTGAGTATTCTACCCTCACCACACTTTGCCACTCCAAATTTTAATTAAGGGTTTTTCGTAGTAATGATAAAAAAATTTAGAGAAGAAAATCTGGACTTTTGATTAAAGATGCATACTCACAGCAGAATGGGTCAAAATAAAATTGTTAAAATTATATGCTTTTAGAGGCTTAAATTATGTGCCTCGATGTAATGAAACGAAATAAATCTTAACATATGATGATTTCATTACGTATAAATTAATATAAGTTTTTCAGTTGTCAAATTGAATTAGAGGCACGCGTTCCTAATTCAAATTCGCAACTAAACCTACGAAATTTATTTATATGGAATGAAATCATCATATGTTAAGATTTATATCGTTTCATTGCATTATCCTCAAGTATAACCAAACCGGCATTTGTGGTTGTCTTGAGAAATGTCGATTTGTAGACCACGAGAATCCTATTTTTGAATACTTACCACTGGAATGACTGGACGAATATCGAAGCCACTTCTGGTAAAACTGTTGCTGGACAAATATCGAACTCGCTTCTGGTGAATGCAAAATTTGGAAGTACGGTTGATTATTTTGAGGATAATTTGGCTAAAAGTTGTTGAAGCAACAATTATCATTCGTTCAAATAGCTTTCAAATTTCGAGCAAGTGTCACTCAATTATTCTGACAAAATTTGACTGAAATGCGTTGCTGCTGTAGACAGTAACAGCTTTTATGCAAATTATTATCAAAATACACAACAGCGACATAACAACTTGACCGTCATAACAACTCCACCACCAACTGTGCCACTGCCACCATCACCACGATCCCCATCTAATACAGGGATGTGACTTGTCACTCAAGTATATGGTGTCCTGAATGCAATAAATAACATTGAAAAAATTTACTGCTCAGGAAGTGGAAATGGAGCGAGTTATATGTTCCACTGTGATTCCGAACTCATCCACCGTTTGACCCGAGTTCAGCCTTTTAACTGCATCAGACTTCAACAGTGGTTACTGGATTACACTGATGCCGATTCTGGGTGCAGACACAGCGAATTAACGAGAGATCATACTGAGTTCTATCTATATAGTCTATATCAAAGTGGGGCTCTTATATTGGGAACTGCAAGGTCTTCATAGTAAGCAGATAATGCCTTGCACTGTTCCGCTGGATCAATCAGGGAGCTTCCGTTTACGCTCAAGGTGCTTGTGGTTGTTGTTCTACCTTTGCTTCGCCGAATAAGTCTGTAGAAGTTTGCGAGTAAGCAGGATTCCATTATTTTGTTGTAGAAATCAATGCGCTCCCTAGCATGATCAGTGCGCTGCTGAGATCTCAGCTGCTTCTTCAGTGTTCTCATTTCTAGGGAAATAGGATGGTCAGAGCCTGGTCTGCCATCTAGTTGCCAGAGGCGATTCAACTCTTTTCCTTTAGATAGGAGTGCCCTGACTGCTGAAGAAGCTTTCCACCTAGAACCGTTCACATGAACAAACTTCGAGGCTGCCGCGGTCAATGAGATATGCAAACATTGTATACCTGTGTCTATACTTTTTTGAGAGTTGGAAATCATTTCTGTGTTGAGGCTAAGTTGTTCCTGGTACCCTTCAAGATCAGCATTATTCCAGAGCAGCTTTCTACTCTTCTGTATTTGCGTAGCAGATCTAGCGGTAATTGAGATTAGAAGAGGTATCTCGCAATAAACAGGAACGTGTGTTGATGTATTTGCTGGGTCCATATCATAAATTACTGCACTGGAAGCTTGATGACAATCTTTGCCAAGGAAACAGTAGGCTTGCACAATTTTTAGCTTTGAAACATCGCGATTTCCGATTAAATCTTAAGTCCAAATTATCAAAGTATAAACCAGGGTAACGTGACAAGTCACGAAAACTGGGACTTGGAATTTCTAAGAAAAAGTTGACCTATTTATAAATGATATAAAGAATGGCCCAAAAGTAGAAAACAATTTTATGCGACAGATTCTTACCATCCTACACCTATTGTTAATGAATACCTTATATCCATTATCGCGGGAGTGAAATTATTAATTGGCACCGCCTAAATATTGCATATAGTTTAACAAACATCGTTTATTTCATAAAGATTTGACACAAAATGTCGTAGAAAAAAAAATCGTGTGATGTATCAGCTTCCGCTTATGACCTACCTTTGTAGGACGAGTTTAGGTCAATACCAGACCAGCGGGAAGACGCTAATTTTAGTACCTGGTGATCAACATACATATGAAGGTAGCTTCCTGTAGCTACAAGAGTGACGGCATAAACTCGTCCTATAGTGGCGTTTATAGTTGCTTTCAGAATGTACGATTTATATTTAAGAGTAATCAACAGAACGCACAGTTCAAAATGCAACAATCTAGAATGCCATTGCTTTATTTTCTTTAATTAGACATGACAACTGAATCAAAAAGGAAAAATTATTACACCGCCTGACCTTGTTATTAATTTAAATTACTAACCCTAGAATTACAAAGAATTATGTTCATTGATTATTGCCTAACACTCTGCAGCTAAGTATATACTTGGTATTTCATGACAGACTCAGGGTCTGCAGCGAAAGAAAGAAAATTATATAGCGATTTGACAGAGCAATCAACTGGTTTTTTCAATGGCAAAGGTGTGGTTCCCTCGTTATTGTTAGCTTGTTTATCGTAACGCTTTGTGTTGTGATTAGTAATTACTCGACACGTGCATGGCATGACAGGATATAAACACAATGAACATAGGCGTGAATCGATTATAAGTGTACTCATGTACTGCTAAAGTGTGACGGAAAACTACACACTTCAGATTTCAAACAAACATGAAATTTTTTATGATTTTTCGATTTTTCCTCAATTACATCGCAAAAATTGTGATTTTTAAAATAAATGGAATACTTATACTTATCATATACTACCTTGATAGGCCACTTAGCCTGTAGGTAGATAATACCCAGATAACGCATTAGTGCCGGCCTGGTATCGGCCCAGTATCTGACAAATCATCGGCCCGGTACCGGCATCGGGCCGGTACCGTTTGGCACGTCGAACTGGCATCGGTATCGGCAAAGTATCGGCAATGTAATATGCATCGGCACGGTATCGGCACCGTGTCGGCACAGTATCGGCATAGTATTGGCATGGTACCGGCATGTATCGGCCCTCTGCTGGCATGCTAAGCTGGTGAAGTTTATTTTGAAAATGTGACTGTTGAAAGCTGCTGCTTCTCAAGCTTCAGTACTATCGGCACCGTATAGGTACAGTGTCGGCATGGAATCGGCACTGTATCGGCATTGTATTGGCACAGTATTGGTCCTCTGCTGGTATGCTGAGCTGGTGAAGTTTATTTTGAAAATGGGACTACTGAAAGCTGTTTCATCACAAACTTCAGTACTCTTGACACTGTGCCGGCATGGAATCGGCACAGTATCAACAGTGTATTGGCCCTCTGCTGAGCAGGTGAAGAGTTTATTTTGAATTGTTGGGACAGTATTGTCCCTCTGCTGGTATGCTCAGCTGATGAAAGGTTTATTTTGAAAATGGGATAGTTGAATGCTGTTGATTCTTAAGTTGTAGTTCTATTGGCATCCTGTCGGCAGTGTCAGCACAGTATCGACATTGTATTGTTACAGTATTGTCCCTCTGCTGGTATGCCGAGTTGGTGAAGAGATTATTTTGAAAATGGGACTGGTGAAAGCTGACTCCTTCGCAGATGAATTCCCCATATCTCATTTTCAAGGCAACCATACAGGAAAACTGCTGAATATTTTGAAATTAATTTGACTGGAAGCCATTGCTGTCTAAGGCAACAATGGCTTCCAACCAAATTAATTTTTAAATATTCAACAGAACAAGATTTATATCGGAAAGAATCTATTTTTTTTTCAGCCATTTGTCGGTGAAAGGGTTAGCCAGCAGTACATTTAACTCACCTGGCATGGCAGCTGTCTGCCATCCATCCATCTTATGACGCCCACCTCTATGCAATTTGAACACAAAAACTCATGATTTTTTGCCAATTTCCTTATAAACAGTGTATCAGTTAGAACCGCATGACAGGGCTTCCACTAGTGGAAGTGTGGGAGTCCTATACTCCCAAAGTTCATGTTTGCCCCTGCTGTTAAAATCCTAGAATAGTCATTGCCAGTTTCGGCCAGCCTGATAAAAGGTAGAAATATCATTTTCGATACAACTACATGTAAATAGAAACTGAGGCCTGTTGTTACACGTATGTCTTTAATATACTGAAGACAGGACAAGCAAAATGGATATACATGCACCATGAAATTCATGAATCCATTTCATCACTCAATCATATGATTTCATAATCAACTATGTGACGTCATGAATGACTCGACAACAGTCTGTCTTTAACGCTTAATCTGGTCACCCATTGTACAAATTGTATGTCATTTTACCATTTAACAAACATTCTGTTGATTATATCGAACCTAATTTGACTGGGCACTGTTGCTGCTTTAGGCAGCAACAGCACCCAGTCAAATTAGTTTTTAAAATATTCGGCAGGTTTCTCTGTATAGTTTTCTGGAAATTGATAGTCAAGAAGTTCAGTGATCGAGCAATCCAACACAAGGGAGGTGTGGGCGGAGCTTAACCAGGGGTGGACGATGCATAGCTAAAACTGGAAAGGTCCATTAATGTATGCCATCTCAGGGACTGGGCAGTTATATTCAGAATATTCAACAGAATAAATTTCTTACTTCTTCAAGAAGCTTGATAGTGCTTATTTTGTCCTAACGGGAACTTGTGTGTAAGTTTGAGTCTGGATGCCAAGACACGGTTTGGGCCTTCCTTTTATACTTTTCCAGATGCGGCTACACAAATAGGTGTGACCGCAATTGATTTTCTAGCCGGGATAGACAATGTGTAGCCAGATTATGATTTTCAAGTTGTGTAGCCAGGATTAGATGTTCCTGTAGCCATCGGCAGGTGTGTAGCTGGAATGGATGGCAAACTTGAGAGATGTAGCCTGACTGCTTTAGTGGTGTAGCCAGTGCAGTAGTTATCCAGCTGTGTGTAGCCAGAAATGTGTAGCTAATAGAGGGTTTTGCCATTATATAGCTAGTTTGCATTTTGGTTATGGCTCATGGCAGTATAATTTTAGAATAAATGTAGAATAAATTTCTTACATTGCCATCCATGGACTTTTCTATCTGGTCTGTAGGTGTATCTGGCCTATATGATCTGCTCTAAGTTTTCTCTGACACTCACCTGGCCTGATGACAGGTATTTGGATATCATGATGGTAACATCAAAAATATCTTTTACAGGCCCAACTGGGTGTCAGAGAAGACTCAGACAAGTCTAGATACTAATGGGGAAACGATTAATCACCTAATTAATTTCATTGTTTTATTGGCCCAAGAGTTGATGTATATACATGTACATTGTGTACAATGTATTAGGATGTAGGGTTTAACTAAACATGTTAACAGAACGATGCTTGGTTTAGATGACACAGTAAACCTTTATTTAGCATTAACCTATACTCCATAGAAGCTGCAAGTCAAAGTTACAAACATGACAGACATGGCTTAAAGTTCCCATATCTTGATCAATAAAAGATAAGTAAATGTATCTTAACTAAATTTAGGACTATGTGTTGCTTTATGTACACTTTAAAACTAACTAGGAGTGTAGCTACCAATTTTAGATAGACATTTGCTGGCGCCATTATTTCAGACCCTATTGTCTTCGCCAGTGCGCAATTGTTGGTATAAAAGCATTCTCGTAAGTCATTCTTCTGTTGGCTTCCATGGTAAGCGAGGAGTATATGTAAGTGCATAGCATTGTTCAATACTAGTTGTATATCTTCTATGGTGCAAGTGAAAAGTAATATATTTATAACAAGTTTACTGAAAACAGATGCTGTCGTATGGCAGCAACAGCTTTCCATCAAATTGTTGTTAAAATAATCAGCCGATAATACAATTGTCTATGGGCCAAGATTTGATAACAATTTGGCTGAAAATCATTGACGCAATCACCTTCAATCAATCAAGGGGGAGACAATAAAATTTGAAATAATGGCGATAGCAAATATCTAGATCTAAAAAGGTGGCTACACTCCTAGTTAATTAGTGTCCATTTTAAATAAGAGATAGTGCTAAATTTAGCTAGGATACATTTATCAATATACATGTATGAGATCTTTAAGTACATGTATTTAGCATTAAAGCTGAGCATGCATATTAAGGATTTTTTGTGAAAAAGTACTCACCTCAAACTCGGTGCTAAATTGCAGAGTTTCTGAACGCAAATCTACTCTTGCTATAAAATCTGGCTCGCTAAAAGTCAGATACAACATTCACTTATCATTCACATTCATTATGATGTGAACTCTGTGTTAATTTTAGAAACGCATAGTCAGACAATGTAATGTATGTGCCATGAAACATGATATTCCCACCAACAAAATATTTTTAAAAGTTCAATAATCATCAGTAACAAGTGAAAGCTTGCTACTTTGCGACATAGGTGTCTTTGCCAAAAATGTGACGGACCGGCGACATACTACAGTACAATTCATAAATAAGTTAACACATTTCAAAAACATAAACATGTTAGTTATTAAGAAAAGCTCTGTCGTACATTTTGAACATAATTGGATTAAAAAGACATTGCTGCCTTTAACCAATTATAGTCAAAATATTCAACAGTACAGTATTTTTTTTTGGCCACGTTAAATTATTTCATAGCTGTACTGAAGTTGTCAATTCACAACTAAAAATATAATTAGATATTTGAGTGAATAATAAATATTACTATAAACAAGCCTATCTCTACCTGGGTGAGGCTTTCATGTGTGGCCTGCTGCTGCACAAGCATACATTATCATGTAGATAAAGCATGCTTGTCGAAAAGGCTATAATATGAAAGTTGTGTTGATATTCATCATACAGATGGCATATATAGATATATATATATATATATATATATATATATATATATATATATATATATATATATATATATATATATATATATATATATATATATATATATATATATATATATATATATATATATATATATATATATATATATATAATGTATTATTCCTTCAAAAATATGACTAAATATTATTATTATTGATAATAAATTTTTTTCTAATTTGATGGTGGAACCATGTGTGCGGTGGCACTTTTCGTCTCCAGCAGACTTTGTGTTTTTAAAATGAACACATGATGGAAACATGATGTGAGGCAATAAGCGGATATGGTCTCCCAGTCAGTTTTACAGTGAGAGTAGATGTGTGTTCTGCAACTGGTGCAGAGTTTGAGGTGAAAATTTGTTCCAGGTAAACTCCTTCCTTTTAAGAAGCGCGTTCATCTTTAAGGCAACTATAGGCGCTGACATAAAGATCAGTGACTTTCATGACAATAGCTATGTTCAACGCGATCTCTCTGAATAGGGCTGTTGGTTGTTTATGAAACACAGTAAGTTCTCTGTACATGTAACTTGTTGGGTCTGAAAAGGGTCATTAGTTGTTTGCAAAACACAAATAAGTTCTGAAAAGGCCTGGTGGTTGTTTATGGAACAGTTGATCACACTGCTTCTTCTTCTTCTTTTCGTTCGCTGATCATACCGCCAGTCCTGTAAGTGACTATCGACATGATCATATGCATTAAGTGCGTGGATCCATGGTTTATTAGAGTGCGCCGTGCGGCCTGGAACCTCCGTCTTCAGCACTCGAGGTTTCTGTCAGGGTTACCTCACCCTTACCTCCTTTAGTCGCCTCTTACGACACGCAGAGGATACGGAAGGTGTATTCTAAGCCCCACCTACAGGGCAAACACTGCTTCTTCATTGCGGCTTTATTGCATATTTAGCTCATCAGTTGATAGGCTCATAATCTGTCGCCTATTATGCCACTCAGAATCTATACAGTGATTGCTCTGTGGATACACATGTTTTCCGAGCAGCATCTACAAAAATGAAGAATAATGGAAATGATAGAGATTAGGCTAATAAACATTTAAGAGCATCCCACACTGATGCAGTGCGTCGACAGTGAGGCGTCATTTATGCCCACACTGGTGCAGTATGTTAAAGCAGCAGATCAAAAAGGATGCGAGAAAATTTAGTAGTAGTAGTAGTAGTAGTAGTAGTAGTAGTAGTAGTAGTGGTAGTGGTAGTAGTAGTAGTAGTAGTAGTAGTAGTAGTAGTAGTAGTAGTAGTAGTAGTAGTAGTAGTAGTAGTAGTAGTAGCAGTATTATTAGCACAGCAGCGGTAGTAGTAGTAGTAGTAGTAGTAGTAGTAGTAGTAGTAGTAGTAGTAGTAGTAGTAGTAGTAGTAGTAGTAGTAGTAGTAGCATTATCACAGCAGCGGTAGTAGTAGTAGTAGTAGTAGTAGTAGTAGTAGTAGTAGTAGTAGTAGTAGTAGTAGTAGTAGTAGTAGTAGTAGTAGTATTAGCACAGCAGCGGTAGTAGTAGTAGTAGTAGTAGTAGTAGTAGTAGTAGTAGTAGTAGTAGTAGTAGTAGTAGTAGTAGTAGTAGTAGTAGTAGTAGTAGTAGTAGTATCCTTGCAAGATGATTGCTTTTTGATGTCGTAATCGATGTTTTATAAGCATTAATTTAATATTTAGAAACTATTAGTAGAACCTGAAGGAGTTGGCCAGAATTATAACAAGAACACAGCGACCATGTTCCTTTACATATAAACTTCTGTTGAATAGATTTTAATGGCCCTTAGTTCCTAATCATATCTCCCAAATTTCTGCCCGATCCGTTCAGCAATTCTGTAGTACTAGTCGTTTTCACGAAAACAAGGTCATTCTAGATAACAACTAAACATGAGGCCAATCAACTTCCCTTGAAAAGACTTGGTTCAGCTGTTGCCCTAGATGACCTTTCATGAATTCTGAATCAGTCCCCCCAAGAGGATTCTGAAGATTTTTAAAAGCATTTATAAATGTTAGCCAAAATCCAAGATGGCTGCCGGGCAAATTGGCTGATCAGCATTATTTCAACAAATCTGGATCTCTATCGTCTAAGGAAGCTCTCGGGCAAATATACTTGAAATCGATTAAGTGGATTCACGAGAAGACAATTTATAAGATCCTATTGCTTTAGTATGGGAGCGTTTGGCGGGGAAATGATCCAAGATGGACAGCAAAACATTTATCTGACAGGCTCTAAAACAGCAAATTTGAAATTAGAATACCCAAAAAGAGGCCCAAAGGGACCTGTATCGCTCACCTGGAATTATTGGCCACTGGAACAACCGAACAAAATGAGATGACCAATGGAAAAATTTACCAATTTAATTTCTGTGAATGTTTAGTCAAGTTTTATTAAAATTGGCCCAGTGGTTAATAAGTAGACTTTCATATGATTTTCAGAAAATCCAAGATGGCCGCCAAACATGCTAAAGTTAATTGATCAACGGTGGGCAAGTTTTTTTATGTATCAACTTCCCATGGATAAACTTTAATGGCCCTTAGTCCCTAATCAAATTTCAGCCTAAAGTGTTTAGCGGGACTGGAAAATAAGTCGCTTTCAAGAAAAATAGGTCATCCAAGATGGCCACCCAACTATTTGGTCAATCAAGTTCCCTTGAACAAACTTGGATAAGCTTTTGCCCTAGATGATATTTTATGAGTTTGGAACTGCCAAGCGGTTTCGGAGAAAATTTGTATAGGCATTTCTAAAAATTTGCCAAAATCCAAGATAGTCACTGGCCAAACTGATTGACTTCGTTTGAACAAACTTGGATCTCTATGCACTGATGCTTCTGCCAAATATACTTGAAAGACATTTTCAATTTCCCACTGCTTTAGTATGGGAGTTTTTGGTGGGGAAAAGATCAAAGACAGCTGCCAAACCATTTATCCGATAGTTTCGAGAGTGGGAAATTTGAAATCAGCATACCCAAAAAACTAGATGAAACCTATTTCAGCTTCAAAATCCATCAAATAAGAAAATCCGATACCGGTATATCCACCAACCATGCTACATTTTGATTGCTCCATGGCGGCCATGTTTTTTGATGGATCAACCTCCCTTGAAACAAACATCTATGGTCCTTTAAATCCCTAATCATATCTCCCATATTTCGGTTCTCGAAAGGTTCTGGAGATGAAGTCAAGCTCCCTTGAACAAACTTGGTTCAGCTCTTGCCCTAGATGATATTTCATGAGTTCTGAATTAAACCCCCAAAGCGGTTTCTGAGAAAATATTTAAATACATTTCTAAAAATCGGTCAAAATCCAAGATGGCCGCCGGTCAAATTATCTGATCGGCTTCCTTTGAACAAACTTGAATCTATATACTCAAAGAATGTAACCTGTGAAATATAATGAAAATCGGCCCAGTGGTTCATGAGAAGAAGTCGCTTAAAGGAAAAGCTGATGGGCATGCGATGGATGGTCACAATGGCATAAGCTCACTTGGCTTTAGGCCGGGTAAGCTAAAAACCTATATAAAAACAATTTCGTCTTCAAAATCTGTCAAATACAAATATCCAATATGGCCACCAAGCATGTTACACTTTGATTGGTCCATGGCGGCCATGTTTTTTTACGTATCAACTTCTGTTGAACAAATGTTAATGCCCCTAACATTTGAACCATTAGCATTTGAACAGACATAGAACTTTAAATTCAGCAGCAACAAGACATAAAATACAAAATTGGGAATTCAGTACACTCAATTTTTAGTGGGAAATTAATGATGAACGATGACCACACGATCAGATTGAACCTTGCAGTTATCCAGTCAAAAAAGAAAAAAAATACCAATATGACAACATGTTTTATCAAGGATTAAGTTCTCTTGAACAAACTTTAATCATCATTAGTTATCAATTAAATTAAATCTAATGAGCTTCAGCCTGATCTGTACATCAGTTCCTGAGATGTCGTTTTGGAGAACACGATGGCCACTGGAACATTAGCGGTTAACGAGGAGTATCCCTTTAAATGATTTCCAGCCATTTTTTGAAAAATTCATGATGGCTGCAGAACAAATTGACCAATCAAAAATCTGCATACAAGCTCTGAAGCATACCACTCTAGGGTCCTTCCAGTAGTTTGTTTGAAATCGTTCAAGTGGTTACTTAGGAGTAAGTGCTTAAGTGATTTTCAGAAAAATTGACCAATCAAAATTTTGTATATACGTGTTCTTAAACCTAACCAGGCTGGTAGCCTTCAAGCCAAGTCCAGTTCAAATTGCGCAAGCAGTTAATGAGTATTAACGTATTAAACGACTTCACGCCATTTTTCAGAAAATTCAAGATGGCCACCGAAAAAATAGAAAAAGATTCTGTATATAACTTCTGAAGCATATCACTCTATAGAGTCCTATCAAACTAGTTTGCTTGAAATTGTTCAAGCAGTTAAAAAGTAGCATTTTAACTGATACATGTATCCTGAAATGTTCAGAAAATCCTAGACGGCTGCTGGCAAAATTGACCAATCAAATTTAGGTTAGTATTCTTCCAGCCAAGTCTGGTTGAAATTGCCCAAGCAGTTATGAGGAGTAAAGCATTTAATGAGGAGTAGCATTTTAAAAGATTTCCCGTCATTTAAAAAAAATTTATGATGGTCGTTAAAAAATTTTAATCAATAAATATTCTATATACAAGTTCTAAAGCATAACATTTACATAGGGTCCTTCCCACCGAGTTTGCTTGAAATTCATCAAGTGGTTAATGAGTATGCTTTTAACAGATTTCCAGAAATGTTCAGAAAATCCAAGATTGTATGATTACTTTATTCTGCGGCTGTAGTAGTAGAAACATTCTAAATCTGTATTGACTTGAGTCTACCGAGTCCTGCTTTCTTGAGATCACCCCGTAGCATGCTTAGCAGATTTATGCAATGACGTCCTATCCTGGCTTTGTATTTGCTAGCTCCCAGTAGGGCTCATTCCAAGGCTCTATGTGCTGGTGTCTCTTCTGGCATCCTTAGCACATGGCCAAACATAAACCATTGTTGCTGGGCGACTTTTACAGACAGCGACGACGTATTACACATCTTGTATAGTGCATCATAGGAAATTTGCTGTCTGGCCATCGGTGTCCAGTGAGGGTGTGTAGGTGTGTACGGTGGCAGGCATCGAGTGTGTCTAGAGCTGCCTTCGGAGCTGCCCAGCAGTTACAGTTATACAGCATCAAGGATACACAGGTTACATTGTATCAGCGTAGCCGTTTAATCAAGGGCATCTTTGATCTACGAATCCATAGCTTCCAGAAGGACTGGAAAGATATGGTCCCCATGACACAGCGTGCCGCTATGTCAGCAGTGCTGCAAAGCAGTGAGCCCAGAATTCTCCTTTTCTTCCACGGTTTGCCAACACGAAGTGGATCGTCATTTTCTTTAGTTTCATGCTTTGTAGATAGGTATATGTGGGTGAACTCTGTTTTGGATTCATTCATCAAGAGATTCTCAATTTTTAGTTTGCTTTCAGCTATTGGGAAAAGTTCGTCAATGGGTTTCTTTTCCTCATCTATGAAGTCCACATCATCGCCACATTCCATCTCTAGCGGCATACACAATATTGACACTGGGGGGTTTGGTCTTGTGGAACTTTCCCATATGGATTTCAATGCAGCAGCAAGGTAATAGGTGAAAAGCTCTGGCGATAGACCATCTCTCTGTGGGGAGCCGATTGATATCTCAAACTCTACAGACTTCACTGACTTGACTCGTACTCTCAGCTTTGTGTCTGCAAGCAGTAGTCTCACTAGTCGTAGGTAGCTCATCTTCATTGCAACTGGCCTGATGTAGCACATCTAGGATCTTTGAGCGTTTAATTGTGTCGAAGGCTTGTGACATGTCAATGCCAATTTTGTGGAAATCCCAGTGCTTGGACATGACTACCGACACAAGCATGCATTGAACCCATACAATACGCTGCTGCGTCCATGTTTGAAGCCACTTTGACATAATCCAGTGAAGTCATCGATCTCGTCTTGGATGCGGCATAGAGTAACACTGGATAGGATTTACTGTATGCTGTTGAGAAGCATGATGGGCCGCAGATTGGCTGGGCCCAGGTGGCTTCTTGGGCTTGGGTAGTGCGATAAGGGTGCCTTGGCCTACAGCGTTGATGGGAAGGTGATGCATAAAAGCTGAATTAATTAGGCGCGTGATCGGTTTTGAGATAATGTCACTTGCATGTTTGAACAGCTCATTGCTCATGCCATCAGGTCCAGATGCACATCGATTTTTCAGGGATTTAAGTGCCTTCTCAACTTCTGGTGTTTTAATTGGTGTTAGTAATGGCCTGGAGACTCCTGAGAACGGGTGCAAGGGCTCATCATCATGGGCAGTGAACTGTTCCTTGAACCATTCTCGCATCGCATCGACTTTGCCCTGGTCAGTCCCGATAAAGTGTGCATCAGAGTCGTGTACAGTGAGTGGTGGTGTGTAGTCAATAACTCTCCAGCCCGGGCTGCCAGAAACATTTGTGAGAGTCATTCATGACGTTGATTTTATCTTCCAGGGAGTCTGCTTGTTGAATAGCAAGATCTTTTAAGCATTCGCTAATGTGGCGCAGAATGTCATTGTGCTACCGGCGTAGTTTGGTGCGGTCTTCACTTTGGACACTGATAGATACGCAGCCGTAATGCTTTCTGCTCCGCTGACAGTTTTACTACTAGAGGATCGTCAGTATACCTAGTTCGGTTGTTTTTAAGAACACCTATGGTGCTGGTAGCTGATGATTTCATAGATTTCAGTATTTTGGTTAGGGCTTCGTTCAGATCGGAGCTGATGTCGATGTCAGCTAGCTGCTCCCCGAGGACCTTTTTGTATGACATTTTAGTGTCAGTGTCACAATCCAAGATTGCCACCAGAAAAATAAAAGTGACCAATCAAAATTCTGTATCTGAATTCTGAAGTATCCTTCCAGCCAAGTCTGGTTGAAATTGCCCAAGCAGTTAATAATGAATAGCATTTCAAATGATTTCCCGTCATTTTTCGGAAAATTCAAGCTGGATGCTGGAAATATTGATCAATCAGAATGCTCGTTCAGATGTGTTGAAGCCTACCAGCATTAGTCCACCCAAGTTTCGCTACGTCGGGACATTTATATTGGAGTAGTAGCGTTTTAAATGACGTCCGGATAATTTCATGAAAATCCAAGATGGCCACCAGAAAAACTGAACAATCAAAATTCTGATCAGAAATTCTGGAGCCTACCCGCATAGGATCATTTGACTCAAATTTGGTTGAAATTGCCTAAGCAGTTAATGAGTAGTAGCATTTTAAACAATTTGGCACCATTATTCAGAAAACTCAAGATGACCACCGAAAAAATATACCAATCAAAATTTCGTATAGAGATTTCGGATCATGCCACTTTAGGGCCCTTACAAACCGAGTTTGTTTGAAATCGGTTAATAAGGAGTCTAGCCTTTTAACTAATTTCCAGAAATTTTCAGAAAATCCATGATGGCCGCCGAAAATACTGACCAATCAGAATTCTCATTAGAAGTGTTGAACTCTACCATCATAGGATTAGTCCACCCAAATTTTCGTTGAAGTCAACCCATTTATATTGGAGGACCAGCGTTGTAAATGTTTCCGGAAAATTTTCAGAAAATCCAAGACGGCCGCCAGAAAGATTAACTAATCAAAATTCTAAATAGAAGATCTGGAGCCTACCACCATAGGATCCTTCCAGCCAAATATGGTTGCAATCGTTCAAAGCATAAGTGAATTGCGATTTGACGGACGGATGGTGGGCAAAAAAAAAATCAGGAAGAAAATCTTAGATGGCCACAGGTTAAATTGGCCAATCAGCTTCGCTTGAACAAACTTGAATCTCTATGACATGAAACACAGGTTATGGTGCCCTACTTTTGGTACATGACACACCTTTAGGCCATGATGCATCCATACACCATGTTTGGTTACAACATACATAAAACTGTGGAAACTACAGTCCGGACAATAATAAACTATGATGATCAGTGAACACTGAAAAGTAGGTCACACTGATTGCTGATCTACTTTAGATACATTACACAACTTTAGGCCATGATGCATCCATACACCAAGTTTGGTTATAAAAGACAAACAAAAATGCTGCGGAATCTGATATCGCGCCCGTATCCTGTTCGTCACATTGCCCTTGTGACCTCCATGCTGCTTCCTAACATTATAAGTAACCATGCATTCAAGTTTAATTCCAAGAGGATTAACTAATCCTCAAATATAATGATTTGCTGAATGGAAAAACTTAAAGTTGAAAAAACAGAGGTAAAATAGCAAGGTCAGAATGACATTGACCTTTAAGCTGGTGACCTCCATGTCACCATCCTGTATCCTCCTGGTATAAGCAACCATGTACCTAAGTTGTGTTCCATTAGAGTTAAGAAGTCCCGAAATATAGCATGATAAAAGGTTTGCTAAGCCTACATGTACACACTTAACATTGAAAAATACCAAAGTTTTGTAGAGGTCAGAATGACCTTGACCCTTGCCGTTGTGACTTCCATGTCAGCATGCTGCTTCCTAACATTATAGGTAACATGGTATCCAAGTTTAATTCCAATAGGATCAATCAGTCCTGAAAGATAAAACGAGAAGTTGGCTAAACAGTGACCTTGACCTTTGACCTTGTGACCTCAGTGTCATCATGCTTCTTCCTAAAAGTATAGGCAACCACATAGCCAAGTTTAGTTCTAATAGGATTAACTGATCCTGAAATATTGAGACGTTTGGTTAATCGCAAAAACTTAACATTGTTGTCGCCATCATCGGCACCGTAAAAGTGACACATATGTCTCGCTTTCTGCTTCAAAGTCGAGACAAAACCTTGAAACTACAGCCTGGACAAGAATAAACTATGATGTTCAGTGATCAGTGAAAATTAAGTCAAGCTGACCTACTTTTGATACATGACGCGCCTTTAGGCTATGATGCATTCATATACAGTAGTTCAAATGGTGCTTATACGTGGAAAAACATTTCAAGAAAATATGGTCGGACAAAAAGTTGGATCGGATGCACACATTCCCAGACACATGCACGGACATAGTGTTTACTATATATAAAACTTACGTGTGACAATGATCTGGAGCCGAGTGTCGCAAAGCCTTATTTTTCATTTTGCTATGGCCAGTTAATTGAAAACACGATTGAAAACAAAGTGACATCAGATGAAAGACTGTTCCTTGACACCTGATTCTCCATTAAAATGACTGACATGAAGATGGTTAATCTGCAAAAAATAAACAAATCTTTATGTCCTACTAAAGAAATATCTACAGTATGTAATGATGGCTGTAATAATGACCTTAAATAGTGGTACATGTAGTGAATACGATACTTATGTATTGTAATTAATATGGCATGAAGTTATCTTTTCTATAACATGGCATGAACACTGCAGAAAAATATTCTTGGCTTTTTCCTGATTCCTGGGAATCACAGGATTCTTTTTCCATGAAAGCCAAAAAGTCACAAACTTTGAAAAATCCTAGGGTGTCCCGAGTTTCAACAGTGGAGAAGCTAGAACATTTAAATACATGTATTCCATTTTTTCTAAAGTCCCAGCCTTGGGGAAAGCTGGGACTTTTAGCATACATACAATAGGTTGTGTAGAATGCCAACATTGGAAAATGCTAGGACTTTTAGAAATAACAGCGTGTTCATGACACTAAACTCGTTTATAAAGTCCTGAGTTGGGACTTTTCAGAAAATTGTACATGTACTGCTCAAGCGGGCCAAAACTGGCTTCTGCAGTTATCGTGTGAAATGTCCATTTTCCTGACACTAGACTATTTTTGAAATGTTATTACTGGAATGACTGCTTCAATAACCGAGCCAGCCATTGTAAATTTTCAAAAATAGACTTGGTCGCTCACTTAAGCAAAACATTTCTTGGCAAATCTTAGCCATTAAAGGAGTTAAAGTGTTGTATGTATTAATGATGGTTATCCAATGGAAACCAATTTATTTTTAAACTGGTTGTCTGGTGGCAATTTTGGATTTTACATAACCCCACACAAAGGATTCTCAACGTTTCAATAATTCAATCAAAGTACCTTATCATATGGAAAGTGATTTTCAAGATGGCCGTGGCCATATTGTATTTAGCATCTGGGCCATTCAAAGATTGTGATCCTAACCATAGCACATCCAATTGTTTCCCAAGGGTTTGTAAACCCATAAAATATATGTACAACTCAGAAATAACTTAACATGCTTACAAAACAAAAACAAGAGGCCCATGGGCCTGTGGCGCTCACCTGGACCATTAGCATTTGAAAAATTTGCATTTAAATACACATGATGGATAATTTCTTTAAAATCCAAGATGGCCACCAAAAGATTCTGTATGCACGTTCTGAAGCCTACCCACCTATGGTCCATCCAACTGAGTTTGTTTTAAAGCCTACCAAGCGGTTAATGAGGGGTAATCTTTTAACCAATTTACCAAAACTCCAAGATGGCTGTAAACACATTTAGCAATCAAAATTCTGCACATAGGATCTGTAGCCTGCCACTATAGGGTCCTTCCGTCCAAGTCTGGTTGAAATCGCCCAAGCAGTTAATGAGGAGGAGCGCTTTAAACGATATTTGGTAGATTTTCATAAAATTCAAGATTTTCAACCAAGAAATTCACCAATCAAAATTCTGTATACAAGTTCTGAAACCTACACCCATAGGGTCCTTCCAGCAAAACTAGGTTGAAATCCACCAATCGGTTAATGAGGAGTAATTTGGAGGTTTGACAATTTCTGGTTATTTTTGCCACAAAATCTAAGGTTAAATTCACCCAAAAAATCTACCAATCGAAATTCTGAATAGATGTTCTAGAGTCTACCACTACTAAGGATCCTTCCAGGCCAATTTAGTTGAAATCTGTCAAGAATCTAAGGAGGAGAAGTATTTTGACCATTTCAGGTAGATTTTTAATAAAATCTAAGATTTTCACACAAAAAATTGATCAATCAAAATTCTGACAAGATGTTTCAGAGCCTATCACCATAGAATCCACCTAAACCAAATTTGGTTCAAATAGGTCAAGCAGCTATGGATGAGTATTTTGGCCATTTCCGGTAAATTTTTCATAAAATCTATGATTTTCTCCCAAAAACTTTATCAATTAAAATTCTGAATAGCAGTTCTAGAGTTCTACCACCTAGAATGCATCTAGTCAAATATGTTTGAAATATGTCAAGCAGCTAAGGAGTAACATTTTGACAAATTTCGGTAGATTTTTTAATAAAGTCTAAGATTTTCATGCAAAAAACTGATCAATCAAAATTCTGAAAAGAAGTTCAATTTAAGAGCCTACTACCATAGAATCCATCTACTCAAATTTGGTTGAAATATGTCAAGCCGCTATGGAGGAGTAGTATTTTGACCATTTCCAGTAAATTTTTCATAAAATCTAAGATTTTCACCAAAAGAATTTATCAATCAAAATTCTGAACAGAAGTTCTAGAGCCTACCACCATAGAATCAATTTAGTCAAATTTGGTTGAAACATGTCAAGCAGCTATGGAGAAGGAGTATTTTGACCATTAAAACCATTAGGTCTTCACCCAAAAAATTGACCAATCAAAATTCTGAAAAGAAGTTCTAGAGTCTACATGTACCTCGCCCCACTCCACCTCTCCACACTCCACCATGCAACGACCCCACCTCCACCCCACCTCAGTGTTGCACTGAGGGTGAGCCCGGGGGGCAATTGGCACTTCCTAGGTAATGTTTTTGGGAGTCCAAGCAAGAAACATGGAAGTCTAAATTGGTTCAAATACATGTAAATTGGTTAAAATCATAGAGATGTCATGGCCAGAAATTAAGAAGTCTAGGTATGTTTTTGGGGAGTCCAAACCTGAACTTTGGGAATATAGGACTCCCGGACTTCCACTGGTGGAAGCCCTGCACAGGCATTTGCAATATCCCATCGGATCTGGGGGGTTTTCAAAACAAGTGGTGATAATTAGATAAATTTATTATGCTCCCGCCCCCGCCTCCGCATCGCTTTTACATGTATTTAATAAGATTGATTTTTTACACCTCTGCATCACCTCTTATGGAATTCTAACTTAACGCTGTACATATTTAAGACTATAACATATTTATTAACGACATCCTCATCAACATAATATATATTGTTACCATCAACATTCTTACCATGTTTAGAAGTAATCCATTCATGATTGAGTAATAGCAAAACCAGAACACCAGCCAGATGATCAAAGATACACTTTCCAAGAGCTGAAAGTTACAAATGTAGTAAATCATTTAATTAATCAAATTAAACTCAATTAATCACCTATTCTGAAGAACCTCAAGATCTTTATTAGACTGAATTGGTATACTTTTTATTGAACAACATTGATTGAAGATGTTGCAACTGCAACCATGAAACTCAACTTTACGGTTTTGCAATGAACAGTCACTATGAAGCTTAACTTTACACATAAAATAAACATAGACGACTTAATAATCAATACCCTTATCAACAAGAGGCCCAAAGGCCTGTAATGCCCAACTGGACCATTTGCATTTAAACCATTTGCATTTAGTTACTGGTAGACATGATAGATAATTATTAAAAAAACAAAGATGGTCACCAAAGAAATTAACTAGTCAAAATTCTTGTTTGATAGGTTGAATCCTACCATGATACATGTAGGATCTTCCACCCAAGTTTCGTTGAAATCAGGTCACTTATTAAGGAGTAGCGTTTTCAATGGTTCCGGAAAATTTTTAAAAATCGAAATGGCCACCAAAAAATTGACCAAGCAAAATTCTGTATAAGAGTTCTAGAACCTACCACTTAGAATCGTTCCAGCCAAATTTGGATAAAATCCACCAAGGGGTTATAGGGGAGATGCATTTTGACCATTTTCAGTAAATTTTTCATTTTATAAGATTTTCACCAAAAAAATCGACCCATTAAAATTCTGAACAGATGTTCTGGAGTCTACCGCGACAGAGTCTGTCCAGCCCACTATGTTTGAAATCTGTAAAGCGCTTAATGATAAGTAGCATTTTGACAATTATATAATCTAAGATTTCCACCAAAAAATATTGACCAATCGAAATTGTGTATACAAGTTCTGAAGCCTTACCCCATAGGATCATCCAGCCAAAGTACATGTAAGTTGAAATCTGCCAAGCGGAGTAGTTTTGACAATTTCCGGTAAATTTTTCATCAAATCTAAGGTGTTCACCAATAAACTTGACCAATCGAAATTCTGTATACAAGTTCTGAAGCAGGGTTAGAAAACATCTAGTTGACCAAATGGCAACCTACGATGTCATTTCATGCATTTTCAGGTTGCCTGCCGCAGATTAAGGTTGCTGTAATATGTTACGCTAAATGACAAAGAAAATTAGAATTACAGAAAGGTTGCGTTAAATGGAAAATGTTAAAGTTGAAAAAGTGTTTTACCAAGGTCACAGTGACTTTGACCTTTTGACACCAACATCATTGTGTCATGGCATGTTGTACCCCAAAAATGTGCCATTGATCTAAATTCTGTATATAAATTCAGAAGCCTAACCCCCTTCCAGCCAAATTAGATTGAAATCTGCCAAGCCGTTAATGAGTAGCATTTTTAAACAAAAGTTGATGAACGACATGCATTTCAGTGACTTTTGACCTTTTGACCCTAAAATTTTGTATGATGCTGTGTCATTATAAGGAGACATACGTCCAAGTTTGGGTCCAGTATGAGTAACCAAACATGAGATATAAACAGCAAAGGTGAGCTAAACGGAAAATGTTAAAGCTAAAAAAAGAATTCTTACCAAGGTCACAGTGACCATAACCTTTGACCTTTTGACCTCAACGTTATTGTGTGATGACGTGTCATTATAAGGAAGCATGTGCCGAAGTTTGGGTCCAGTATGATTAACCAAACATGAGATATAAACAGAAGTTGAGCTAAACGCAAATTAGCCACCGCCGCCGGACGACGTGCAGGGTATCGCAATAGGTCGTTTACTTCGTAAGATCAAGCTAAAGAGGTACAACAGCTCGTGCACTACTGGAACAGTAAAAGATACATGTATGTAGAACAAGCATTCTGTAAGTATTGCTATGCAATACATACATTCCCCATACCTGGTAACATAAATCTTTAGAGATTGACAGTCAAAAACTCCATTAATAATTGTCAAAAGCAGCTGAAACTCGAACTTGTTCTGTGACTTCTCACACAACAAAGCAAGATACAAAGTTTCAGTTACTGGTACATATGGTGAAGGAGAACGAAAAAGTCTTGAAAGCTGATATGTTTGTATTTCATAAGTCGAAAGGGGACATAACTCTATCAAAAGTTTATGCACACATGTGAAGCTCGAACTTGATCTGTAATTTCTCATAATAAAGCAATGTACCAATTCCCAGTTGAACACATCGAAGGACTGCGGAAAAAAAGATGAAAGGAGGCATACATGTAAATTCATGAAGAATTTACGAAAATGTCTGAAACTTCAACTTGCTATGTAATGTCCGAAACTCGAACTTGCTCTGTAACTACTTATATTAAAGTGATGTATCGATTTTCCCATAAATATCTTGAAGGAGTTCGAAAAGTGCGGAAAGCTGATATTTTTCGTATTTCTTAAGTCGAAAGGGGGCATACTACATAAAGTATTAACGCATACACGTGAAACGTGAACTTGGTCTGTAACTTCTCATAATAAAGCAATCCTCAGTTGAATACCTTGAAGGCCTGCGAATAAAAGTGTGGAAAAATAATATTTTTCATATTTCATAAGACGAAAGGGGGCATAACTCCATCAAAAATTGACGCATACACGTGAAACTCGAACTTGGTCTGTAACTTCTCATAATAAAGCAAATTAAGCAATGTACCAATTCTCAGTTGAATACCTTGAAGGACTGCGAAAAGAAATGCCGAAAACTAATATTCTTCGTATTTCCTAAGACGTATAACTCGATGAAAATCAACGAAAATGTCTGAAACTCGAACTTGCTCTGTAACTCTATATTAAAGCAATATACAAATTTTCCCTTAAATATCTTTCTTGAAGGAGTGCAAAAAAAGTGTGGAAAGCTGATATTTTTCGTATCTCTTAAGCCGAAAGGGGGCATAACCCCTTAAAAATGTACACATACACGTAAAACTCGAACTTGGTCTGTAACTTCTCATAATAAAGCAATGTACCAATTCTCAGTTGAATACCTTGAAGGACTGCGAAAAAAGTGCAAAAAAACAACTTCAACAGACAGACAGACGGAGTGCAAACCTATAGTCCCCCCCCACCCCCCACCCCCCACCCCACCACACACACCCCCCACACCCCACGATTTTACCAGTAGGGGACTAATATAAACATCAGTGTGGTAAGGGAATAGGGCAAACAGTTACTGTACTTATGGGGATGATCATAAAATCCAGTATTTTAAGGCAGATAACTCTTGCAAATGTTGCTCCTAGGATGGCGATGGTGGACGTGGCATGGCCAAAAGAATGGGGAAAGCGTGGAGATTTGTGATAGTGTGCCATTGATTGTGCATTATAGTTAAATTTCTTGTAACTTATTATATGTAGCTTTCCTAGTTTCTGCTACATGTAGCTCTCAGGCTCTTCCAGTCTTTGTGAGGTACATGTAGATACATGAATAAATGTATAAGTGATTTCCAATAAAAGATTACAAAATTTAATTTAAAGAATAAAACTTCAAGTTTTTTTCTTTGAATTTGAAACAGAAGCTATAAAGCAAGCAGTTTCTAAAGGTTATATGATCCCACGAATTGAGTCAATTAAATCCCCCAATGAACTTAAATAAATCAGAAATTTTTTTTTAATTCACAGGAAATTAAAAAAAAAATTTGAATAGGCAGGTTTTATTTAGGGTGGGTAGGGAGAGGACAACCAAACCCTTATTTAAGGATGGCCTCAGTCGATGGGTTGCACACGCATTGATGCACAGAGTACGTTGTACTACTTGTACACCATCTACATGTATATGTACGTTTTGTATACATGTGCAGACTCAGTGGTGTAACTTAACTTATCCAGATGACTGCTGTCAGGGCAGTCTGGATTTGAAAATCAATTGCCATGGAAAATGTTCAACTGCCCTGACTCAGTGGTGCTTCAATGATCCTTTGTTAGATGTAAGCCTTTGATGGTCAAAATATGTCAATTAAGATTTTAATTTCACAACCAATCAGACATCGCATCAAACTATTTTACTATGCAAGATGGCTGACACTTGGGATAGGTTAAAGCATTGTAGTATTGTTGTAATTTAGCAGAAATTATGAATTTTTTATTGCCGATTGCATATATGTATATTATTTTATTTTGTCTACTCAAAATCTAACTGCCCATGAGGGCAATCCATTTATGAGACTGAACTGCCCTCCATGTTTTTACCCGCCCCGAGCAGGAGGGCAATCATTAAGTTATGCTACTGAAACTATGAAATATAATTTTTGAATATCTTGAAGTACATGTACATATCCAGATAAGTATTTGAGATGACAGATGGAATAAGTCTAGCTGTGACTTGTGGCCAGTGATAAAGATTTTGCTTTTTAACCATGTTAGGAAGCAATGTCTTACAGTCACATCAATCTTAAAATATTCAACAGAATACGTTATACATTGTAAATTATGTTCTTTTGAAGGATTGAATTGGTCAATGAAACTGGGTCAACGTGCAATAGAGTTGGCAGATATATAAAATCATTTTCTATTCACAATCAAAGTATGAATGGAAAAATTTAGGACGCCAACTGGGTTACTGAGTTTGAAATTGTGGTACCTGTAGCCCACCAGCCTAAAATCTAGTAGCCATGGGGTACTGGGCTCCTGCTAACCTTCACCACTGCGTGTGGCAAGCATGATTTTGTAAAGAGCCCCACCTGTATCTGTTGCATTCTGTAACTTTAGTATTTATACAGTGTCAGAGTATGGCGTAGTAAGGTCAAAGCAGGGAAAGACCTACCCACTCGTCAGTTCGTGTTTGAGAAAAATGTTCATGTTTGGCTAATATCCCAAACTAGGCTAATTTACTGGTTAAGAGAGTTAAAAAGGGAGAAGTAACCTCATGTAACCTGTTGCAATGCTGGCGGATATGCAGGAAATAAATTACCGGTATACGTAATCTATATACATATAAATAATCTGCCAGTACAATACAACATTATGAATTGAGACGAGAATAATATCCCTTTAACAGTTGCCTAATAAAATCCTAAAATATATTAATTTACTGGAGAAGACAGTTAACATGAGGAAAACAAGACCTCAAAAGATGCTAATTTACTGGCCAATGAGTTCAAAGGGTGTCGGGAAATTAATTAAATACCATTAACATGTGAGAGGACAGGGCTAGAAAGTAGCCACTGATGCAGTGGCTGTAGACAGGGTTTCTAATAAGGGTCCTTTTGAGGGTATAGACCCACAAAATGTAACTGGGGACTCCTGAAAATCTTGCATGATTGTTAAATATTAATTAAATTTATAATTCATAGCTGTGCACCCATGATACTCTCTGATTTTAGCATGGATGAGAAAAATTGAATGAGAATCCAAAATTTCAGTTTGGGACCCCTAGATTTCGGGTTGGGGCCAATAGATTGCTAGGTGTGGGTCCCTAGGACCTCCAAAAATTAGATGTTATGAGAAAAACTGGCTGTAGACCTTATCAATCAAGATCAGATTACTGCTAATTTATAATTGTATATATCTCAGAAAGTTCAAGATGGATTCACTGCTTATTTCATCAATCAGTTGGTTTATTTATTTTGGTTGTTAAAATTGTTTAACCCTTTTAAGAACAGGTTCTGTAGAGTTCATGAGAAATATCTATTTGCAAGACAAGAGAGGACTATTTTATTGACAATTTACCTCTAGCATAACTGACACTCTAATAGTAACTAAATAAACTCTTGGCCTGCAAATGGAGATTGAAAGGAGTAAAAAATTGACTTTCTACCAATACTGGTCATTAAAGGTATAATTACGGTATCTTACTAGTATGATAAATTAAATGCCCGTGGTGCATTTATAACATTTGACTTTTTATGCTGCGCAGTGCAGTACAGATCAATAGGAAATGTCTAGGATCTGTGACTCTTTTGAGGTAATGACCTGTATGGATTAACATTAAAAAACGTTTATTTCTAATTCTGGATGAACATGTGTGTGTGTGTGCGTGCGCACGTGCGTGCGTGCGTGCGTGCGTGCGTGTGTGCGTGCGCACGCGTATGTGTGTGTGTCCCACATAAAATTTTGAAGCCGAGAAGGCATAGATTTTCCACATTTTTCTATGTTCTGTGTTAGTGTAGGACGCCGCTCTATTGCCTCACAGACAATGTCTTGGATAGGCTGCCAAATGTCATGCTTGTAAAGATATTCATATCATGTAAATAAATTAATTTGAATTAATCATTAACACTTTAACCTACATCATTCAGAAGTTACAACGATGAAAGTAATTATTCTGTTGAATATTTTAAAGGGGGGTTGGGGGTGTGTTGGGGGGGGGGGGTGGGATGCTGTGCTGAAGGCATTACAGGAAACATCTTCAGTGTAGCATGGCATTGATGGGGGTGGGCAACTTAAAATATTCAGGAAAACCTTGAGGACTACCATCGGAAAAACTTAATTTTCAAGGCCTGTCCAATGAGGTTGGGTGTGTGTGTGTGTGTGTGTGTGTGCGTGCGTGCGTGCGTGCGTGCGTGCGTGCGTGTGTGTGGAAGGTGTGAAAACGTGTTTATACATTCTGTGATAACATCTACCACATAAGTACATGGCTATTTTTTCTATTTAACTCATGATGATGATTGCTTCATAATTTGGAGAGCAGCTGCAAATTAGGTTTACAAAATACGAAAACTGGTTCTGTCATTTAATTCGAACATTAAATTCACTATTTATCACGCTTACATGAACTTTAGCTGACACTGCTGATGCTATGCCGGTACTGGCACAATACGGTGTGTTATCTGGGTACAGTAAATGCATTGCACCTTATAGGTTTCTAAGATAGGCAATGTTTACTGCAGAGCACCTGTTGTGCATAGGTTCTTGTATATACCAAAAGGTAGTCCAATATATATCTAATTGTTTTTTAAAGCTATTTAGGCATGGGGAATTTACGACAGTTTCAGGTAACCCATTCCAGTTGTTGGTGATACGAGTTGAAAAGAATTTTTATGGTTTTATTTGCCCGCTTTTTGGATAATTAAATGTCACGATTAAATCGAAAAATCGCACAAGCCTAGGAAATAGTCGATCTATGAGCTATTGTTTCCATGCATATAAGTTGGTTTGTCAGAAAAGCTGGTTAATAGTTCAAAGCCATGTTGTTGGATAAAAGATTACAATTCCTTCTTCTTCTTCTTTTCGTTCGCTGATCATACTGCCAGTCCTGTAAGTGACTATCGACATGATCATAAACGTTAAGTGCGTGGATCCATGGTTTATTAGAGTGCGCTGTGCGGCCTGGAACCTCCGTCTTCAGCACTCGAGGTTTCTGTCAGGGTTACCTCACCCTTACCTCCTTTAGTCGCCTCTTACCACATGCAGAGGATATGGAAGGTGCATTCTAAGCCCCACCTACAGGGCAATTACAATTCCTTAACATTGCCATCTTCCCAAGATAACAGAGTCGCGTTCAGGTCCCCACACCGGATGAGCTCGTGGGTTAATTGATATTTCTGCATAATAGAGGCGACTAGATCCAGGCATTGAGCATAGTTTGCGTCGAAGGTATTGTAGCCGAAAGTAGGCATATAGATGTTGAGAAGACATACTGGTTGTGGTTCTATTAGAATCTCGATTGCAAGTATACATCCATTTCCATCGGGTAGAGTTCTAATATATGAATCAATCTGTGCATTCCACGCTATTGCGACTCCTCCATACCCGCGTTTTCGTTCAAACTTACATGTTGGCAGTATGGCCCGCAGCGCAATTGATTTATTGATTGGTTGAGAGGCGGTATCTACACATCAAGAAGAAGACATGGATAACGAACTTCTAAAAACATTGAATGACGACGGTAATTTGTATACAGTTCTTACACAGTGGTTTAAATCTCAAAATAGCTAGAGCTACAATATGCATTCGCTGAGTGTCTTGCTAGTGGTAGCATTTCAATTAGGCCTAAACGAAAACTGGTTTCTTGATATTGATCTTCAATATTGGCCTATAGATAATAGTATACAAGCTTGCTATTTTACTAGCATACTTACAATAACTTTGTAATATGAAATTAGACGTCGCCATTATCCTCTTTCTCTCACCCTGGTGAGAGATTGCACTATACCATTTCAAATCGCCTAACTATGCTGTATGCATTTTACTTTTAGCTCGGCTAGACTGAGCATAGGCCGGCTAGACTGTGCATAGGCCTTTGAATTTTCATCCATCCATTTCACTATCACATATTCCCCTAATATATCTATAATATACACAAAGTATGAAACTAGTGTCCGTGGGCACCATTGTCAGAAAGCTGATGGGTTGGTTTGTTGTCAGAATCCAGTGACGGAAGGATCCCCATCACTTAGCACCAAATAGGAGCTAGAATCAACACAGTAGTGGCGGATGCCTACCTGTATACTTGCTCTCACAGATTCGAGAGGCAGAGGATTAAAAAACTATGATAAGACATGGGTATATTAAAGGAAACACAACAATTATTGAATCAATTGCTGGGGGGGAGAAAAAAATTGAAGACTTATATAAAGAACTGAAAATTAGATCCAGACAAGTAGCACACGATTATCCAGGGCACAGAGTCATAGTAATCATATCTGGAGGAATTTGTAACTCCCCTTCAAACACAGAGGACGTGGCAGAGAAGAGTTAGGCTATGAGGTATGTGGAAGCTAGGGTTGCACGATTATTCCCTTTTCATAATCACGATCATTTAAAACAAAAAATCGCGCTCATACGATTAATCATGAACTATATTAACTACGTCAATGCCGCTTAGAGGACGTTATTATGCCACTGCAGATTGTAAGATTATGGGTTAGGCACATGGGTATACATACATGGACAGAATACGCCAGTTGCTGATTGCAAACAAAGGAATGTATCAAGATTTTTCTAGATGGAAAACGGAAGGTACCGTATTGTGCTTAATTGCAGCCTATGCTCTAATAGAAGCCCACCCCCTAACTTTGACATATGAGCTCCAATGATTTCTTAGCAGTTTCAAAATGGCAAAACTCTATTAGAAGCCCACCCCATAACTCAGCAGATTGTATAAGAACATTTTTTTTTAAGAGCAAATTTGTAAGAATAGCGTGTATAATAATAACAGTCGTGTCACAGGGTATGTCTACTTCAGACCGATCTCTGCCCTGATACATTTCCGGCCCCTCTAGAAGTCAATACAGGCCTCAGATTTGTAAATCTCGACCACCTATTAGATTAATACTAATAGTAGACCACGTATGTTCAAGATATAATAAAGCTTATTCCACACTTTTGGAGTCAGAATGCGTTTGAAACAGTCATGGCATGATTAAATACCTTCCTTACAAATATATTTTAAGACCAAATTTATGTACCAAACAAGTATGGGAGAAAATGTGCATCAATTTTGTAACACCGATCAACATTAAATGATCCAAACTGAATTATTACGAATGACAATATAGCCGGCTCTTTTGCGATGGGAGGCAGCGTGTTCTCGGAAGATATTATACGCTAACAGGAGTATATCAAACGGGTACCCGTTATTCAGATCAGTATAATACTTAGTTCCTATTTCGCAATGATAGTATATAGAAATTCCCGAGTTCCGAGTCCCCGATTCCAGAATATTTATATCCGAGTACTCGCTCTAAAATAAACTGTTCAATTGGAGGCGAATCACGTGATTTGTATTTTTTCGCGACGTCATTTTATATCAAATTGTGGATTAATTTTGATGTAATAAACGACCTTTATTAAAGGATACGCAATATTTAGGCGCTTCAAATCAAATAATTTCACTTCCCCGGTGATGTTTTGAGGTATACATTAAACATAGGCGTAGGCGGTGAGAATTTTTATGGGAGAAAATGCGTTGAGTTTCCATGGTATCAGTTTTGGAACATTTTAGGAAAACCGTTAGCGCATAACTATTCAGAGAATGGGGAACGCGGGATAAACGTGTGTGATTACAACAACAATGACAAATAGCGACCAAGTGAACACTCTTTATTCATCTAAAACTAATTATGAGTCAATACAAACAAATCAGTTATTTAGTTTATATAATCATTCACACATTCGGCTGATAGCCAGATGTTTGTTTCCATGATTGGTAACGCGAGCAGAGTTTGACGAGCGTAAAACTATCTTGACAAAAATTTCAACATGGCGATTACATGATTATTTCATTTTATAATCGTCCACGATCATTTTGAATTATATAATCGCGATTAATCGAAAAATCGTGCAACCCTAGTGGAAGCCGTGTTGAGAATATAAAGAAGCAACTGGACCAGGTGTGGTTATACATAAAGGAGTTACAATATCAAGTTATCACAACTACAGGTTTGCCAGCTTATTTAAAAGGGGTAGTTGAGTATAATACCAGGAAAAAACGGCTAGTGAAGAGTAGATATACAGAGGAAGAAAGAGATCGTCAGCAAACTCGGCTAGAAAAGGACATAAGTAAGGCAGTAATAATTGGGGCTGAAACGCCGTTAAATTCACGTTTTTGACTAACAGCTTGTGTTTTCTGCAAATTTCTGAGAAAATCAAACCACTGGGCCAATTTATTTCAACTTAGCTGAACTTTCTTCACAGAAGTTTGATTGGTAAATTTTTCCAGTGGTCATAACATTTTCTTCGGTCGTGCTAGTGGGCAATAATTCCAGGTGAGCGATACAAGCCTCTTGGGCCTCTTGTTGAACATTGTTATGCTACTGAGGAGCTTAGTGGTCTTCTCCTTCGATCAATACTTGAACAGCTCTTGCCGGTTCCTGGAACTGGGTACTCGGTTCCCAACAACCGGGTACCCGTAACCATGAACAGGCCACTTGTTTACATAGCTATAAAGCAGAAGTGGCCACCCTTTTGTTCTCTCAAAAATTCTAAATTTTAGTGTGTTATTTTTGTGATAGCTTAGTGCCTCAGACTGTTCGTTCGCCTATAATTAGATTACAATGGATAACACCGCCATGAAGTAATATAGTTATAAGGAGACTAGGTCTCCAATTTCCGTTTGTATCATATGCTCTATTCTATCGTAACTGCGGTGTATGAGAACGCAGAAAATGCCTTATATGATCACATCCTTTAACAACTCCCCCCCCCCCCCAACGGCGATCAAGCAGTATGAAACATTTTTCCATGGTTTTCCACTGCAAAATTCTTGGTTGCTAGCGCTACACCGTGGTTGTCTGACCGGGTGACATCACACCCTTTTCGCTCAGAGTATTTTGTTTCGAAAATGTTTCGTTGGTCACGCATCTTGTTCTTAGGAGCTGCAAGCGTTTTAGTATGATGATGTATGATTACTGTATTCTGTGGCTGTATTAGTAGAAACATCTTACAGCTGCAATCAGTCCTTCTTTGCTTTTTCCCACTGTGTCATGCCCTCAGCCGAAATCCTTAGCCTCCTCAGGTCCATTCTTGACGTGAGTGTACCGAGTCCAGCTTTCTTGAGGTCACCTCATAGCACGCTTAGCAGATTTATGCAATGACGTCCTCTCCTGGCTTTGTATTTGCTGGCTCCGAGTAGGGCGAATTCCAAGGCTCTTTGTGCTGGTGTCGCTTCTGGCATCCTTAGCACATGGCCAAACATGGACCATCTTTGCTCGGCGACTTTTACAGATAGCGGCGACATATTATACATCTTGTATAATGCATCGTTGGAAATTATGCTGTCTGGTCCAGTGATGGTGTATGCGGTGGCAGGCAGCGAGTGGCCTTTGGAGCTGCCCAGCCGGAGCAGTTATACAGCATCAATGATACACAGGTTGCATTGTATAAATGTAGCATTTTAATCAAGGGCATCTGTGATCGACAAATCCATAGCTTCCAGAGGTACTCGAAAGCTATGTTCCCCATGATGCAGCATGCAGCAATATCAGCAGTATTGCAAAGCAGTGAGCCCAGGATTTTTTTCCTCCATGGTTCGCCGCCATAAAGTGGGTCGTCATTTTCTTTATTTTCATGCTTTGTAGATAGGTATATGTGAGTGAACTCTGTTTTGGATTCATTCATAAAGAGATTCTCAATTTTTAGTTTGTTGGAGCTATTTGGAGAAGTTCGTCAAGGGGTTCCTTTTCCTCGTCTTTGAAGTCCACATCGTCGGCATATTCCATCTCTAGCGGCATACCCAGTATTGACGGTGGGCGGGTTGGTCTTGTGGAACTTTCATGCACGGATTTCAATGCAGCAGCAAGGTAACAGGTGAAAATCACCAGAGATAGACCATCTCCCTGTGGGGAGCCGATTGATGTATCAAACTCAACAGACTTCACTGACTTGACTCGTACTCTCAGCTTGGTGCCGATAAGCAGTAGTCTCACTAGTCATAGCTCATCTTCATTGCAACTGGCCTGGCATAGTACATCTAGGATCTTTGAGCATTTAATTGTGTCGAAGGCTCGTGATATGTCAATTCCCATTTTGTGGAAATCCCAGTGTTTGAACTTGACTACCGTCACAAGCATGCATTGAGCCCATACAATGTCTGCGCAGCTGCGTCCACATTTGAAGCCACTTTGACATGATCCGGTGAAGTAATCGATCTTGTCTCGGATGCGGCATAGAGTAACATTGGATAGGATTTTCCGTATGCTGTTGAGGAGCACAGTGGCATGCAGATTGGCTGGGAGCCAGGTGGCTTCTTGGGCTTGTGAAGTGCGATAAGGGTGCCTTGGCCTACAGCGTCGATGGGAAGGTGGTGCATAAAAGCTGAATTGATTAGGTGCGTGATCGGTTTTGAGATAATGTCACTTGCATATCTTCCTGGACCGCACCTGTGCAACAGCGACAGCGGTGCCAGTCAAGCCTAGACCCAGATGGCACTATCTCCTTCATAAAGGGGGGGGGGGAGGGCGTGTTTGGAACCGGATCGTGTACCAGACATCCTCCATAGGCTCATGCGTTTCGTCGAGCCTTGGCAAGCTAGACAGTCTGATCCGGGAGTGGATATCCCAGGGGTACGTGCCAGAGTAGTGGGACATCCCACCACAAAATCTGTCTGGCACCTGTCTGGACTTATGTACCAAGGGAGCCAGACAAGTTAGAAGCCATTCAAAACAAAGTATCAGGCTTCCTTCTGAAGGGAGCAATAAAGCCAGGAAATCGGTACACTCTGGGATTCTACTCAAACATGTTCCTTGTTCCCAAGAGCACATGGGGATGGGGGCCCGTACTCAATCTCAGGCCATTGAATTGGTTCATCCATACGCCTCGGTTCAAAATGGAAACACTGAGGATGGTAATGGCGGGATTGAGGAAAGGAATGTGGTGTGTGTCAATCAATCTGAAAGATGCCTATTTCCACACTCCAATGAACAAGGGCTGGCACAGGTTTCTATGATTCGCGTTTCAGAATCGTGTCTGCGAGTTTGTAGTGCTCTCATTCGGCTTGTTGATGGCTCCAAGGATCTTCACCAGAGTGGTCCTAGCGATGACAGTCTTTCTCAGAAAAGATAATGTGGCGCTTCACACCTACATAGACGATTGTCTTATCAAGGTGGACCCAACAGCCAGGTTAGAGGTGGATACTGCTCTGACTCTGGAATTGCTTTCAGATCTAGGGTGGATAGTCAACAAGGAGAAATCCGAATTGACACCAACTCAACAGTTTGGCTATTTGGGGATGCAATTTGACCTAGAGAAAGGCATGGTTTATCCATCAAGGTCACGGCTGGACTCCTTGCAAGCCATTCTCAAAGGATTTTGAGTGGGAAACCTCATTCAGGCGAGGAGGTTTCTTCAGATGCTCGGCATGATGGTCTCCATGGAGCACCTGTGGTTCCGTATGCTGCTCTAAGGCAAAGACCGATCCAGTTGTATCCGATGTCTCTCGGGAAACATAGATCAGCCATATCAAAACCTATACCAGATTTGGAGCTGATAATGTCACATCTTGCATGGTGGAAGGAGCGTCAGAATCTCCTAGTAGGAGTTTCGCTTCACCTACCCCACCCCAGCTCTCCGTGTACACAGATACATTGCGGGGGGTGGAAATGATGGCAGTGGACCTGGCACTGGAGAGATTTCTTCCAGAAGTCCGGGGCAAGGTGATATTGATACGGTCGGACAATTCGACAGTAGTATCATGCATAAATCGCCAAGGCGGGAACAGGTCTCCCACACTGTGGTTGAAAGTGTTGAACTTGATTCAATGGTGCAGGAATTACTCGGTTGTTTTGAAAGCGGCTCACATTCCTGGCCGATTCAACATTCTGGCGGATGTTCTGTCTCGCAGACAGATGATTCAGCCAACAGAATAAACCCTCCGGTTATACAAAGGATCTTCGAGCATTGAGGCAAACCCAACGTGGACTTGTTCGCCACAACGGAAAATGCTCAAATCATGACATGTCTCGCCGATTCAATATCCAAATGCTGTCGATACAGATGCTCTGGCGATAAGCTGGAAAGGGATGTATGCGTATCCACCCACCATCCTTATCCAGAAGGTTCTGGTGAAGATTCGAGAGGAGCTGTGCTTGGTCCTGCTAATAGGGCCATTTTGGCCCAGCAGGGAGTGGTTTACAGATTTTCTAGATCTGCTGGAGGACAATCCAGTGCAGCTACCCAAGATTCCGACCATAATCTCCCAGGCCAGAACTTCCTACACGAATGGCCCGAATTGTTCATATTGACTGCATGGATGTTATCAAACAACATTCCACATCGGAAGGCTTTTCTCAACAGTCTGCAAGTTTCATCGCAGCCGCGAGGAGGAGGTCAACCTACAAGTCATATAACCACAAGGATAACAAATTTGCAGAATGGTGTGAAGAAAAGGATATAGATCCTTTCAATCCACTATTCAGCAAATAGCAGACTCTCTGTGAGCTATTCTTTACAGGATTGGTTCCTGTCACGATTGCTGTATACAAGTCAGCTTTGGCATCAGTTATTGACAAACCTGGTTAGTGAGAGGATGAACCAGTAAAGACATGGGCCATGGTCATGATTGCGGCATGAAGTCTGGAATCCAAAAGTCATAAGGTAATCCAAGTTTTACTGGGTTTTTTTGTATTTGTTTATATCATGTTCATTTATTTTATATATATATATATATATTCATGCTCATTCCCAGGCTATTGTGTGTCAAGAGCTGTTAACCCTCTTGACATGCTTGTGTTTTCAGGTGAGATATATGTTAGTTAGTTCTCTTCCCTTGCTGGAGAAAGGGGTGGGTTTGGGGGGTGGCGGTTATGCGAATGTGAGTCGGGCAGTGTACTTGTCGGTCCTTGTTGAAAAGTACCATGTGACAAGTTTAGTCTCATTCTTTCTCTCGGGGCACTTAAGTTACATATGGCTTGCCCCTTCCCACCATGTAACTGAGCAAATCTGTTGTTATCAATAAGTAATGTAATGGTAAGTATTGATCGAAGGAGAATGAAGGAAATTTCAATTTCCCTTTCTCCAAGATCTAACAATACTTACCGTTACATTACGGACCCTGCCTCCCAGCCCCATGGAGGCAAGCCATGTGTCGGTCACGTGTGCTTTAGCTATGCAAACAAGTGGCCTGTTCATTGTTACGGGGGACCCGGTTGTTGGGAACCAAGTACCCGGTTCCAGGAACCGGTAAGAGCTGTTAAATTCTAAAGAAACTCTTAGGGCACATCCCCCAAGGTGGCTGTTATTGTCTCGCCCCGTAGGGAAAGCGAGACAATGGGGTTACCTTAGGTGGCGGCGGCGGCGTCTGCGGCGGTGTGTCATTTGTGTTAAAGTTTTTGAATGTACATTTAATTCATCAAAGACTTAGCCGATCTGGACGAAATTATACAGAAATGATCTGTACCATCATGGCATCTAGTCGCCATCATCAGCAAAGTGACTTTCAAATTTTTTCCAAATCTTTTCGAGGTTTGAACTTAGACTATTTTCCAACAAAAATCAGGTATACCTTAAAGTTTTTCAATCAACAATAATTCATCAAATACTTATCCGATCTTAATCAAACTTTACAAATATGATCTATACCATCATGGCATCTAGTCTCCATCATCAGCAAAATGATTTTCAAATTTTTCCAAATTTTTTAGGGATTTGAACTTAGACTATTTTCCAACAAAGATCAGGTATACCTTAAAGTTTTTCAATCAACAATAATTCATCAAATACTTATCCGATCTTAATCAAACTTTACAAATATGATCTATACCATCATGGCATCTAGTCGCCAACATCAGCATTTTTTCCAAATTTGAACGTGGTCTGTTTTCCAACAAAAATCAGGTAAATGTTAAAGTTTTAGTCTCACCCTGTAGGAAAAGCGAGACAATGGGGTTACCTTTGGTGTCATCGTCCGCAGTGGCGTGTCATTTGTGTTAAAGTTTTTCATCAGCCTTATTATTCAAAAATGGGTCATCAGATTTCAATTAAACTTCACAGACTTATTCTATGCAAGGTAGAGATGCAATTGCTCATCATTGGTAAGATTTTTTTGAAATTTCACATGTTTTTCTATGGTTTTCATGGTTTTTGGACGTAGAATATTTTGGCAAATATTTGCATTAAAGTTTTTCATCAGCCTGATTATTCAACAATGGGTCATCAGATTTCAGTGAAACTTCACAGACGTATTCTATGCAAGGTAGCGATGCAATTGCTCATCATTGCTACGGAAATTTCTCATGTTTTTCATTTCTCCATCTGAGCTTATGCTATGGTGCACATCCGTCATTTCTCAATCTGAGCTTATGCTATGGTGCACATCCGTCATTTCTCAATCTGAGCTTATGCTATGGTGCACATCCGTTATTTCTCAATCTGAGCTTATGCTATGGTGCACATCCGTTATTTCTCAATCTGAGCTTATGCTATTGTGCACAGCAATCGTTTCTCAATCTGAGCTTATGCTATTGTGCACAGCAATCGTTTCTCAATTTGAGCTTATGCTATGGTGCACATCCATCATTTCTCAATCTGAGCTTATGCTATGGTGCACATCCATCATTTCTCCATCTGAGCTTATGCTATGGTGCACATTCATCGATTTTCCATTACTCTAATCTTTATGTATTCTAGCAAGTGTTCCGCTAAAAATATTTGCATAACCTTTGCGCGAATAAAAAAATGGGTTACGCAATTTCTGCAGGCCTAAAATATAATCATGAAATTCCCTTTTACTTTTCCAGAGTCAACAATTTCAGACAATATTAAACTGTGTGAGCAGATAGGAAAGAACATTTCTGAGATTAAGGCTACAGAATGTGGGATATTAGGAACTTTGTATAAAATTAGAAACACTTGTACTGAGGAAACGTGAAAGGAGTTGGAAAGCACGGCAATGAAAATTAAGGCAAATGCTTTATCAGCGAATTATAAGTGCACTGAGCTAAAAAAAACATTTGTGCAGATGAATCACAAACAAGTGAGTTAAAACTTAAAAGTAAGGAACTGGAATCAAAAGTTGAAAGACTAATGAAGGAGAATTCACATCTTTTGTCCCAGAATTCATTACTCAGTTTAGAGTTAGATAGAAGCACTGAAAAGCTGAATGCATCGCAAACCATGTTAAGCAGCTTTACTGATGAATTTTTGGATGCCAGTGAATTACCACTTGACATCACTGAATCTGAACTACTTGTATCAACTCCTGTCGATGCTTCAAAAAGCCTTAAAGATGACCTTTCACAAGATATGTTTGGCCAAGATCAACACGAGGAAGAAAATCACAAAAGAAGGTTAAAAAGAAAAACAAACAATTAATGTATTTTCAAGGCACATTTACATTTGAAAATTATTTTTATATCCTGAATAAGATTGGTATTCCATTTAGATGGTTTCACTGGCAGTAAAATGTGGAATTGGGTGCATTCATATATGCGGTACGTCAATGGTGATGGTTATAACATGAAAAAAAAAACCTGGGGTGGGGGATATATCACATAATCACTGTATTAGTTAACAAGAGCTCTTCGGATTTTGAAACCTTACTAACTGTTTGTCTCATGTAGGGATGCAATATTTATCATTAAAAAGTTGATTTTGTGCAATGTCATCAGATAATATTTTTTCAATTATTAGTCAATAGGAACTTAAGTACCGGTATTACATTTTGTAACTGGATCATAATACTAAAATCCATCCAGGGGCGAGACATATCACGCGTTCACGTTCTTGTCAATAAGTAATGTAATGGTAAATATTGTTAGATCTCGGAGTAAGGGAAATTGAGATTTCCTTCAGTTCAGTCCGCAGTATAAGTGGGTTAATGAGTGCAAATCGGCCAAGCATGAGGTATTCTTCTCTATTTGCATTTCGTTCAAAGAACTGTATTCAACTGTTGAGTTTTTAATAAATGTTGGAGGTTTTTGAGGCAGCAATAGTATGACTGTATCCAGTCAAATTATTTTCAAAATTTAGGCAACATTATCGAGATTCTTAATTCCAATTTGCCTAAACTGTGTATACAATATAGGGCAGGTTGTTTATCACTCATAATGCAAAAGATGACTCAGAACAACTAATTTACAACTCATCCACACATTGTATTCTGATCCCTGTTTGGAGCCGTTGAAAATTTAAAATTTGGGTTTTGAATAGCCCTTGAATAAAATTGTCAGTGAGCTGTATGAACCTGACATATCACCTGTCTATTAAAAATGTTCACTTCAGAATTATACCAGAAGTTCCTGCAGGAAGATTTTGACGTGAAAGAATATGCGAATAAAGCAATCCAAGGTGTCATCATATCTGAGCATCTAGGAAAGTTAGCAGAGGGAATTAGTCTTCTGGACAAGCAGATTCATTTACAGGTATGTGTCTTACACAGGTATGTGTCTTAAAACATTCTTACATGTATTTCCTGAACGTCAAAGGTGGTGAACGCGTGGGAATGGACCTTTCCTCTATGAGCTGTTCTTTACAGGACTAGCTCCCGTCACAATTGCTGGATACAAGTCAGCTTTGGCATCAGTTATCCCTTGTCTAGCCAACAGGGATAGTCCAGAGGTGGCCCAGTTAAACGTGATGTTGAAGGGAATGAGCAATCTCCGCCCGAGACAACCGGTAGTCATTCCAGCCTGGAGTCTATCTTTAGTGCTTAATGTACTGGCCAAGCACCCTTTCGAACCGTTGCGTTCGGCTACTCTAAAGCATTTGACTCTAAAGGCGGTCTTTCTATTGGCAGCTTCCTCAGCTAGAAGGCGCAGTGAGATCCATGCGCTTTCGGCAGAGAGGAACCGATTTATTGTTTCTGGAGAAGGTCTGCGTCTTCTGCCAAGAGCAGAATTTATGTCAAAGAACCAATCTGTGAGATATCCCGGCAAACCAATCATTATACCGAAGTTAACCAGGTTTGATCGTGATGCCAGTGTCTGGTGCCCGGTCCGTGCTTTGACTAAGTACAAGAAATGGACTGACTCGTTACGGTCGAACGATAGACATCTGTGGATCTGCCATAAAAAGCCGTATGGCGCCGCATCCATGGATACTATCTCTCGTTGGGTGGTCGAATGCATTCAGACTACTCACGAGATGGCGACTGGGCACCAGGTGCAGGGCGTAAGGGCACACGATGTTAGAGGAATAGCCGCCTCGACCGCCATTTACAATGGTGTTCCGTTAGAGGACATCATGGCCGTTGCACAATGGCACTGTGAGTCCTCATTTACGGATTACTATATGAGGGATGTGTCAGACTCAGCCAATCCACTCGCTTTAGCTGTTTTGAAACGATAGTTAGTGACCACACTGCTTTTCCCCTTTTTTCACTTTGGTAAGAAAAGAACCTAAAGCAGGCATGGTCAAGCGAGAGGATGTCAACCAGATTGTGTCACTGATGGCCGAACCGGTGAATGGTTGTAGGCGGTACGTCTGAAGTCCTGTTATCATAAGGTAATTCAACAAGTGAGAGTTTTTTGTATTATGTATATGTATCATGTTCATTCATTTTATATATTCATGCTCATTCCCAGGCTAATACAAGCGATATGCAGGGAGTAGTTAACCCTCTTGGCATATTGGTGTTTTCAGGTGAGATACATGTTCGTTAGTTCTCCCTTTTCTTAGGAGGAAAAAGGGGGGGGGGGGGCTGTGACGCGAATGTGATTCGGTTCCGTGAACTTGACGGTCCTTTTAGGTCTCCGTTAGTCAAGTTTGAAGTCTAAAATCTTTCTCCAAGGGGCAAAATTAGCATGTATGGCTTGCCCCTTCCCACCAGGTTACTGATCAAATCTGGTGTATATCAGAAGTAACAGAATGGTGAGTATTGATCGAAGGAGAATGCAGGAAATGTCAATTTCCCTTTCTCCGAGATCTAACAATACTCACCATTCTGTTACGGACCCAGCCTCCCAGCCCCACGGAGGCAAGCCATAGTTTTCTCTTGTTTGGTGGCTATGCAAACAATATGAGCTCTATGGTAAACGGGTACTCGGCAGTTGGGAGCCGAGTACCCGGTTCCCAGGAGTCGGTAAAGCTTTCTAAGTCTATAATCCTAGAGCCGCTGTCAAGGCCAGCTGTATATCAGAAGTAACAGAATGGTGAGTATTGTTAGATCTCGGAGAAAGGGAAATTGACATTTCCTGCATTCCACTTTATCAACCATTCCTATGATGTCATAATCAACTACGTGATGTGTAGAATGACATCATAATGAATGACGTATATTTGAAGACGGACTATGCGTTGTTGTACGAATTGTATGTCTTTACTATTTAATAAATATTCTGTTGATAGGCAGCAACAGCACCAAGTCAAATTAGTTACAAAATATTCAAAAGCTTACTTGTATAGTTTTCAGGAAATTGATAGTATGGGCATTCTGGGATCGATCAATCCCAACACGTCGAGGTGTGGGGGAGCTTAGATAAAGATGGGCGGGGCAAAGCTAAGACTGGAAAAGTCCATTTGCGATGACGTCTCATCAACTGCGCATTCTAGTTTATCATGTTTATACATAATTGGCCGTTTAATGGTCAAGCCAGTTATGACTGGTCTCTGCAGTGATCTTGAGAAATGTCCATTTCCAGGCCAAGAGAATACTATTTTAACATTGGAATTGAATGGCCAAGTGAGGTGGTCATCTGTCCATCCGTCAACTTTTGCTTAAAAACACTACTCCTCATTAGCGGCTTTGCAGATTTCAACCTAATTTAGCTGGAAGGTCACTATAGGGGTAGGCTTCAGAACTTGTATACAAAATTTTGATTGGTTGATTTTTGGGGTGAAAATTTTAGATTTTATGAAAAATTTGCTGGAAATTGTCGAAACGCTACTCATCATTAACCTCTTGCTGGATTTCAACCGTATTTGGTTCTATGACCCCCTATAGGGGCAGAACATCTATATAGAATTTTGATTGGTCAATATTTTTGGTGAAAATCTTAGATTTTATGAGAAATTTACCAGAAATTGTCAAAACCCTACACCTCATTAACTGCTTGGCAGATTTCAACCCTAGTTGGCTGGACAGACCCTATCTGAGTAGGATCCAGAACCTCTATTCATACTTTTGATTTGTTGAACTGGTTGGGGGTGGGTGGGTTGGCACGGGGTGTGTGTGTGTGTGCGGTGATGCAGTGTCGGTGGAATCTTAGATTTTATGACAAATTCACTGGAAATTGTCAAAAGACTTCTCCTTGCTTGATAGATTTCAATAAATTTGCTTAAAATGACGGGTAGACTTCAGAGCTTCTATTCAGAATTTTGCTTGGTCATGTTTTGTGGTGAAAATCATAGCTTTTTATGAAAAATTTACCGGAAATTGTCAGAATGCATCTCCTTAACGGTTTGGTTGTAGGCTCTAAAACATCTATTCAGAATTTTGATTGGTCGATTTTTCGGAACCATTTAATACATGTATACTACTCCAGGACATGTACCCCTTAATTAATGGCCCGATTTCAACGAACCTTGTGTGTAATGATCCTACATGTATGTGTATGATGGTTGACTTCAACATCAGTAGTGATGATATGAATTGTTGACGAGCACAATACCCCAAACCAATGTTACATATAAAGGTAGCCTACCCGCGAAAAATATATCATATTTCAATCCACTCGATACACCTGAACAGTCAGAAAACAAACTCTGGTTAGGCTTCAACATATCAAACAAGAATTTCGATTTGTCATTTTCTTTAGTGCACATCGTGGATTTTTCGAAAATTATCCATCATGTCTCTTTGAATGCAAATGGTTCAAACGCTAATGGCTAATGGTCCAGGTGAGCATCACAGGCCCTTGGGCCTCTCGTTAACCAAGAAATTGTTATAAAGCTACCATGTTTGTCCACATGGTCTGAATAGACACAAAATTCATGCTAAAATATCCTGATATTGCAGATAGTTGATCACCATGAAGATCTGCTATCCCAAGCAACAGGAGTGGAAACACTTGAAGGTAAGGATCTAGAAATAAACCACTACACTCTTGGATAGCTTAAACCCCTTAGTCGTCAAATTTACTCAAGAAAAACAACTTATTTCCGTAACTCTTTAACACTCGATTTGTTCAGGAAAATCTCATACAAAATGTCAATTTGCAGGCCAAGAGAAGACTATTTTAGAAAATTTACCACTTGAATGACTGGCTCAGTTATCGAGTCAGTCATTCCAGTGGTAAATTTTCAAAAATAGTCTTCTTTTGGTCTGCAAATGGACATTTCCCGAAGCGCACTGCAGAAGCCATTTTGGCTGATATGAGTATTAAAGAGTTAATGAATGTCCATTTGCAGGCCAAGAGAAGACTATTTTTGAAAATTTACCATAGGAATGACTGGCTCGTTTAACGGTTAAAGTATTGTAATTATAGCACTAAGGCAATCTTTCTGTAGCGCTTAAATAAGTTAACATGATTCCAAAGCAAAAACAGAAACATGTTAGTGAGTACAACTTTGAGGACAATTTAAGAAATGTTCAGTTGAATATTTTGTCCATAATTGAATCCAATTATGTTCAAAATATTCAACAGTAAGTTTTATTTTGTTTTGGAAATATGTTGCTTGTGAGCTATTCTCTGCCATGTCAAAATAGCCTGCTGGCTAGTGGGTAGCATTAATTCTTAATAATCGGGCCAAAATAAAAATTAGTTTTGTTTCCTGACCTCCCAGGTGAAAATTTTCTCTTTTCACCTGGCCGGGCAATTTAAAAAGATTTCTACCCAGCATAAATGCTAAAACATTCATACATTTGTCAAACTATACAAATTACAGTGTTTTTAAGGCCATAGGTATGCAATGTGAATCCCATTTGCTAAAATTTGTGACTGAAAAACATGACAAATTTGGCAATTGCAACAATATTTAATGGACATCTAGTTAAATATCTGAAAAAATAAATATGTATGGCCTTTTTAAAATAAATTATTAATTGAAAGAAAAAAAAATTTCCTCCCCATCCCTCTTTTCCCCACCCATTTTGCAGGAAACAAGATTTTTTTTTTTAATCTAAATTCCAGGCCTGGAAAAGTCATGGAAATTTGTCATTTTGATAAAAGTCATGGAAAATGATAATATCTCTAAATAAAAATAAAATCTGATGGCATACAAATGTAAAATGAGGAAATAAAGCTCGGAAATACACATTTCATTTCTTAATCACTGCGATCACGTGATTTCATTCATTATCAAAGTCATACATGTATGTCCGACCAACATAAAATGACCCAAAACAACGTAAGAATTAAAATGAGATTAGATCGCTTCTTATGTTGGAAGGACAAATTAAACTCTTTTGTGATTGGAGGCATTCCACTAAATTATACATGTACCTGGACTGGAAGGAGGCCTCCCAATTAAAAACAGGTTTGTAATGCCGCGAATGCCAATATCCCAAATTAATAATAAATATGTACAGAATATGTTTTTAAAACAATTTGAGCAATAAATTCATTATTTCCTACTCAGCATATGCATTCAGCAGTATATTTATTGGCGAGATTTTTGTTCATTTGGGTGATTTCGTCCCGGCTGAATTGGTTACATTATGATAATTAATCTCGCTCTCGCTAGCGTATGGAGATTCCCCTGTGTATTGAATGTATTTCTCACTCAAAGATGATTTTATGCGTTCTATTACAGTTAAAGTATGAAATAAACTTGTTAATATTAATAAAAAAATAACCAGATATTTAGCCTATAACCGATTATTATTATTATTTTGAATCTAGCGGTAAAGTTACCAATTTTCGTTCGTTGGAAAACTATGTGTTGCAATATTTCTGAACTACGACTGCGTGTTATATACCTATATAAGATTTTTTGGCTCAAATTTCCCCCTGCGTGTTATCTATTAGTGCGCAATATATTTGTGAAAGTAACCGTTTTAAGGAATGGATTTCAATTTTTTCTTGAACACCATGTCCAAATAGAAGCTTACGCTTTAAGCCTTAAATTTGTTAAAGAAAAATATAAAAAAATTTCAAAGAAAATGTCAGTTTGTAGACCAAGTGAAGACTATTTTAGAAAAATGTTCAACAATTGTCTTCTCTTGGTATGCAAATGGACATTTATCAAGATCACTACAGAAGCCGTATTTGGCTGATATGAGTGTTAAAAGGTTTTTAGTAGGCAACTTTTTAGGTTTTGTTCAAAATTTACTAGAAATGGTCATATTGCTTCTTACCATTTTGACTGATTTCAACCAAGATAGGCTGAAAGGATGCTACATGTATGATCATAGGCTCTTGAACTTCCATTCAGAATTTTTATTCGTCAATTTTTTATTTGAAAACCTCAGATTTTATTAAAAATGTACCCGAATTTCTCATATGTTGACCCTTTACCCTAGCTAAAGTGAATTCCATATGATTTACTATATACTGTTTAACATTTTGAAACAAATTTGACTGTCTGACCTAGCTATTGATTTTTTGAGGTCATGGAATTTTTTAATTTTAGTCATGGAAAAGTCATGGAATTTCAAATACTGAAAGGTGTACAAACCCTGACAATGGCTGTGACAGGGAATCGAACACACAACCGACGAGAGCGCCTCGCATCATAGCCCACAAACGCTTCCACCACACCAACGCTGCAAGACAAAGTCTTATTTTGGCTTTCACGATATGAGTTTCTAGTACCGTAATGCCATGACTACTTGTAGAATACAATGGCTACTCTATGTAAGTGTTTGGCAGGTTGTGTTAAATTTGCTAGTTCAATTGCCATGTGTTTGAGGAAGAAATCTCAAACTGATGATTGTCTAATACCTGCTATGGATTTGAGCAAATGACGGCCATCTTGAAGATCCTTAACCCTTGCCACTCTGATGTTAATATTCTATCTTTTATTTTGTTAATGGCAAAGAAACTGGTGTACATTTTTCAACAATTTTGGTGGACGATGTTGCTGTCTACGACAGCACCATCTTCCACCAAATTTGTTAAAAAATTAACACCAGTTCATCCTTTAATTTAATTTGAAAGCCTAAAATTTTGACATCATGTTGGTACGGGTTAAAGGAAAGAGTAGAGTTATTCTTTTATATTCTTGTTTTTCAGAGGTACTTCAGATGATGCAGACCAGGACCCAGTCATTATTGGCTGCCATGGACAGGTTTGTTTAGCGGATAGAATAGTTATTCGTTATTTCTTAACACCTTACTCCTCAAATTTATTCAAGAAAATTTACATTTTTTCATAAAAATTGTCAATTTGTAGACCAAGATAAGATTATTTTTGAACATCTATCATTGCCATTGGAATGACTGGCTCGGTTACAAAGCTAGTCATTCCAGTTATAAATTTTCCAAAAATTATGTCCTTGATCTTCAAATGGACATTTCTAAAGACCATGTGCAGCAGAAGGCATTTTTGACAGACACTACCCAGGGCATAATTTACCTGGTATCGCATCTCAATTTGCTACACATATTTTGGCAGTTGCTATACATTATGCAACATGTATAGCTATGTTTGCTATGCAAAACGAGTATGTGATTGCAATTTATCATTGATTTTATGAAGTTTTATCATTAACCCTTTCAACGACAAGTCACTAAAAAAGTAAATTCTTTACAATGTATAGCATATTCTGTTGAATATTTTTTGAAATTAATATGACCGGAAGTCATTGCTGCCTAAGGTTAACCGGCTTCCGGTTACTACAGATCATACAGATTTATAGTAGCTTCAGTAAATGTGTTCTAGGTTGAGATTGAGGTTTATTGGTGAAAGAGTTAATTACTATACATTTTTGCAGACAACTATGCAATTTATAATTTGCATAGAAATACACGCTATGCAAATATCAAATTCTAAATGCCCTGCTACCTGTACACTAAATGGTTATTACTATCCAGAGTGGCTGATCAATCACAAACAGTGCTAGCCCGGGTAGGCTTGCGCGATTTAATCGAAAATCGCGATTTTTTTGTCAAAATTGCGATTTTCTAAGATGTAATTGAATAAATTCGGAAAATCGTGAAAAAATTGAGCAGATTAAGATTTTAAAACTCATCATTCAGCAGTAAACGAATACAGTTATAATCCATTCGCGTATGTATCCATTGTGTTTTTTCTTGATCGCTTCACGCATGTGTTCTCTAAGTTTTAATCAAAACACAAAGCTCTATGGTAAACCAGCTAACAATAGCGAGGTAACACCTTTGTCATTGAGAAAACCAGCTAGTTACTCCGTCGAATCGGCATATAATTTTCTTTCTCTCGCTGCAGACCCCAAGTCTGTCCTGAAATACCAAGTATATACTTAGTTGCAGAGTGTTAGGCAATAATCACTGAACATAATTCTTTTTAATTCTTTTAGCAATTTCAGGCTGTGTACTAATTTTTCCCTTTTGATTCGGTTGTCATGCCTAATTAAAGAAAATAACACAACAGCGTTCTTGATTGTTGTATATTGAACTGTGCGCTCTGTTGATTACTCTTAAATGTAAATCGTACATTCTGAAAGCAACTATAAACTGCACTATAGGACGAGTTTACGCCGTTACTATCGTAGCTACTGCTACCGTCCCATGTATTTGGATTGCGCAGTATCTCCCTGGGTACTAATATTAGCGTCTTCGCGCTACTCGGGTAATGACTTAAACTTGTCCTACAAAGGGAGGCTATAAGCGGTAGCTGGATTTATATTTTTACTCGATGACATTTTATGTCAAACTTTGATGAAATAAACGATGTTTATTAAACTACATGTATATGCAATATTTAGGCGGTCCCAATTAATAATTTCTCTCCCGCGATTATGGATATACGGTATACATTAAGCATACACGTAGGATAGTAAGAATTTGTCGCATGAAATTGTGTTCTAATTTCGTGCTATTTTTTGTATCATTTATTTCAACTTTTTCTAGAAATTCCAAGTCCCATTTTTGGTGGCTTGTCACGTTACCCCGGTTTATACTTTTGGGGAATTTGGACCTACGATTTAATCGATTGTTTTTATAAAATCGATCACGATGTTTCAAAGCAAAAATCGTGCAACCCTAAACCCTGGTCAATTTCTACTAGCTTCAGGATAGTGTCATTTTCTACCCCTGAATGCGAGTATGACACCCTCTATTATACATTGTATGTAGATGTATTTATTTCCTTTCAGGATTCGCAGTAAGGTATCCGAGCCCTATACAAAAATGGTTGCCGAGACGGCTAAGCTTCGCAGACTGCAGGTATGATTTATCCCTCTCATCCTTAAGAGTTTGAATTGATTATTTTGAAAATAATTTCACAGGGTGCTGAATCATTGTCGATAATTAAGCAATACCTAGACATCATTAGCTCACCTGGTCGTGATCTTATTTATGCCATGGCGACTGTCCGTCGTCTGTCAGTTAACTTTTGCTTTAAAACGCTACTCCTCATTAACCACTTAGCGAATTTTAAACGTAATTTGGCAGGAAGGTCCCTAAGGAGGTAGGCTTCAGAACGTGTGTCCATAAATAAGATAAAAGCCTACTCCTCATTAACTGTTTGGCCGATTTCAAGCAAACTTGACTGGAAGGACCCTAGACTGGTATGCTTCAGAACTTGTATACAGAATTTGGATTGGCCTATTTTCTTGCTGGTCATCTTGAATTTTCCAATAAATGGTGAAAAATCGTTAAAAACGCTACTCTTCATTAATTGCTTGGGCAATTTCGACCAGATTTGGTGGCAAGAATACTAAGCTAATAGGTTTCAGAACTTGGATACAGAATTTTGATTGGGCAATTTTTGGGGTGCCATCATTAACCACTGGGCCAATTTTAATCAAAATCAGTGGGAAGGACCCTAGAGTAGTATGCTTCAGAACTTGTCTAGAGAATTTTGATTGGACAATTTTTTTCCGAAAATGTGCGCGAAATTGTTTAAAACGCAGGCTACTCATTCACTTATCATGCTTGTTAGGCAATTTCAGCCAGACTTGGCTAGATGGATACTAGAGTGGGAGGTTTCGGAACTTGTATACAGAATCTTGATTGGTCAATTTTTCTGGCAGCCATCTTGGATTTTTTTTAAATCAGTTATAAGTCTACTGCTCATTTTATACATAATTTTAATTGGACAATTCTTTTCGACAGCCATCTTGAATTTTCCGAAAAATGGCGGGAAAGGGTTTAAAACGCTATTCCTCATCAACTACTTGGACAGTTTCAACCAGACTTGTCTGGAAGGATACTGGGCTGGTAGGTTTCAGATCTTGTATACAGAATTTTGATTGATCAATTTTTTCGGCAACCATCTTGGATTTTTTTTGAAATTTTTTTTTTAAATTTCAAAAAAGTTGAGAAACTGCTACCACTATTAAACATTAATTGTAGATACGTACCACCAATTGATGACCCATCATTTAAATGTGAATGGGAAGATAAACTTAAGAGGTAAGGCTAAGCCTCACAGGCCACCTCTTAGAACTACTCAGAAACAGGGCCTCTGCACTGACAGAACGTGTCAGGAGGATCAAGGCCGGTTTTTGAGCCACAGCGGAAACACCAGAGATCATTTCTGAAGCAGAAAAGGCTGTCAGGGCTACGGTTCTCAAAACCAGAGAACGATATTTTTTCAAACTTTAAAAATAAAGATTGTCAAAACAAAAAAAACAAACAAATCTCCCGAAAGAGGCTCTTCCTACATGAATCTATCATGGCAAACACTCAGCACAGAGCTTGACGAAGTATTGGAATTGGGACTAGGTTTCAGTCCCACCTTTATCGAACCAAATCTTGGTCGACTATATGCAGATCTCAATAAATTCTTCAGACGACTACGTCTAAAACTACATTTTGAACACCCACCACAAAAATGGGGTAACAACCAAAGTAACACCACACTAACAAACACACCACCACTGGCGCCACCCACACCCTTCCAAGAAACACATAACAGGAAGTTTATGCTCCAGCTCCCTAACCTAAACTTATTTAGGGTCATAAACATTAGGGGTGTGCTCGTTGCTCACAATTTCCAATTTTATCGATTTTTTAACCTACGGTACGATATCGATAATTTGTTTGGTGATCGTGAAAAACTCAAAGATACCATATTTCATTGACTAGCCTATTTAAAATGCACCAACAGTATTTATTTCCTACTCGCTGGTTTAACTGATATTAAATGAATTTACTGGTTCTTAATTCCACCCAAAGTCAGTGTTATTTATTTAAACCATCTCATTTTTAACAAGCAATATATATCAAAAAGATCGCTAGCATCCAATGTTGCAGGATATTTATTTTTGCACACTGTTCTCGATGCTCTCTTCTAGGTATGCTTCTCTTAGATTTTGATTGGCTAGTAGCATGCGATTGATCACAAAGTACAGTAAGCTCTTCTGTCGAGAATGAAAATTAAAAAAAAAACAAACACACTGACATGACTGTGCATGATCATGCACATGTTCACATGTAATAACTCTTTTTCCTACATTTTCATTGGCTAGTATGTGATGTTAGTCAATGCTAACCTAGTTTTCTCTTCATTTAGATCATAGCATAGGCCATAGGGTGAGTTTAAGCTATCACTCTCGTAGCTACCCGGGTAGATACTCGATTCTACCCTCCTATTTAAATGTGTCGGCGAAAATACCTACCGGGTACAAATATTTACATTTTCGCACTACTAAAGTAACACGAGAGAAAATCTTGGTCTAATTTTGATGTAATAAACAATGTTTATTAAAGCATACTCCATATTTCGGAATTCCCATTGAATAATTTCACTCCCATGATGATAGTTATGAGGTATACATTAAGTAAAATCATAAGGCAGCAAGAATTTATAACGGGAAATTGTGTTAAATTTTCGTGACATTGTCTATTTTTTTTAATAATTTTAGAGAATCGATTTCACCTTTTTCTCGAAATATAGGCAGGTCTGGCGATATTGTGATATCGTTTTCATTTGCAAAACGATGTCGTGAGCAGCTTGACCATTTTGAGCACAGCTCTAATAAACATTGGCTCTGATTAGCACGGTTGTTACTAAATGTAAATGCTGAAGGAGCCTTAGGTCGATAAGCCAGATTGACTTTGGCTTACTCATTGTGTATACCAAGTTACAAATTCAGTCGTAGCGTATGCTGTAGACTAAGTATTGGATCTTAGTAGAAGGCACAATAACTATAAAAGCAACTGTAAAACAGTTGTAGCAACATTCAGATTTTGATACACATTGTATCTGCGTCAGAGCAAAATCTGAACAAACTTGAGTTGACCAGACCAGTTGAATTGATTTCATTATTGCTGAGGGTCAGCTACCAGCGTACAGTATTCAATATCCAGTACCTACTTAGCCTACACACAGAAGGGGTATGTAGTTGATGGCAGAGATGGATTCCATGACATCATGCAAGTCAAGTGACACAAGTTAACTTGATGAGCAACAACGCCATTGATGAGGAAGAGGGCGGCCTACCACAACGGAAGAAGGCACGTCGCAGTGACGATATAGAAGAATCAGCTTCAACAACAACCGCCAATAATCCAAAGAAGAGGCCAGAAATCCTGAACGAGCTACAGCGCACATACAGACAATGGCGCAATGCCGCCTGCAAACTACATGTAGTCAAGATGCAATTACTAATGGTTAGACTTGAAAACTCTTAATCTGTTGAGAAAGTGCTACCACTATTAAACATTAATTGTAGATACGTACCACCAATTGATGACCCATCATTTAAATGTGAATGGGAAAATAAACTTAAAGAGGCAAGGCTAAACCTCACAGGCCACCTCTTAGAACTACTCAGAAACAGGGCCACTGCACTGACAGAACGTGTCAGGAGGATCAAGGCCGGTTTTCGAGCCACAGCGGAAACACCAGAGATCGTTTCTGAAGCAGAAAAGGCTGTCAGGGCTACGGTTCTCAAAACCAGAGAACGATCGAATATCCCACCCTAACGCAGATGCACAGAGGTACCAAAAAGAAGACTTGAGCGCACAAACAGATGACAGAACAGACCACAACGCAGAGGGCAACCAAACCAGAGCGACAGAAAGAGACAAGGCCAGAACGAGAGTCTTGAGGGCACTTTCCAGAAAAACAACCACAACTTCAGTACACTCAACCGAGTGTATGATCGCCTGAAACAACTGCAGTGCTGATATGAACTATATACAAACTGTTTCCAATATGGAAAATATTTTTTCAAACTTTAAAAATAAAGATTGTCAAAACCAAAAACACAAACAAAAATCTCCCGAAAGAGGCTCTTCCTACATGAATCTATCTGGGCAAACACTCAGCACAGAGCTTGACGAGGTATTGGAATTGGGACTAGGTTTCAGTCCCACCTTTATCGAACCAAATCTTGGTCAACTATATGCAGATCTCAATAAATTCTTCAGATGACAATGTCTAAAACTACATTTTGAACACCCACCACAACAATGGGGTAACAACCAAAATAACACCACACTAACAAACACGCCACCACCGGCACCAACCACATCCTTCCAAGAAACACTTAACAGGGAGTTTAAACCCAGAAGCAACTGGACACCATCACTTGGTAATGACCATGTCCTGGACACCTTTATCAAAATGGTCAAACATGACCTTAACAAACAAAAACACCGCCGAAACTACAATGGGAACATTAGCATTCACCAGAGAACACTTAAACAAAAACTCGCTAACAACCCAAAAATTGTGGTTAAAAAAGTAGATAAAGGACAAGCAATAGTCATCATGAATGCCACAGACTATAACACCGAAGCACTGAAACAATTAAGTGACACAAAATACTATCGGCATGTCTGTGTAAACTTAACAAGTCTACATGCAGAAAAAGTAGAAACATGTATCACCGATCTAGTCCTTAGTGCTCAAATCACCACAGACATAGCCAATGGGCTTAGAATAGACAATCCATGCACCGCCAGATTCTACCTATTACCCAAAATACACAAACAAACCACGCTCACCCCGGGCAGACTGATCATCAGTGGCAATGGCTGTCCGACCGAACACATTAGCAGTTTTATTGATGAGCACTTAAAAATACACCTCCAGGACATCCCGTCATACGTAAGAGACACCACAGATTTCAGTAACAAACTAGAAGCATTTGGAAACGTACCAGAACATGCATTTCTAGTCACAATGGATGTCACCTCACTATGCACGAATATACCACATTCTGAAGGTCTAAAAGCCACTGCCCAACACATATGCCAACATGGTGTACCAGGGAGCTTAGAACTGAGATCTCTTCTAAATCTACTTTCCATAGTCCTTAAATGCAATAACTGAATTTGATGGCGAACACTACCTCCAAATCGGGGGGGACCGCCATGGGGACAGAAGTTGCACCAACATATGCTATTATTTTCATGTCACAGCTAGAAAAGTAACTCCTTGCAACTGCACCACACAAACCTGCTCTCTACCTCAGATACATCGATGAGATTTTCATGATCTGGACCACAGGGAAACAAAAATTAAAGGAATTTATCACCCATATGAATAACACACCTGAGCATCAAATTCATCGCTGAACACTCAACATAGAAAATTAACTTTTTGGACAGATATGTGTACATCAATCAAAACCACACACTGGGTTTTGACTTATACTCCAAACCAACAGATACTAACGGCTACCTACATTAAGATTCTGCACACCCGCAGTCCACTAAAAACTCCAACCCATATGGCCAATTCCTCTGCCTTCGCAGAATCTGCAGCAAGGACATTGACTTCCACAATCATGCCCATGATCTCATTGGATATTACCAAAAAAGAAACTATCCTTCAGACCTCCTCCTCAAATGCTATCAAAAAGCATGCAAAAAGGAAAGGCACAAACTTCTAGCACTTAAACCACCAAAAGACGAAACAAACATGAGAATCCCGTGCATTACGGAATTTCACCAACAAAGCCAGAAAACACGAAATATCAACAAACACTGGAATCTACTAACTAGCAGCCAGAAATGTAGAAACACCTTCACTACAAACCATGTGTTTGGTTACAGACGTAATCCCACAATTAAGGATACTCTAGTAAAAGCCAGAATTGACTTTCGTGCCAAAGCAGGTATACACGGAAAAACTTCTAAACCCTATTGATCCATGCACCATAAAAAATTGCTTTTTTGTCACAAAATGGACAATACACGCTACTTCACCAGTACACACACAGGCCTTAAATACAGGTGTACGGTCAAAACCTATTGCGACACACACAATGTTGTATACCTACCTGCACACGATGCAAAAAACAGTATGTGGGAGAAACAAAACGAGTTCCGCATATGAATCAAGGAACATCTCAGGTAGCGCATCATTTTAATTTGCCCACACACACACAGGACAAGATATGTCCTTTAAAATTATACGTGGTCTTCCTCATGACCCAGAGGACCCAGAGAAAACACATATACGTAAAGATCAAGAGAAGTACATGATAGACCAACTACACACGCTAGATCCCATGGAGATCAATCATGCGGATGGCTGATTCCTTTGGTTCATTTTACCTATAAACTGTAATACGCCTACATTACCCCATGCATTAAATTTGGCTGTAGCGAAGCTGTGAACTCGAGTGATTGGATGATATTAAAATATTGCATTACAGTTGTAGCAGCCCTCAAAATTCGCCACAGCAATCAGCAAAGCTGTGGTAAAAGACGTGGAAAAGTTAATTTGCCACAACAGAAAATTACAGCCTAGCTACTTAACCCTTTAAACTGATATCAGCCAAAAGCGGCTGCTGCAGTGGTCTTGAGAAATGTCCATTTGCAGACCAAGAGAAGACTATTTTTGAAATTGTACCATGGGAATGACAGACCGATGGTAAAATTTTCAAAAATAGGCTTCTCTTGGTCTGCAAATGGACATTTTCTATGAGAAAATTTTAATTTTCTTGAACAAATTCAAAGGGATAAATGGTTAAGCGTGATTTTATCATAGATACACGATATCAATCATGATATCATATTAAAGCAAGTTTCTACAATTCGCCAAAAGTAGAATACAGATTAAAATTAATGGAAATTTTTTTTTTAATGCTATAGTGCTGTGGTGGCATGGTTCCCAATTTCAAGAACTTGTTGTAGCTATGCTGTAGCTGTAATACGGCCACATTACTACTTGTATTGGTTCAGTTGTAGCGAATCCTGTGAACTGAAGCATTAGGATATTACTAAAATACATATTACAGTCGTAGCTAAGCTGTAAACTGTAATAAGCATAACATACTACATGAAATTAGTTCAGTTGTTGAAAAGCTTGAACTAGAGCGATTAGATAGTACTAAAAGGCATGTTACAGTCGTACATGTAGCTAGGCTGTAAACTGTAATGCGCCTACATTGCCGCATGACCCCTGAATACATATAATTATTCAATTAAGAATCTTAAGTTAAATGAAATTTTACTTTACTCGTGATACACTTGCCTGAGCTCGTCCTGCCCAATCAATACCTCAGTAGTCATGGCTTTAAATTTACCTCATTTGGGCACACCACCACCGATCTGGTCCAGGATCCATCAATGATCCTCGAAACTGGAGAATTTTCAAATCTGAGAGATCGATTTTGAACCATTTTAGTTTTAGTAGCATTATAAGACCTCTGAATAGGAATAAAATGCCATAGAATCCATCTCTAAGTACTTAATTGACTGTAAATCAGTTCAATAGCATTCATAGCAGCCAGTAGGATTTTAATTTGAGCTCACTAATGGACATTTCTCAAAACCATTGTAGAATTCGTTTGGGCAGATTTGAGTGTAAAAGTGTTAATGGTCAAGCTAGCTAAAACCAGCACCTTCAATGCTCTTATGGAATGTCCATTTGCTGGCTAAGAGAAATTGTCTGCCTAGTGAAAATTTATCACTGAAATGACTGGGTCAGTCATCCAGACAGTCATTCCAGTGATCAACTTTCAAAAATAGTCTCCTCTTGGCCTGCAAATGGACATTCACTACGCAGACAATTTCACTTTTCTTGTCAAATGGTGGCCATTGTTTGTCCTATGATGACATTGATTAGAAGATTCGAGGACCAATTCAAAATTTAACCTCCAACCAAATCTTCTTGTTTGATTGATTTTGAAGTCAAATGTTACCTTATTTATCCCATTCAAATTAGTTTCAAAACAGAATGTTTATTTAAAAATTATTTTTAAAATGAGTTTTGTATCTGTTCTTTCTGATGCACACGTTTAATGGGTATGTTAATTAGAAATATCTGTGAGCATTTATTTTCACATGTACACTACCGGTAGTACTTGTAATTTTATTTTTCAGGACACATGCGATATCCTCCGTAAAATAATTCGTATTGTCTATTTGAGCCGAAAATTACACAGTCAACTAGCGGGTGGAGCAAGGGAGATCACCAAGGCAGCACAGAGTCTCAGCGAACTGGGTATATATCATTATAACAGATGCATCGATATCTAGCTATGCCCGCCCATTTCTAGCTAAGCTTTATGTTACTGTTTAACGCATGTTGGAATCGATAATATATATATTATACAGCTTACCTGTATAGTTACCTTGACATTGGGATTCTGGGAATTCAGGATATATATATATAAAATCCTGAATTCCCAGAATCCCAATGTCACGGTAACTATACAGGTGAACTGTTGAATATTCTGAAATTTATTTGACTGGGTGCTTTTGCTGCAACAGTACCCAGTCAAATTAGTTTCAAATATTCAACAGAATGTTCTTTAAAATTGTAAATTTAACAAAGGCAAACAATTCGTACACTTGACAGGCTTTTCGAGCTTCATGACGGAGTTATAATATTTCACTATAATTGGTGAAAATTTGAATTTTCACTAATATATACTCTGTCTATCTGTCTGTTTATCGGTATCCAATCTCGGTTAATTCTTTGGTTTAGCTCAAAATATTGTCTTATCTCAGCATAGCTTCATCATATTGGGACTAAACTTGGACACATGCTTCCTGATATCAATGGGATTGAGCAGAAATGGTATTGAGGTCATCAGGTCAAAATTTAAGGTCACTGTGAACTTGGTATAAAATTCTAGTTTGGTTTAATTTGTGATTTAGCTCAACATTATTAGCTCACCTGGCCTGAAAGGCCAAGTAAGCTTATTCCATGGCAGCCGTCCGTCCGTTGTCTGTCCATCCGTCCATCCATCTATCTCTCCGTCTGTCAAATCGTGTCTTCTTAACGGTTTGACCAATTTCAACCAAATTTGGCTGGAATGATCCTATGCTGGTACCCTCCAGACAATTTTTTCAGAACTTTGATCAATTTTTTGTGTGGAAATCTTAGATTTTATGAAAAATCTACTGGAAATTGTCAAAATGCTACTCCTCCTTAGCTGTTTGACATATTTCAACCAAATTTGGCTAGATGCATTCTATGGTGGTAGGCTCTCGAACTCTTTTCAGAATTTCGATTGATCAATTTTTGGGGTGAAAATCTGAGATTTTATGAAAAATCTACCGGAAATTGTCAAAATGATACTCCTCCTTAGCTGTTTGACATATTTCAACCAAATTTGGCTAGATGCATTCTATGGTGGTATGCTCTGGAACATCTTTTCAGAATTTTGATTGTTCACTTTTTTGGGTGAAAATCTGAGATTTTATGAAAAATCTACCGGAAATGTTAAAAATGCTACTCCTCAGCTGCTTGACATATGTAAACCAAATTTGACTATATGGATTCTATGGTGGTAGAGTCTAGATCTTCTTTTCAGAATTTTGGTTGATCAAGTTTTTGGGTGAAAATCTTAGATTTTATGAAAAATCTACCAGAAATGGTCAAAATGCTACTCCTTAGCAGCTTGACATATTTCAACCAAATTTGACTAGATGCACTCTATGGTGGTAGGCTCTAGAAACCTTCTTTTCAGAATTTTAACCGATTTTAACCAAATTGGGCTGAAAGGATCCTATGGCCATAGGCTCTAGAAATTCCATTCAGAATTTTGATTTATCAATATTTTGGGTGAAAGATTTTATGAAAAATGTACCGGAAATTGTCAAATTGCTTCTTCTCATAACCATTCTGAGCGATTTCAACAAAATTTGGCTAAAAAGATCGTGTGGTGATTGGCTCCAGTATTTCCATTCAGAATTTTGATTCATCAAATTTTTTGGGGGGGGGGGGGTGGGAATCTTACATTTTATTAACAATTTACCGCAAATTATTTATTTTGGCTTTATTTCCGAATTGGCCAATTTATTGGAACTAAGCATGGACATACAGTTACCTCAACCAGTATGAGCAGCACAAAGACATTCAGACTTCTGAGGTCAAGGTCATTATGATCTTGATGCAAACCTGGATTACATTTGGAAATGTATACTGCCAAGATTTTTGCCAATATCCTGTCACTGTAACAGTGATGTCTTGTGAGTGTGATGTCAGCATGTGACCTGATTGATTATGACATTATATACCTGAGTAACAGATCAGATCCCTCTGCTGCAAGATATCTGAATGACACTTTATTATTATCTGCAAAGATTTGAATTTTTGCCAAAGTATTCAAGTTGATTGGTTGCGTAACTCTGTCTGTCTGTCTGTTATTGGCTAAAATAAAATTTTTCACAGATATATCGATTCATTCCATAACACTGTGTGTCTATTTGTCTGTCTGTATTTGGAGTAAACGTGGACATTTGACTTGTAGACAAGACATCAGTGGATAGTAGGGCTGTTCGATTATGGAAATAAATAATCAATTATGATGGCTGGAAAATAATCAATTTAATCGGATAATTGGTTATTTAATCCTGAAACTTTGTAAGTAGCAACTATGTAGTTAGTGAGGATAAATAAATAAATAAATAAATAAAGATGCCTGATTTTCTATAAGATTAACAGAATACGCAATTTCGTAAATTAGTTAGGTTTAGATTATCTCAACTAGGCCTAAATAGGCCTATGAGAAGACCGCAAGATGCTCAATAGGACAGGTTATATCAACCCGTCCTCTGGTTGGCTGAACACGAGGAACAGCCCTTCCCGGTATAAAGAAGTCAATTTGGAGTCCATTGTTCACTCGTTCCCATTGGATAATGGTTCCCATCGTTACAATTGAAACCGGCAGGTATGCCCAGATTTTCAAGCCAGTAAAAAGGCGCCAATTTAATTTTAACATTACAGAGATTAATTTATAATTATATAGAGCTCGCCCATACCACCTATCTACGATGTTTCCCTATTTTCCAACATTGGAAAAGCTGAGTATTTTGAAAATCATTTGATTGCAGGTGGAGCAACAGCTTCAAGTCAAATTATTTATAAAACAATCGGCAGAATTTATGAAAATTTGTATCGAAAGTTTGTAAATTTACTACGAAATCAATTTTGGGCATTTTTTTCACGAAATGGACATATTTTATTTTTATTATGATATAGATTTCGCCCATAGTGCCTATCTACGACAATTCCCTATTTCGCAGCATTAGAAAAGTTGAATATTTTGAAAATCATTTGACTGCAAGTTGTTGCTGCCTTAGGCAGCAACAGTTTTAAGTCAAATTAGTTGCAAAATAATTGTCAGAATTTGTGAAAATTTGCATCGAAATTTTGTGAATTTACTATGCGAAACAGTAATTATTTTTTTCCCCGCAAAATGGCCACCAACACTTCAGCCTTCGGAGAGGGATATTAAACAGTAGCAAACAAATGCTTCCTATCATTGTCGTATCAAGCAATTACTTATATAAACATTCGTATCCATGGACTATGACTCGGGAGGTGCGGGATTGAACATCAGGAATAGATGTTTATACAACTAGCCTACCTTGCTAGAACATTCAAACCACAGATACATTAGCTGTATTACAAAGCTAAACACCAAATTATGGCTGATTAAAATAAATAATCGATTTTTGCTCGATTAAATCGATTCTTTCGATTATTACAGCCAATGTTTGCTGGGCATTGCGGTTACAGAGTGACTGAACTCTTCTTCAGGAATCTCCATACTCTCTCTAATGATGAGATCCATAGTAATTCGCTTGAATGCTATATCTCAGAATGAGGCAAGAAGAGGGTTAGTCCAATACCCATAGCCACTGAGTAGGTCATTAAGCACAATGACAACCTCATTGGCTGATAGCTATCACATGATCTTGTTGTAGCAACCAAGTCTTCATTCCTTTTCCTACTCTGAAGGAAGAGGCGTGAAAATCTTACAGCTAATTTAAGTTTTATAGCTTGTTAAAATCAGCCTGTGTATATTGAAAGTGAAGTTAAAGATCATCAAGGATGTCAGACAAGAGAAAGAAACCTCCCAAGATAAGTGGTTGTAGGTTATGGTGTGTTAAGAATTTTATAGATCATTTCTATTTTCGTTGTAGGCGCATTACCAGTTTTGGTTATTTGCGCCCAGAGTGTATAGACATTTGAGTTGTCTATTTGTGCTTCTTTTTTATACAGTAGCTTGTAGAGCTATTGTGATGACATGCTTGTAAAGGTATTGAGCATGAATCCATGACTGTCTTGCTAACATACTCTCTCAAAAGAAACTAAAATAATTTTCAAACAATTTGAGATTGGTAAGATCTGTTTATAAATCTAGGGTTTAGCGCTGGCTAATCCTGAGTCATATTCGGAGCTTTACTCTATCAGATCTTGCTGTTTTTAAGATTCAGATTTGGGATAGTCTCCGAGGAGGTCCAAGGAGAAGATTAAAGATAAGAATGTGAACCATTCAATCTGACTGTTCCAATGGCAGCTGCCATAGATTTATCAAATCAGATTCTCCTGTGACCTCTAAAACTCCGGGAAATTCTTCTACAATAGAGTCAGCGGTTAAGATAAAGGCTAAAACCCAGGTCAAGAGTGGGTTCTGGATGATAACTCTGTTACTGTTTGTCGGATTACATTACGGAAACTTCTTTGGGTGGTCGGACTTGGTCTTTGGAAGAAACCTATCGAAATCGACGATGATCCGAAATCCAAGATGGCCGCCAGCCACCGGGGGCCATCTTGAAAATTGGTTTCGGGATAATAACTCCATTACCGTTTGGCGGATCGCATTGAAACTTCATAGGGTGGTTGGACTAGATCTTGGGAAGCAACCTATCGAAATCGCCGATGATCCGAAATCCAAGATGGCCGCCAGCCACTGGCGGCCATCTTGAAAATTGGTTTCCGAATGATAACTCCGTTACCGTTTGTCGGATCGCATTGAAACCTCATACGGTGGTTGGACTAGGTCTGGGGAAGAAACCTATCGAAATCGACGATGATTTAAAATCCAAGATGGTCGCCAGCAACCGGCGTCCATCTTGAAAATTGGTTTCCGGATGATAACACCGTTACCGTTTATCAGATCGCTTTGAAACTTCATGGAGTGGTTAGACTAGGTCTGGGGAAGAAACCTATCGAAATTGACAATAATCCGAAATCCAAGATGGCTGCCAGCCACCGGTGGCCATCTTGAAAATTGGTTTCCGGATGATAACTTTGTTACCGTTTGTCGGATCGCATTGAAACTTCATAGAGTGGTTGGACTAGGTCTGGGGAAGAAACCTTTTGAAATCACTGATGATCCGAAATCCAAGATGGCCACTGGCGTCCATCTCGAAAATTGGTTTCCGGATGATAACTCCATTACCGTTTATCGCATTGCTTTGAAACTTCATGGAGTGGTTGGACTAGGTCTGCGGAAGAAGCCTTTCGAAATCGACAATGATCGAAAATCCAAAATGGCTGCCAGCCACCGGTGACTATCTTGAAAATTGGTTTCCAGATGATAACGGACATTTATCGGATCACTTTTAAACTTCATCGGGTGGTTCGACTACCTCTGGTGAAGAAATCTATCTAAATTGACAATGATCCGAAATCCAAGATGACCGCCAGCCGCCGGTGGCCATCTTGAAAATTGGTTTCCGGATGATAACTCCGTTACCATTTATTGGATCGCTTAGAAACTTCATAGAGTGGTTGGACTAGGTCTGAGGAAGAAACTTATCGAAATCGACACTGATCCAAAATCCAAGATGGCCACCAGCCACGGGCTGCCATCTTGAAACTTGGTTTCTGGATGATATCTCTGTTACCATTTATCAGATCACTTCCTACGGTCGTTGGAATATGTCTGGTGAAGAAACCTATCAAAATTTATGATAATCCGAAATCCAATATGGCCACCAGTCAGCGGCAGCCATCTTGAAAATTGGTTTCTGGACGATACTTCCTTGGTCGTTTAGCGGATCGCTTTGACACTTAATAAGGATTACTGGTCTGAGGAAGAAATAAATATCTTCTGAAAGCTGTCGTTTATTAGTTTGTCATCATGGCGGGGTATTATGCGCCATTTGCGGAGCTCTTGTTTCTCATGTTTCCCCGGTCCCGAACAGTCTAAGATTCGGGACCGGGTTTAGTGGAACCATGTCCTGGTCCCTTTTGTGGATCCGGGTTTGGCTCATTTCTTTGGCTATGGGTTCGGGCCTCCTATCATCGTTTTGTTTCGAATTTTAATTTTCTTTAGCTAGATAAGTTATTTCATTTTTTCAATGGGAACTATTTTCACCTTATTACATATGTGCATATCATTATCTTATCTAGAAGTACTCTCATGCAATATCTTGGTAGTTCAGGCTTTTTCCCCCTCCCCCCCCCCCCCCCTTCTGTGTGTTATCTCCTGGCATTCTCGCAATTTAAGTTATAGTAATTTTTATTCGTTCTCAACCTGTCCTCGCACTCTTCCCTATCTGTCAGATTACTGCGCAATTTTATTTAGCTATGTTTTGGTAATTTTTTCGTCCCGAGTTAGAGGCACCGTTTTATTTGGGCCGTTCATCTTTTCGTTGAGTATGCCTCGTCCCTTCTATGTTGGCAGGTTGTCATTCTTACTTTCATAACTTTAGAATTTACATGTTATTCTATATTTGTTGTGAATATTTTGTTCTTTTATGGCTATTTTTCCCTATTTATCACCCTTCTTTTTTAAATATTCATTTCCTAGAAGTCAGATTAGATTTGCTCTCATGGTATTTTGTGATTTTCCTTAATTTAAGTTTCTTTGCCATATTTCGTCATTCGTCAGTAGCTGTCAGTTAACATACGAATGGGTCTGAAATGCGTGCATGATGCGTTGAAGGCCGGTTTGCAAATCATCGGTTTTAAAAACACATTGCATTCACAACGCATCTAGTTAATTTTTTGGATGCATTTAAAATAATAAATATATGCGTTGAGAACGAGCATTAAATGCGTAAATAAGCAAGTTTGAACTTGTTTGATGTCCCCCAGAGATAGTGCCAAACGCGTTGTTAAAAGCAAAACGGGACAGACGCCAAATTTTAAATGCGTTTTAAAGATTCATATGTGCATTGCGTAATACCCGGTGTACATACCAACTCCATGGCTCAAACTACCCGGGATCCAATTAAACTTAGCAGTTCATTACATTTCCTAGAAGGGGCAAAGGTAAATATGAGAAGGTTTTCCTGAAAAAGACAGCAGGCCATAATATTAAAAATCTAAATTATAAATATCACGAAACACAAAATCATGATTCCCGGTTGAGAATTAATGTAACGATGCGCCCCTGAACGTTTTGCATCTAGTGCAAGAATCGTAAGCATCGGTTCGTTTCGCATTTAACTTTTATAAACATCCAGCGCAACGAAAGATGCCAACTGGTGAGATTTGACATGGGTTAATCGTAGTGAAAATTGTACGTAAGCAACTTCATTATCACTTCTACGCATCACCTGTGTTCGCAATGAACAGACAGCGAATAAACGCAAAATTATGGATTAAAGATGTCAAAATATAGCTTACATGTATGATGCTTTTTTCTCCATACGAAGATAGTGGCAGAGATTGAATAGTAGAAATCAATGGCCATACTTCTATGATGCTTTTTTCTCCATACGAAGATAGTGGCAGAGATTGAATAGTAGAAATCAATGGCCATACTTCTATGATGCTTATTTCTCCATACGAAGATAGTGGTAGAGATTGAATAGTAGAAATCAACGCCAGTTACCTCTCTCAGAAAGGGGTTTAGAATAAGAATATAGCTCTTATAACTAAGATACATCGCCTTTCACTCGATTCAACAAACATTACTTTCTAATATACACCTGTGCAAAAGTTAAGCACCAGCAAAAACAATAGAACGTAGAAACATGATGGTACAACTAGGCTGCCATACTTTTTGTCCCCGCGTTAGCTGACATAATTCCAAGTACGAAATGCACATGCATGCATGACTTCACGCCGCTTGATGTCCGTGCGTGGCGGGAAACAGCACACGTGTTCAGTTATGTAAAAGTCCAGTTTGATGTGTAGAACATTACATACAGATTTAGGCGACAAGATTAGGAATTTTGTGTTCATGACCGTGGTTTATTTGTACAGAGAGAATTAGCTCTTGATTGTGAACCGCTATGGCAAGACGAAGGTTAAGTGATCGTGTGAAATGGCAAATCATAGGCTTGCATACCACTGGTATGTCATGCAGAGAGATTGGCAGACAGCTGAACATTAACCATACTGTAATCATCGTTTGATTGCAAAACATGGGCAAACTAACGAGGTGAAGGACAGGCCTAGATCTGGAAGACCGAAGAAGACTACTGCCCGTGATGATCGAGCCCTAGTACGCCTTGTTAGGAGATCTCCATTCACCAACAGCAGAGTGCTCAGCCAGCAATGGGAAACGCGCAATAGAGTGTCAATGTCTACCGTCAAAAGGAGACTGTATGCTGCTGGCATGAAAGCTAGGAGACCTGTCAGACATCCTCTCCTCACTGCACACCACAAAGAGGAGCGTCTGAGGTGGTGCAACGAAAGAAGACACTGGAACATGAGATCCTGGAGACGGGTACACTGGTCCGATGAAAGTCGGTTCCTGCTTCATGCCACAGATGGTCGAACTCGTGTATGGAGGTCCAGACACACGGCGTACGACCAACGTAACATCATGGAAGAAGTTCCATTTGGTGGAGGTTCCGTTATGATATGGGGGTGCATCTCATTTGATTGTAAGCTGGATCTGTTGACTGTACCTGGAACACTAAATGGACAAAGATATCAAGATTCCATACTGGATAGAGTTGTGGTCCCTCATTTTGTAAATCATGCACCTGGAACCCACCCTATATTCATGGATGACAACGCCCGACCACATCGTGCTAGAGCTGTGCATGAATACCTCCGCCAGAATGCCATCGAAACCCTACCATGGCCAGCAAGGAGCCCTGACATGAACCCTATTGAGCATATCTGGGACATTCTGGGAAACATGGTGAGAAGGAGGGATCCTCCTGTGCAGAACCTACAGGAATTAACAGACGCACTCCATCTTGAATGGCAACGAATACCACAATGGCGTATCAGTCGGTTGGTGACCAGCATGAGACGTCGTGTCCAGGCCGTCATCCAGGCACAAGGTGGATATACCCGGTATTAATAATGACAGTCTCAAACTCGTGCACAGATGTTAAACTTCGTTTTCAGACACCATTAATGACAATCTAGCCACGTGTGTCAACTGTAGGGCAATAGTTGTCAGTTGTGTCAACGTAACCATATTCAGGCCTCATTTTCAAGTTCAAACAAAAACATACAGTGTTTCCCCACCATCATAATCAGCATTCCTCTAGTTGCATTATTACCTCTTGCACTAAGATGGATGGGTACATAAATGTTTATGCTATTGCTTTCTTCATAGCACATGAATATACCCTTGCATGTGCGTAAAAATAGGGTGGTGCTTAACTTTTGCACAGGTGTATAGTATAAATCGATGTTTGGAAGTCTATCTGATCTCATTGTATCATCCTATATTATTTTAATAGATTCTTGAACACTGGACTTATACTGAGATAACTCAAGAAATATCTTAACTATCAACATCCTAATTATTATCAGCCTAGTCCTAATTGGAATATTAAGACTTTTTAGCCTTTATTCTTCATTTATAGCTTTCTTTATTCAGATATTAGGTATCATACTAGTATATCTTCTGTTGGTAGGCTTCTTATCTCCTCCCGTTATTAGGTCTTCTTAATTTATTTTGTTGTATTACTGTATGTGTATAGCGGATGTGCTCACTTCATTTTGTAATCAGGATCGATTTATAATCATCCTGAGTGGGGGTGTGTGTGTTTCCATATTTGTCTTACTGGTTGCAAAGTTTGCTTTTTATACTTAATATCTTTTATGGAAAGGTTCCTCTGGTCTGTGTTTTTACCCACCTGGAGGTCTCTTTCGACCTCTCTCAAGGGAAGTTATCCTACCTCCCAATGTGCAGATAATGGTATCCACATTTCAACCTCTCGAGGTAGGCCAGTTAGTTTCGGCCAGATATTTCTTCAGATTCATAGGCTTCATGGTTTAGGTATAGAAAGTGATTCCTTGTGCTCGTCTGATGAAAAGACCCTTCCAGTTCTATCTTATGACCTACTGGAATCAGTCTAGATTTCTGAATCATTGGATCTTCATCAATTTCAACTCATGAACCATTGTCGGTTTTGGAAAGTCAGTCAGTCCCCTGTTATTTGGGGTCCCTCTTCATCCACCATCTCCTCAGGCCATCTTTTTCATGGATACATCCCTGCAAGGATGGGGCTCCTGGGACTCCAAGAAGATTTCAGGATCCTGGTCCCTCACAGAATCTTCCTTCATGTCAACCTTTTAGAACTGTGGGTAGTTTTTCCATGCCCTAGTTCATTGGGAACCCCTGATTCTCTGTCTCAATCTTTATCCGATCAGACATTTCACAGTAGGCTCATTCTTCTATCATAAGGGGGTTTTAGGGGGGGGGGGGGTTTCCAGGTCGGTCTATAGCTGTCGAGAGTCACTGATTGTTCTTCATTGGTTCATGTCCCGCAGCTTTCTCTCTCAGGGGAAGTTATTCCCCTCCCTTCCCAATGTCCAGATGTTGATGTCCACAATTCAGGCTCTCAAGTAGGGTTGCACGATTTTTCGATTATTCGATTAATCGCGATTATATAATTCAAAATGATCGTGGACGATTATAAAATGAAATAATCGTATAATCGCCATGTTGAAATTTTTGTCAAGACACTTTTACGCTCTGCTCGCGTTACCAAGCATGGAAACAAACATCCGGCTATGAGCCGAATGTATGAATGATTAAATAAACTAAATAAATAAATAACTGATTTGTTTGTATTGACTCAGGATTAGTTTTAGATGAATAAAGATTGTTCACTTGGTCGCTATTTGTCATTGTTGTTGTAATCACACACGGTTAACCCGCGTTCCCCATTCTCTGAATAGTTATGCGCTAACGGTTTTCCCAAAAAAGTTCTAGAACTGATACCACGGAAATTCAATGCATTTTCTCACGTAAAAATTCTCACCGCCTACGCCTATGTTTAATGTATACCTCAAAACATCCCCGGGGAAGTGAAATTATTTGATTTGAGCGCCTAAAAATTGCGTATCCTATTATAAAGGTCGTTTATTACATAAAAATTAATCCACAATTTGATATAAAATGGCGTCACGAATAAAATACAAATCACGTGATACGCCTCCAATTGAAGTTTATTTTAGAGCGAGTACTCGGATATAAATATTCTGGAATCGGGGACTCGGAACTCGGGAATTTCTATATATTATCATTGCGCTATAGGAACTGCGTATTATACTGATCTGAATAACGGATACCCGTTTGATAAACTCCCGTTCGCGTATAATATCTCGCGAGAACACGCCGCCTCCCATCGCAAAAGATCCACTGGCTCGCCAACTTAAAAAGCCGGCTATATTGTCGTTCGTAATAATTCAATTTGGATCATTTAATGTTGATCGGCGTTACAAAATTGATGCACATTTTCTCCCGTACTTTTTTGGTGCATAAATTTGGTCTTACAATATATTTATAAGGAAGCTATTTAATCACGCCAAGACTGTTTTAAGCGCATTTTAACTACAAAAGCGTGGAATAAACTTTATTATATCTTGAACATACGTGGCCTACTATTAGTATTAATCTAATAGGTGGTCGAGATTTACAAATCCGAGGCCTGTATTGACTTCTAGAGGGGCCGGAAATGTATCAGGGCAGAGATCTGTCTTAAGTAGACACACCCTGTGACACGATTGTTATTATTATACACGCTATTCTTACAAATTATCTGCTGAGGGTGGGCTTCTAATGCAGAGTTTTGCCGTTTTGAAACTGCTAAGAAATCATTGGAGCTCATATGTCAAAGTTAGGGAGTGGACTTCTATTAGAGCATAGGCTACAATTGAACGAAATACGTTACTTTCCGTTTTCCGTCTAGAAAAATCTTGATACATTCCTTTGTTTGCAATCAGCAACTGGCGTATTCTGTCCATGTATGTATACCCATGTGCCTAACCCATAATCTTACAATATACAGTAGCACAATAACGTCCTCTAAGCAGCATTGACGTAGTTAATATAGTTCATGATTAATCGTATGATCGCGATTATTTTTCTTAAATGATCGCGATTATGAAAAGTGAATAATCGTGCAACCCTACTCTCAAGGTATGCCAATTAGTTACAGCCAGATCCTTTTTCAGTATCATAGGCCTCATGGTTTCAGTAGAAAAGGTGATTCCTTGGGCTCCTTTGATGAGAAGACCCTTCCAGTTTTATCTTATGGCCCATTAGAATTAGTCTAGATTCTCTGGATCTTCCAATTCTCATCAAGTACTCTCTCATCACTATTTCCAGTTTTAAAAAACCGTCAGTCCCTTTTATTAGGTGTTCCTCTACATCTTCCAAGCCCTCAGGCAATTATCTTCACAGATGCATCCCTTGATTCTCAGTATGTCAATTCTTATCAGATCAGACATTTTCACAGTGGTCTCGTTCATCAATCATCGAGGGGGAACCAGGTCGGTCTCTCTCTGTTGAGCGTCACTAATCATGCTTCCGTTTCATTTTCACGTTTATTACTCTCAGGCTACCGAGGCAGCATATGAGGGCAGCATTTCTCTTCAGTGGTGCAAATCCCACAACATTTCTCTTCGAGCATCCCATGTCCCAGGCAAACTAATTTTCTTATCTCGCCCTTCCAGGATCCAAGAAACAGAATGGGAGTTGAAAGAGGGAGTAGCCCAGTCGATTTCTCTTCAGTTCGGTCATCCCCACATAGACTTGTTTGCTACCCTCAAGAACAGAAAGATATCCACCTTCATATCTCCCTTTCCGGAACCCATGGCTCTTTCAATAGACGCTCTAGCTCGGTCTTGGGACAACATGTTCGCTTACGCCTTTCCCCCCGACGTTTCTCATTCCTCTGGTTCTGAGAAAGACCAGACAACAGCGTTGTGTAGTCCTATTGATAGCACCATTTTAGCTGAGTAAATCATGGTTTCCGGATCTCCTGGACCTTCTTGTAGATCTTCCTCTGCTTCTTCCTGTCTCCCACAATCTATTGTTCCAGAACAGAGGCAGGATTCTCCATCAAAATCCAGAAATCTTTCGCATGTCAGTCTGGAAGTTGTCGAGCTGCCCCCTTCTTTGTCAATCTTTCAGTCATACTTCAAGAACTTTTGGAGAAATCTCTCAGATCTTCCACTCGAAACATTTATAAAGCTCGATTTGAGTTTTCAAAAAATGGTACTCAGACCATTCTATCCTGCCCTCTGAGGCCTCTGTAGCTGAAGTCACTGATTTTCTGGTTTTCCTCTTTGACCAGAAGAAACTTTCAGTTAACACTCAGATCCTATCGTTTTGGTCTGAACTCCTTTGTTCAGTGTCTTATTGATCCGTCGGTACAAGTTCATAAACTTTTTCACGACCTCATTAGAAGTATGGGTAAGTCTAGACCCCACCTTTAAGAAACCCCTTCCTACTTGGAACCTTTCACTTGTTCTACAGGTTCTAGCGGGAAAGCAGTGAACCTTTGGGTTCTGTTTGCTTGAAACATCTTACCCTTAAAGCAGTATTCCTGTTAGCAGTAGCTTCAGCCAGCCATCATTCTGAAATTCAGGCTCTGCTGAATTGGATAGGTTTTAGATTACTGGGAATAGCATTATTCTCTATCCCAAGGCAGAATTTCTGTCCAAAACTGTTAAATTCTTGGGTACGCCGATTATAATTCATAAACTTTTCCCTTTCACCAGATGATTCTGTCTGGTGCCCAGTTAGGGCCCTTAATAGGTATAAGCTTCGCACTGAATCCAAACGATCCAACAATAAGCATCTTTGGGTTACATTTGCTGAAGGTGTGGATCATCCTGCCTCCTTAACAACTATTTCTCGTTGGATAGTCGATACCATTAATATTTGTCATGATTTGGCCTCCCCTGGGGACAATGCTATAATGGGTGTTAAGGCCCATGATGTTAGGGCCTTGCCACCTCTTGCGCGCTTTTTAATGGATCTTCTCTAGATGACAATATGCAATTTGATAACTGGAAATCAGAAAATACCCTTATTATTTTCTATCTTAAAGATTCTGGACCCTCTTCCTTTTTCTATAAGAACATTCATAAGATAGCTTCAGGGACCATCCCAGCAGGCACATGACATTGTTTCAACATTGAATCCATGTTGAAATCACGTCATGACATAATTTCAACGTGGATTCAACGTTGAAACAATGTCATGTGCCTGCTGGGATGACTCGTATTCCTTCTTCATCATCATCATCATCTTCTCGTCCTTCATCATCTTCATTCGTATAACAGTTATATTAGGGATGAGTGCGAGTTCATTACTTCTTTCTCATGTGTGTATTTCACTTCTATCATATCATCACTTTCATCACCCTTATTTATTCATCTCCTTTTTCATGATCTTTCTCTTCCTTGTCTTCTTGGGGTCCTTTATAATCCCCCTTCTTATCTTCACCTTTTTTCTTCCGTTTCTTTCTATTAGACGCTTTGAGAGTAATTCTGAGGAATTACTGTCTATAGTATCTTCCTCTACTTGTTATTACTAAGTTCGTACTCGTCTCTATTTTTACATCAATGTTGGGCAAAATTTGCCTCCCTCTGGGCTTTGTTTAATGTTGAAATCTGTATTTGAGCAATAGTAATGCAAGGAGGTAGGTTGTAATGTAGTAATAACGACCAGACGACCCAGAGGGTCTAGTCTTATGTTTTACTAATTACATATCCCTACCTCCTTGCATTACGGCCCACCTCAAGCCTCCCCTCTGTTAATTTGGGGGTGGGGAGGGGGGGGGTGGTGTAATGGTCATATCTTGTTAGTTTAGTTATACTCGGCATAAGATATTCATTATATCTTTCAGCCCTTGGGTATACCCAGATATGTCAGATTTTGACATATTTGGGTATTTCTGAAAGAAATTTCCTGTCATATAATGTAGAATATGTAGGTTAGCTTTTAATTTCAGCTTTAGTCAGATATTCAGAGTCGAGTAGTGATAGGATCATATGCCTCTTCATGGATCTTCTTAAAGCTGGATTATAGGACCGGATTTGTCAAAGGAATGAAGACGGTTGCTACAACAAGGTCATGTGATAGTTATAAGCCAATGAGGTTGTCATTGTGCTTAATGACCTACTCAGTGGCTATGGGTATTGGATTAATCCTCTTCTTGCCTCATTCTGAGATATAGCATTCAAGCGAATTAAACATCGTCGTGTCGT
>CM067371.1:50498122-50517504 GCA_034401795.1 Chaetoderma sp. LZ-2023a | reverse complement strand
ATCAAGGATGTCAGACAAGAGAAAGAAACCTCCCAAGATAAGTGGTTGTAGGTTATGGTGTGTTAAGAATTTTATAGATCATTTTCTATTTTCGTTGTAGGCGCATTACCAGTTTTGGTTATTTGCGCCCAGAGTGTATAGACATTTGAGTTGTCTATTTGTGCTTCTTTTTTATACAGTAGCTTGTAGAGCTATTGTGATGACATGCTTGTAAAGGTATTGAGCATGAATCCATGACTGTCTTGCTAACATACTCTCTCAAAAGAAACTAAAATAATTTTCAAACAATTTGAGATTGGTAAGATCTGTTTATAAATCTAGGGTTTAGCGCTGGCTAATCCTGAGTCATATTCGGAGCTTTACTCTATCAGATCTTGCTGTTTTTAAGATTCAGATTTGGGATAGTCTCCGAGGAGGTCCAATGAGAAGATTAAAGATAAGAATGTGAACCATTCAATCTGACTGTTCCAATGGCAGCTGCCATAGATTTATCAAATCAGATTCTCCTGTGACCTCTAAAACTCCGGGAAATTCTTCTACAATAGAGTCAGCGGTTAAGATAAAGGCTAAAACCCAGGTCAAGAGTGGGTTCTGGATGATAACTCTGTTACTGTTTGTCGGATTACATTACGGAAACTTCTTTGGGTGGTCGGACTTGGTCTTTGAAGAAACCTATCGAAATCGACGATGATCCGAAATCCAAGATGGCCGCCAGCCACCGGGGGCCATCTTGAAAATTGGTTTCGGGATAATAACTCCATTACCGTTTGGCGGATCGCATTGAAACTTCATAGGGTGGTTGGACTAGATCTTGGGAAGCAACCTATCGAAATCGCCGATGATCCGAAATCCAAGATGGCCGCCAGCCACTGGCGGCCATCTTGAAAATTGGTTTCCGAATGATAACTCCGTTACCGTTTGTCGGATCGCATTGAAACCTCATACGGTGGTTGGACTAGGTCTGGGGAAGAAACCTATCGAAATCGACGATGATTTAAAATCCAAGATGGTCGCCAGCAACCGGCGTCCATCTTGAAAATTGGTTTCCGGATGATAACACCGTTACCGTTTATCAGATCGCTTTGAAACTTCATGGAGTGGTTAGACTAGGTCTGGGGAAGAAACCTATCGAAATTGACAATAATCCGAAATCCAAGATGGCTGCCAGCCACCGGTGGCCATCTTGAAAATTGGTTTCCGGATGATAACTTTGTTACCGTTTGTCGGATCGCATTGAAACTTCATAGAGTGGTTGGACTAGGTCTGGGGAAGAAACCTTTTGAAATCACTGATGATCCGAAATCCAAGATGGCCACTGGCGTCCATCTCGAAAATTGGTTTCCGGATGATAACTCCATTACCGTTTATCGCATTGCTTTGAAACTTCATGGAGTGGTTGGACTAGGTCTGCGGAAGAAGCCTTTCGAAATCGACAATGATCGAAAATCCAAAATGGCTGCCAGCCACCGGTGACTATCTTGAAAATTGGTTTCCAGATGATAACGGACATTTATCGGATCACTTTTAAACTTCATCGGGTGGTTCGACTACCTCTGGTGAAGAAATCTATCTAAATTGACAATGATCCGAAATCCAAGATGACCGCCAGCCGCCGGTGGCCATCTTGAAAATTGGTTTCCGGATGATAACTCCGTTACCATTTATTGGATCGCTTAGAAACTTCATAGAGTGGTTGGACTAGGTCTGAGGAAGAAACTTATCGAAATCGACACTGATCCAAAATCCAAGATGGCCACCAGCCACGGGCTGCCATCTTGAAACTTGGTTTCTGGATGATATCTCTGTTACCATTTATCAGATCACTTCCTACGGTCGTTGGAATATGTCTGGTGAAGAAACCTATCAAAATTTATGATAATCCGAAATCCAATATGGCCACCAGTCAGCGGCAGCCATCTTGAAAATTGGTTTCTGGACGATACTTCCTTGGTCGTTTAGCGGATCGCTTTGACACTTAATAAGGATTACTGGTCTGAGGAAGAAATAAATATCTTCTGAAAGCTGTCGTTTATTAGTTTGTCATCATGGCGGGGTATTATGCGCCATTTGCGGAGCTCTTGTTTCTCATGTTTCCCCGGTCCCGAACAGTCTAAGATTCGGGACCGGGTTTAGTGGAACCATGTCCTGGTCCCTTTTGTGGATCCGGGTTTGGCTCATTTCTTTGGCTATGGGTTCGGGCCTCCTATCATCGTTTTGTTTCGAATTTTAATTTTCTTTAGCTAGATAAGTTATTTCATTTTTTCAATGGGAACTATTTTCACCTTATTACATATGTGCATATCATTATCTTATCTAGAAGTACTCTCATGCAATATCTTGGTAGTTCAGGCTTTTTCCCCCTCCCCCCCCCCCCCCCCTTCTGTGTGTTATCTCCTGGCATTCTCGCAATTTAAGTTATAGTAATTTTTATTCGTTCTCAACCTGTCCTCGCACTCTTCCCTATCTGTCAGATTACTGCGCAATTTTATTTAGCTATGTTTTGGTAATTTTTTCGTCCCGAGTTAGAGGGCACCGTTTTATTTGGGCCGTTCATCTTTTCGTTGAGTATGCCTCGTCCCTTCTATGTTGGCAGGTTGTCATTCTTACTTTCATAACTTTAGAATTTACATGTTATTCTATATTTGTTGTGAATATTTTGTTCTTTTATGGCTATTTTTCCCCTATTTATCACCCTTCTTTTTTAAATATTCATTTCCTAGAAGTCAGATTAGATTTGCTCTCATGGTATTTTGTGATTTTCCTTAATTTAAGTTTCTTTGCCATATTTCGTCATTCGTCAGTAGCTGTCAGTTAACATACGAATGGGTCTGAAATGCGTGCATGATGCGTTGAAGGCCGGTTTGCAAATCATCGGTTTTAAAAACACATTGCATTCACAACGCATCTAGTTAATTTTTTGGATGCATTTAAAATAATAAATATATGCGTTGAGAACGAGCATTAAATGCGTAAATAAGCAAGTTTGAACTTGTTTGATGTCCCCCAGAGATAGTGCCAAACGCGTTGTTAAAAGCAAAACGGGACAGACGCCAAATTTTAAATGCGTTTTAAAGATTCATATGTGCATTGCGTAATACCCGGTGTACATACCAACTCCATGGCTCAAACTACCCGGGATCCAATTAAACTTAGCAGTTCATTACATTTCCTAGAAGGGGCAAAGGTAAATATGAGAAGGTTTTCCTGAAAAAGACAGCAGGCCATAATATTAAAAATCTAAATTATAAATATCACGAAACACAAAATCATGATTCCCGGTTGAGAATTAATGTAACGATGCGCCCCTGAACGTTTTGCATCTAGTGCAAGAATCGTAAGCATCGGTTCGTTTCGCATTTAACTTTTATAAACATCCAGCGCAACGAAAGATGCCAACTGGTGAGATTTGACATGGGTTAATCGTAGTGAAAATTGTACGTAAGCAACTTCATTATCACTTCTACGCATCACCTGTGTTCGCAATGAACAGACAGCGAATAAACGCAAAATTATGGATTAAAGATGTCAAAATATAGCTTACATGTATGATGCTTTTTTCTCCATACGAAGATAGTGGCAGAGATTGAATAGTAGAAATCAATGGCCATACTTCTATGATGCTTTTTTCTCCATACGAAGATAGTGGCAGAGATTGAATAGTAGAAATCAATGGCCATACTTCTATGATGCTTATTTCTCCATACGAAGATAGTGGTAGAGATTGAATAGTAGAAATCAACGCCAGTTACCTCTCTCAGAAAGGGGTTTAGAATAAGAATATAGCTCTTATAACTAAGATACATCGCCTTTCACTCGATTCAACAAACATTACTTTCTAATATACACCTGTGCAAAAGTTAAGCACCAGCAAAAACAATAGAACGTAGAAACATGATGGTACAACTAGGCTGCCATACTTTTTGTCCCCGCGTTAGCTGACATAATTCCAAGTACGAAATGCACATGCATGCATGACTTCACGCCGCTTGATGTCCGTGCGTGGCGGGAAACAGCACACGTGTTCAGTTATGTAAAAGTCCAGTTTGATGTGTAGAACATTACATACAGATTTAGGCGACAAGATTAGGAATTTTGTGTTCATGACCGTGGTTTATTTGTACAGAGAGAATTAGCTCTTGATTGTGAACCGCTATGGCAAGACGAAGGTTAAGTGATCGTGTGAAATGGCAAATCATAGGCTTGCATACCACTGGTATGTCATGCAGAGAGATTGGCAGACAGCTGAACATTAACCATACTGTAATCATCGTTTGATTGCAAAACATGGGCAAACTAACGAGGTGAAGGACAGGCCTAGATCTGGAAGACCGAAGAAGACTACTGCCCGTGATGATCGAGCCCTAGTACGCCTTGTTAGGAGATCTCCATTCACCAACAGCAGAGTGCTCAGCCAGCAATGGGAAACGCGCAATAGAGTGTCAATGTCTACCGTCAAAAGGAGACTGTATGCTGCTGGCATGAAAGCTAGGAGACCTGTCAGACATCCTCTCCTCACTGCACACCACAAAGAGGAGCGTCTGAGGTGGTGCAACGAAAGAAGACACTGGAACATGAGATCCTGGAGACGGGTACACTGGTCCGATGAAAGTCGGTTCCTGCTTCATGCCACAGATGGTCGAACTCGTGTATGGAGGTCCAGACACACGGCGTACGACCAACGTAACATCATGGAAGAAGTTCCATTTGGTGGAGGTTCCGTTATGATATGGGGGTGCATCTCATTTGATTGTAAGCTGGATCTGTTGACTGTACCTGGAACACTAAATGGACAAAGATATCAAGATTCCATACTGGATAGAGTTGTGGTCCCTCATTTTGTAAATCATGCACCTGGAACCCACCCTATATTCATGGATGACAACGCCCGACCACATCGTGCTAGAGCTGTGCATGAATACCTCCGCCAGAATGCCATCGAAACCCTACCATGGCCAGCAAGGAGCCCTGACATGAACCCTATTGAGCATATCTGGGACATTCTGGGAAACATGGTGAGAAGGAGGGATCCTCCTGTGCAGAACCTACAGGAATTAACAGACGCACTCCATCTTGAATGGCAACGAATACCACAATGGCGTATCAGTCGGTTGGTGACCAGCATGAGACGTCGTGTCCAGGCCGTCATCCAGGCACAAGGTGGATATACCCGGTATTAATAATGACAGTCTCAAACTCGTGCACAGATGTTAAACTTCGTTTTCAGACACCATTAATGACAATCTAGCCACGTGTGTCAACTGTAGGGCAATAGTTGTCAGTTGTGTCAACGTAACCATATTCAGGCCTCATTTTCAAGTTCAAACAAAAACATACAGTGTTTCCCCACCATCATAATCAGCATTCCTCTAGTTGCATTATTACCTCTTGCACTAAGATGGATGGGTACATAAATGTTTATGCTATTGCTTTCTTCATAGCACATGAATATACCCTTGCATGTGCGTAAAAATAGGGTGGTGCTTAACTTTTGCACAGGTGTATAGTATAAATCGATGTTTGGAAGTCTATCTGATCTCATTGTATCATCCTATATTATTTTAATAGATTCTTGAACACTGGACTTATACTGAGATAACTCAAGAAATATCTTAACTATCAACATCCTAATTATTATCAGCCTAGTCCTAATTGGAATATTAAGACTTTTTAGCCTTTATTCTTCATTTATAGCTTTCTTTATTCAGATATTAGGTATCATACTAGTATATCTTCTGTTGGTAGGCTTCTTATCTCCTCCCGTTATTAGGTCTTCTTAATTTATTTTGTTGTATTACTGTATGTGTATAGCGGATGTGCTCACTTCATTTTGTAATCAGGATCGATTTATAATCATCCTGAGTGGGGGTGTGTGTGTTTCCATATTTGTCTTACTGGTTGCAAAGTTTGCTTTTTATACTTAATATCTTTTATGGAAAGGTTCCTCTGGTCTGTGTTTTTACCCACCTGGAGGTCTCTTTCGACCTCTCTCAAGGGAAGTTATCCTACCTCCCAATGTGCAGATAATGGTATCCACATTTCAACCTCTCGAGGTAGGCCAGTTAGTTTCGGCCAGATATTTCTTCAGATTCATAGGCTTCATGGTTTAGGTATAGAAAGTGATTCCTTGTGCTCGTCTGATGAAAAGACCCTTCCAGTTCTATCTTATGACCTACTGGAATCAGTCTAGATTTCTGAATCATTGGATCTTCATCAATTTCAACTCATGAACCATTGTCGGTTTTGGAAAGTCAGTCAGTCCCTGTTATTTGGGGTCCCTCTTCATCCACCATCTCCTCAGGCCATCTTTTTCATGGATACATCCCTGCAAGGATGGGGCTCCTGGGACTCCAAGAAGATTTCAGGATCCTGGTCCCTCACAGAATCTTCCTTCATGTCAACCTTTTAGAACTGTGGGTAGTTTTTCCATGCCCTAGTTCATTGGGAACCCCTGATTCTCTGTCTCAATCTTTATCCGATCAGACATTTCACAGTAGGCTCATTCTTCTATCATAAGGGGGTTTTAGGGGGGGGGGGGGGTTTCCAGGTCGGTCTATAGCTGTCGAGAGTCACTGATTGTTCTTCATTGGTTCATGTCCCGCAGCTTTCTCTCTCAGGGGAAGTTATTCCCCTCCCTTCCCAATGTCCAGATGTTGATGTCCACAATTCAGGCTCTCAAGTAGGGTTGCACGATTTTTCGATTATTCGATTAATCGCGATTATATAATTCAAAATGATCGTGGACGATTATAAAATGAAATAATCGTATAATCGCCATGTTGAAATTTTTGTCAAGACACTTTTACGCTCTGCTCGCGTTACCAAGCATGGAAACAAACATCCGGCTATGAGCCGAATGTATGAATGATTAAATAAACTAAATAAATAAATAACTGATTTGTTTGTATTGACTCAGGATTAGTTTTAGATGAATAAAGATTGTTCACTTGGTCGCTATTTGTCATTGTTGTTGTAATCACACACGGTTAACCCGCGTTCCCCATTCTCTGAATAGTTATGCGCTAACGGTTTTCCCAAAAAAGTTCTAGAACTGATACCACGGAAATTCAATGCATTTTCTCACGTAAAAATTCTCACCGCCTACGCCTATGTTTAATGTATACCTCAAAACATCCCCGGGGAAGTGAAATTATTTGATTTGAGCGCCTAAAAATTGCGTATCCTATTATAAAGGTCGTTTATTACATAAAAATTAATCCACAATTTGATATAAAATGGCGTCACGAATAAAATACAAATCACGTGATACGCCTCCAATTGAAGTTTATTTTAGAGCGAGTACTCGGATATAAATATTCTGGAATCGGGGACTCGGAACTCGGGAATTTCTATATATTATCATTGCGCTATAGGAACTGCGTATTATACTGATCTGAATAACGGATACCCGTTTGATAAACTCCCGTTCGCGTATAATATCTCGCGAGAACACGCCGCCTCCCATCGCAAAAGATCCACTGGCTCGCCAACTTAAAAAGCCGGCTATATTGTCGTTCGTAATAATTCAATTTGGATCATTTAATGTTGATCGGCGTTACAAAATTGATGCACATTTTCTCCCGTACTTTTTTGGTGCATAAATTTGGTCTTACAATATATTTATAAGGAAGCTATTTAATCACGCCAAGACTGTTTTAAGCGCATTTTAACTACAAAAGCGTGGAATAAACTTTATTATATCTTGAACATACGTGGCCTACTATTAGTATTAATCTAATAGGTGGTCGAGATTTACAAATCCGAGGCCTGTATTGACTTCTAGAGGGGCCGGAAATGTATCAGGGCAGAGATCTGTCTTAAGTAGACACACCCTGTGACACGATTGTTATTATTATACACGCTATTCTTACAAATTATCTGCTGAGGGTGGGCTTCTAATGCAGAGTTTTGCCGTTTTGAAACTGCTAAGAAATCATTGGAGCTCATATGTCAAAGTTAGGGAGTGGACTTCTATTAGAGCATAGGCTACAATTGAACGAAATACGTTACTTTCCGTTTTCCGTCTAGAAAAATCTTGATACATTCCTTTGTTTGCAATCAGCAACTGGCGTATTCTGTCCATGTATGTATACCCATGTGCCTAACCCATAATCTTACAATATACAGTAGCACAATAACGTCCTCTAAGCAGCATTGACGTAGTTAATATAGTTCATGATTAATCGTATGATCGCGATTATTTTTCTTAAATGATCGCGATTATGAAAAGTGAATAATCGTGCAACCCTACTCTCAAGGTATGCCAATTAGTTACAGCCAGATCCTTTTTCAGTATCATAGGCCTCATGGTTTCAGTAGAAAAGGTGATTCCTTGGGCTCCTTTGATGAGAAGACCCTTCCAGTTTTATCTTATGGCCCATTAGAATTAGTCTAGATTCTCTGGATCTTCCAATTCTCATCAAGTACTCTCTCATCACTATTTCCAGTTTTAAAAAACCGTCAGTCCCTTTTATTAGGTGTTCCTCTACATCTTCCAAGCCCTCAGGCAATTATCTTCACAGATGCATCCCTTGATTCTCAGTATGTCAATTCTTATCAGATCAGACATTTTCACAGTGGTCTCGTTCATCAATCATCGAGGGGGAACCAGGTCGGTCTCTCTCTGTTGAGCGTCACTAATCATGCTTCCGTTTCATTTTCACGTTTATTACTCTCAGGCTACCGAGGCAGCATATGAGGGCAGCATTTCTCTTCAGTGGTGCAAATCCCACAACATTTCTCTTCGAGCATCCCATGTCCCAGGCAAACTAATTTTCTTATCTCGCCCTTCCAGGATCCAAGAAACAGAATGGGAGTTGAAAGAGGGAGTAGCCCAGTCGATTTCTCTTCAGTTCGGTCATCCCCACATAGACTTGTTTGCTACCCTCAAGAACAGAAAGATATCCACCTTCATATCTCCCTTTCCGGAACCCATGGCTCTTTCAATAGACGCTCTAGCTCGGTCTTGGGACAACATGTTCGCTTACGCCTTTCCCCCCGACGTTTCTCATTCCTCTGGTTCTGAGAAAGACCAGACAACAGCGTTGTGTAGTCCTATTGATAGCACCATTTTAGCTGAGTAAATCATGGTTTCCGGATCTCCTGGACCTTCTTGTAGATCTTCCTCTGCTTCTTCCTGTCTCCCACAATCTATTGTTCCAGAACAGAGGCAGGATTCTCCATCAAAATCCAGAAATCTTTCGCATGTCAGTCTGGAAGTTGTCGAGCTGCCCCCTTCTTTGTCAATCTTTCAGTCATACTTCAAGAACTTTTGGAGAAATCTCTCAGATCTTCCACTCGAAACATTTATAAAGCTCGATTTGAGTTTTCAAAAAATGGTACTCAGACCATTCTATCCTGCCCTCTGAGGCCTCTGTAGCTGAAGTCACTGATTTTCTGGTTTTCCTCTTTGACCAGAAGAAACTTTCAGTTAACACTCAGATCCTATCGTTTTGGTCTGAACTCCTTTGTTCAGTGTCTTATTGATCCGTCGGTACAAGTTCATAAACTTTTTCACGACCTCATTAGAAGTATGGGTAAGTCTAGACCCCACCTTTAAGAAACCCCTTCCTACTTGGAACCTTTCACTTGTTCTACAGGTTCTAGCGGGAAAGCAGTGAACCTTTGGGTTCTGTTTGCTTGAAACATCTTACCCTTAAAGCAGTATTCCTGTTAGCAGTAGCTTCAGCCAGCCATCATTCTGAAATTCAGGCTCTGCTGAATTGGATAGGTTTTAGATTACTGGGAATAGCATTATTCTCTATCCCAAGGCAGAATTTCTGTCCAAAACTGTTAAATTCTTGGGTACGCCGATTATAATTCATAAACTTTTCCCTTTCACCAGATGATTCTGTCTGGTGCCCAGTTAGGGCCCTTAATAGGTATAAGCTTCGCACTGAATCCAAACGATCCAACAATAAGCATCTTTGGGTTACATTTGCTGAAGGTGTGGATCATCCTGCCTCCTTAACAACTATTTCTCGTTGGATAGTCGATACCATTAATATTTGTCATGATTTGGCCTCCCCTGGGGACAATGCTATAATGGGTGTTAAGGCCCATGATGTTAGGGCCTTGCCACCTCTTGCGCGCTTTTTAATGGATCTTCTCTAGATGACAATATGCAATTTGATAACTGGAAATCAGAAAATACCCTTATTATTTTCTATCTTAAAGATTCTGGACCCTCTTCCTTTTTCTATAAGAACATTCATAAGATAGCTTCAGGGACCATCCCAGCAGGCACATGACATTGTTTCAACATTGAATCCATGTTGAAATCACGTCATGACATAATTTCAACGTGGATTCAACGTTGAAACAATGTCATGTGCCTGCTGGGATGACTCGTATTCCTTCTTCATCATCATCATCATCTTCTCGTCCTTCATCATCTTCATTCGTATAACAGTTATATTAGGGATGAGTGCGAGTTCATTACTTCTTTCTCATGTGTGTATTTCACTTCTATCATATCATCACTTTCATCACCCTTATTTATTCATCTCCTTTTTCATGATCTTTCTCTTCCTTGTCTTCTTGGGGTCCTTTATAATCCCCCTTCTTATCTTCACCTTTTTTCTTCCGTTTCTTTCTATTAGACGCTTTGAGAGTAATTCTGAGGAATTACTGTCTATAGTATCTTCCTCTACTTGTTATTACTAAGTTCGTACTCGTCTCTATTTTTACATCAATGTTGGGCAAAATTTGCCTCCCTCTGGGCTTTGTTTAATGTTGAAATCTGTATTTGAGCAATAGTAATGCAAGGAGGTAGGTTGTAATGTAGTAATAACGACCAGACGACCCAGAGGGTCTAGTCTTATGTTTTACTAATTACATATCCCTACCTCCTTGCATTACGGCCCACCTCAAGCCTCCCCTCTGTTAATTTGGGGGTGGGGAGGGGGGGGGTGGTGTAATGGTCATATCTTGTTAGTTTAGTTATACTCGGCATAAGATATTCATTATATCTTTCAGCCCTTGGGTATACCCAGATATGTCAGATTTTGACATATTTGGGTATTTCTGAAAGAAATTTCCTGTCATATAATGTAGAATATGTAGGTTAGCTTTTAATTTCAGCTTTAGTCAGATATTCAGAGTCGAGTAGTGATAGGATCATATGCCTCTTCATGGATCTTCTTAAAGCTGGATTATAGGACCGGATTTGTCAAAGGAATGAAGACGGTTGCTACAACAAGGTCATGTGATAGTTATAAGCCAATGAGGTTGTCATTGTGCTTAATGACCTACTCAGTGGCTATGGGTATTGGATTAATCCTCTTCTTGCCTCATTCTGAGATATAGCATTCAAGCGAATTACTATGGATCTCATCATTAGAGAGAGTATGGAGATTCCTGAAGAAGCCTTCAGTCACTCTGTAAGCACAATACCCAACAAACATTGGCTGTAAAAAATTCATCCTACTATGCTTCCCTTCAGAAAAGGAAAGAGCAATAGTAATGCAAGGAGGTAGGTATGTGTAATTAGTAAAACATCCGGGTCGTCTGGTCGATTTGCATCAAGATCATAATAACCTGGGCCTCAGAAGTCTGAATGTCTGTGCTGCTTCTACTGGTTGAAGTAAATTTTTTTTTTAATTTACCACTAATGCCTTGCTCAATAACCGAGGTAGTGGTTCTAATGGTAAATTTTAGAAAACTGAACTTGCAGTAAGCAAATTTATTTTACTGTCTTAACCAAATTTGATTATTACATTGTTAACTCACGTTACCATATGATTATGTAAATCACCATGCTTTGCAAAAATATTTCTTTTCCATGCATCCATATATGTGTCCATTTGTGCATACCTGCAGATTTCTGGCTAAGCTCCATCCACTCTCTACTCGGGTTGGAATCAATTTGAAACTAAAACCTGAATTCCCAGAATTTTTGTTTCAAAGTACATGTACATGTAACAATAAACTTTACGGTAGGTTCTTAAATATTTTGCAAATAATTTGACTGGGCGATATTGCTTCCAGCAGCTGTTCTCTGTTTAGTTGCAAAATAGTGAACAGAATGTTTATTAAATTATAAATTTGACATCAAAGCATACAATTTGTGCAATTCGTGACAAACATCGATGTTCATGATGGAGTTAGATGTTATTTTGATTGCGACATCAGCTAACTAGTGACGTCGTTGATTATGATGCCATATGCTTGAATGACAGATCGGATTCTTCCATTTCACATCAAGAGTATACTTACCTCCCTAATACTTTTGATATTGCTAAATATTGGCTTTCACTCAATAAACACTCAGATTAAAACAGTTAGGTGCCCCTACTGGGCAGGGAGTCAGAGCGTAGTCTGGCGGATGCCAGCCCCACCACCGCGCATGCGCAGACTAGCACTTCCTCTTTGCTAATTTATTGGCTAAGAGACTACACATGCTTTTGTGCTGGTGCTTTTTGTAGCTCAATTATAAGCGTTTTTGACACAATTCTGAACTGTTGTTACCTGAGAAAGATGGCAGAAAGAGTAACTTCGCCACAGGAGGGCCTTGGACCTTTAAATCAGGTGACTTCTAGTAAAATTAGCGAGTTTTGTCCCGTTGTAATGTGTTTCCGGGACTCGCGCTAAACGTGATAAGCGCCTTGATTAGTTGGTTTATTTCAACTAGGTGCTATATAAGACTAATCTCTCTTTGTGTTTATGTCCACAGGTCTGTGTGAAGAAATATTATGGACATGACAGCAGCAGAGGGTTTGTGTCTCTCCACCATGGTTCCATTTCCTACTAATACTGTTAGGTTATCTAACCAAAAATTCTATGTCCAGTGAGTTGGAGGCCTATTATAAAGGTCTTCTCACTTTGCCCTCTTGATCCAATTCCTTCCCCTAGAGGTGGAGAGAGTTAAGAGGCGTTCAGTGGTGGAGTGCTCCAGTTCATCAGGTTGGATGGTTTGTCTAGACAAGGTGTCAGGTATCTAATTATTGATATGAGGTGATGTTAATTATTTAGAGGAAAGGGAGATAATTAACTTTATTTGCCATTGTTATCAGTATTTATCTGATGCTTGTATAGTCGAAATGTCCATTCTGTACATGTTCTGGTTAAAGATACAATTCGTCCTTGCACTGGGATGTTTGTTGGGGATCGATTTTTTCCTGTCATAGGATTAATGACGTCATAATCAGCCTTGCTCTTTATTTACAATTAAAGTTGTCCGAAGCTGGTTTTCTGATAAATTATGATCTTTATGATCGTTTTCCCTCTCTTGAGGGTGAGTTTCTAAGCTTAACTAGTTTGCTCATACTCCTCGTCCTTTGCCCTTTTTCAGAGACCTGGTTGTGCGTCCTGTGGACGATTTTTGAGGGACAAGTTTGGCCCTCATCTCTGTTTTCAGTGTAGCCCCTGTGGTCCCTTGCTTAATTGCGAGATATGTAAGCACTGGGGGGGCGAGTTAATGTCCGAATTCTTGTGCTTACAGGCGAAGGACAAGGTGGAGGAGGAGAAGAAGAAGCTGAAGAAAGAGGGTGTAAGTAAGAAGGGTAAGAGGAAGGCCTCGTCCGCGGTGGATATGGAGGCCTTCCGGACCGAGATGTTGGGAGAGATGAGGAGGACAATCAAGGATTTGGTTCCAGAGTTGCTTCGTGGCATGCTTCCTGGACCAAATCCTTTATTGACCTCATCATATGCTTCGGAGCAGGTAATCCCCACCTCTGAATCAACGTTCCTTAGTACGCTTCCGTTGTTTGAAGATTCAGAGGTGGCCCCATTAGAGGGGGCGTTCCACGGCCCTGGCAGCAGGCTTATTGCCGCGCCCAATAGGGACCGTGGACGGTCGTCGCTGGAACCCGCGGGCTGCTTATCAGTCCAGGGGTATCCGCACACCGCGGGTGCCAGTACCTCGTATGGCACCTTCCCTGGCCAGTCCGGGTTAGCTCTCTTTGCTGACCCGGAGTCTAATCTCTCTGGCCAGGAGGATGAGGATTACCTGTTGGGGTCGCCGTCTGAAGACGTGGACATGGATTATGACGTCTGTGCACCCCTCGCGGGGAATACAGGCGCCTTTTTCCATGGTTCTACTCTCCCAGGGGTAGAATCCACGGTTCAGTCTGTGGCCCTGGGCGCTGAAGGCCAGCGGTACCGCATACCTCGGCTTGCCGAGAGTGTCGCTGGTGCTGGCCGCGGCCGTGGTGGGGCGGTATATGCCCCGCGCTCTACCACGGCTCCTGGTCAAACCAGTGATATTAGCATGCCGGTATTGTCAGGCCCGCATGTTCTCCCTGGCTTGCCAGGCATAGCAGCGTACCCGCCGTCAAGCTCTGTTGCTTGCGCTCTGGAGGAAGACGAAGGCCCCCGTCTTGTAGAGCGCTCGCAGCTAGCCACGGAGGAGGATTGGTCTGACGCTTGCCAGTGGTTGGTAAGTGTTAGACCAGATCTGCCCGTGGAGCAGTCGGCTAGCCAGCGTGAGCACAGGCCGTGGTTAGCTGGTAAGCCTGCTGCTAACGCTATGCCTTCTCTGCCGCTGGCAGAGCATGTCGTTGACATGTTCGAGGCGGCGGAGACGTCCATTAAGTCGAGTGGACGTCTCGCTAAGGCCCCGCGCGAGGTGGCCAGGCGTTGTCGCATCGTGCCCCTGGACTACCAGCGGTACGGTGTGGTACCGAAGCCGAGCGTGGATGACCGCGCGGCTTTGGGTGAGGATGCGCGGCCAGGCTCCCGTTCTGACACGGGAGTCTTGTGTTCGAACGCGTTGCGTTCATCAAATGCCGCGTTGCGTGATGCGGAGGAGAGTGGGAGGGCTTCGATTGCCGCTCTGTCCCACGTCTCCCAGCTGTTACAAGGGGTAGTAACAGCATCCGCATCGCGCCAGCCAAGTCCGGTCACAGTCCAGCGAGCCATCCAGGATGGTATCAACCTGGCTCTGGACTGTATGACGCGGGCGGTGACCAGGAGTGTCCGGGCAAGGCGCACTTTTGCCTTGGATAATCTGTGCCCGTCCCAGGACCTCTACAATAGGCTACTACGTACGCCTATGACAGGTCCTGGTCTCTTTGGAGGTGAGGGGTGTAGGCACCTCCAGGAGACGGTTACTCTGGTCAATAACCAGAGGGCGCTGCGCGAGCAGTTTGAGGTGCTTCGTCGTGCCAACGTTCGCGCCGCACCCCCTGCGTATCGTCCCCTGCAGGCTCGAGGTGGTAGTGGCCAGGTCAGAGGCCAACCACCATCGCAGCGCCGGCCTCGGCCGCGTGCGATTTGGCCAGCAGCGAGGGGGGCGCAGGCTCCTCAGGCGCAGTCAGCCAGGCAGCCGCCCGCGCACCGAGGTGCGCGCGGTGCTGGTCGTGGCGCGCGAGGATCTGGGCGGGGTAATCGTTCCTGATGGGACGGTTACCGCGGTGAGAACCGCGCCGGTGTTTCGGGCAGAGGAGACAGTGCCGCTCTTGCACTCCTTATGTCCACCTCTATCCCTAGGTGGACCGGTGGGAGGCCGGCTAGCCGACCACATGCAAGAGTGGGAACGGTTAACTCAGGACCGTTTAGTCTTGAGATGGCTTTCAGTCGGGTATCATCCCGATTGGATGACAGGCCCGCCATCGCGACTGTCTCTAGTGCCGATCTGGACTCCAAATCCGAGAGATCCAGATCAAAGGTTGTGTATCGAGGAGGAAATAAATTCCCTCATACAAAAAGGAGCTATTCAGCCGGCACAGAGGTGTCCGGGCTTCTATTCAACCCTGTTCTTAGTAACAAAGAACACCGGAGGGTGGAGACCAATTCTCAACCTCAAGCCATTGAACAAGTTCATAGAGACGCCCAGTTTCAAGATGGAGACTGTGCGCTCGGTGTTGGCGGGGTTAGAGAGGGGAATGTGGACAGCGTCGATAGATTTGAAGGACGCTTATTTCCACATCCCCATACACAGGAGTTTCCGTCGCTTCCTGAGATTTGCATTCCAGGGCAGACAGTGGGAATTCAGGGTGCTACCCTTCGGAATTTCCACGGCTCCTCGGGTTTTCACCCGTGTGGTTCTTGCGATCACCGCATACCTCCGCAGGAGAAGCATAGCAGTCCACACGTACATAGACGACTGGCTGTTGAAAGCACACACCCGGGAAAGTTTATCGGCCAGTCTGGAGATTGTTTTGAAAACTCTCACAGACTTAGGCTGGATGATCAATTTCCCAAAATCAGAGCTGATTCCATCCCAGAAGTTTGTTTACCTGGGGATGTTCTTCGATCTAGAGACAGGATATGTTTATCCTACTCAGGAGAGAGTTCAGAAACTCATCTCATTAATTCAGTCGGTGTGCGACAGTCGTCATGTCCTGGCACGGGTTTACTTGAGAATGCTGGGGTTGATGGTTTCATTGGAACCAGTCATTCCTCAGGCCGCCTTACGCAGGCGGCCGATCCAGTTATTTCTCATGACACAATGGACCCAGAGTACAGGTTCGCTGGACTCGAATGTGTCAGTGTTGGCGCCTCTGATTCATCACCTGCAATGGTGGTTGGACACAGAGAATCTCTTGGTGGGGGTTATGCTAACCCCTCCCCACCCTCAGGTGACTGTGTATACAGATGCATCGATGGAGGGCTGGGGAGCTTGCCTGGAAGAGTCCACGATATCAGGGCTTTGGAATCTGGAACAGTCAAAGGAACATATAAATCTACTGGAGCTAAGAGCAGTAGTCCTGGGCCTGGAACATTTCTTACAGAAAGTTCAGGGCAAGATTGTTCTTATTCGTTCAGACAACTCAACAGTTGTGACTTACATAAACCGCCAGGGCGGAACGAAGTCGCCCAGTCTCTGTATGATGACATGGAGACTGCTTTGTTGGTGTCTGGGTCACCAGATTACCTTGAAAGCAGTTCATATTCCGGGAAGGTTAAATCTGCTAGCAGACTCATTGAGCCGAAGGATGAGTGTTTTACCCACGGAATGGCAACTAAATCAATGTGTGGCGGATCGTCTGTTCGACCATTGGGGGAAACCCAACATCGATTTGTTCGCAACGAAGAATAATGCGAAGATGACGACGTACGTCTCTCCGATTCCGGATCCAAGCGCTTTCGCAACAGATGCGTTAGCTATCAGCTGGGGGAGAATGTATGCATACGCATTCCCTCCAGCAATCCTGCTTCCAAAAATTCTTCAGAAAATCAGACAAGAGGAATGCCAAGTGCTTCTGATCGCCCCGGATTGGCCAAGCCGATCATGGTATACGGATCTGCTGGACCTTCTGGTCTGCAATCCGGTTCCTCTGCCTCTGATGGACGATATTATCTTCCAGGGCAAGGTCCTTCACAACAATCCGTCAATGTTCAGATTGACTGCGTGGATGTTGTCAAGGAATCTAGAATTAAGGAGGGCTTTTCTGAGCAAGCAGCCATGTTTATGGCCAAAGCCAGGAGGGGGTCAACCTCCAGAGCATATAATTATAAAATCAACAGATTTGCAGAATGGTGCTCAAAAAGATGTATTGATCCAATGGATTCATCTATTCAAGTAGTAGCTGATTTCCTCTGTCACCTCTATGATGCCTATAGCCTCAAGCCTAACTCTATTGCTGGTTATAAGTCAGCATTAATGTCTGTTATTCCTTGCTTGGCTAAGAGGGGAAGTGATGAAGTAAATACATTAAATGTATTAATTAAAGGCATGGGCAATCTAAGACCAAGGAATCCACCGGTGATTCCGTCTTGGAGTTTATCGCTAGTGCTTCAAGTACTAGGTGATAAGCCTTTTGAACCACTTAGTTCCATTTCTATGAAACTATTAACACTGAAGACTGTGTTTTTAATTGCTGCGGCCTCGGCTAGGCGTAGGAGTGAAATTCATGCCTTATCAGCCGAGGATGACCGTTTTGTGGTTTCAGGGGAAGGCCTTAAGCTGCTACCTAGGATTAATTTCTTGGCTACAAATCAGTCGTTGAAATATCCAGGTCAACCTATTATTTTGCCTGCTTTAACTAGATATGATCCTAATTCTAAAGCATGGTGTCCTGTCCGGGCGCTTTGCCGGTACAAGCAACGTACGGCGGAGTGGCGCACCGATCAGTCAGCGTTATGGTTGTCTTATATTGAACCCCATGGCAGGGCTTCTAAGGACACCATTTCCAGGTGGATTGTAGAATGCATTCAGTTTTGCCATAAATCCGCCACCGGGAAGCAGGTTGACGTGGCCAAGGCTCACAGTGTCCGCGGCGTAGTGACATCCACTGCCCTATTTAATGGGGTCCCTGTGGATGATATTATGTCGGTGGCTCAGTGGCACTGTGAGTCAAGTTTTACAGACCATTATCTCCGTGACACCTCTAATCCTCTCGCCTTGTCGATTTTGAAAAAATAACTAGGCATATATATTTTTGATGGGGTTTCCTCATTGCTTATATATTTCACAATTAATTTATGGAAACAACCACTAATTTGGGACTGCATCGATCTTCACCAATGGGAAGAGGATGTCAGCAGCCATTTCAACAAGGTCAGTCTTGTGTATGGGTTGTCCATTGTTGATTGTCTTGTCACGTTACCCGTTATTTATATGATGATGGTTTTGTGTATTTATGTGGTTCATTGTTGAGAGTATACGAAAATGGAGTTTTTTCGTCTCTGTCCTGTAGTACATGGCACTTGTACGTAGAGAGCGTATAGGACATTGAGGTCATTCGACTCTTCCTCCTAGGAAGGAGGGGGGGGAGCGCATATGACATTCGGTCATCTCTCATACATCGGGGGTGTTATCCGATGGTTAGTCAAATCCTGACTGTTTTTTCATACAGTTTCAGAAGTTTAAGTGCCTTAAACGCAGAAAAGCGTATAGGGATGAGCTGGTCTTTTGACCTCGCCTCCCTCCCGCCGTATTCACTGTCGAATTCTGGCAATATCAAAAGTATTAGGGAGGTAAGTATACTCTTGATGTGAAATAAACGAAATCAAGGATTTCTTTTTTCACGAGAGAGTTGATACTTACCTCCCTAGATACGGACCCGGCCTCTCCACCCCACAGAGGCTCGGTCTTCAGGCTCTTAATAGTTGCATGTGTATCAGCCAATAAATTAGTCAGAGGAAGTGCTAGTCTGCGCATGAGCGGTGGTGGGGCTGGCATCCGCCAGACTACGCTCTGACTCCCTGCCCAGTAGGGGCACCTAACTGTTTTAATCTGAGTGTTTATTGAGTGAAAGCCAATATTTAGCAATATCAAAAGTATTAGGGAGGTAAGTATCAACTCTCTCGTGAAAAAAGAAATCCTTGATTTCGTTTATTCTCGGTCAAGTATCTTACAGGCTTCCAAGCCACTCTGGAAATCAGGGAAAAACCTTGAAAATGGTTTCTCATGTTTCCAGTCAGGGAAACAGGGAATTTGGAAAAAACACCAAAAATCAGTGAAAACTCAGGGAATTTGACAGGTTTTCTTTTTGCCAGTT
>CM067371.1:49130622-49200622 GCA_034401795.1 Chaetoderma sp. LZ-2023a | reverse complement strand
CGTAGACAAGTACGTCAGGAACGCATAGTTGAAGACGGAATATGCATTGTTGTACGAATTAAATGTCTTTACTATTTAATAAAAAATCATGTTAATATTTTGAAACTAATTTAACATGGCGCTGTTGCTGCCATAGACAGCAACAGCAACCAGTCAAATTAGTTACAAAATATTCAACAACTTAACTGTATAGTTTTCAATAAATTGATAGTTAGGCCATTCGGGAATCGATCAATCCCAACACGGCGAATTATGGGTGAAGCTTAGCTAGTGATAGGCGGGGCATAGCTAAAACTAGAAAGGTCCATTCCCCTGACAAGGAGAGTTTCTGGAAGATTTGAGAACATGGCTTCTTCCAATATCCACGGAAAGATTAAGTTGTGTCACATCATATTAGCGCATGGAAGCTAAGTATAGGTTATTATTAACTGTCTGTACAGGCCCATCAGATAATAGCATAACCATTTTAGTTCCTTTCCCATCTCAGAAACCATCCAATTATTGGAGAATTGTATCGACATAAAATGCATTAACGGAAGGAGGCCATCACTATCTTTAGAGATTACCACCCCTTTTTCGTATCCACAGACAGCTTCTTCAAATGCACGCAATATCATCCCTTTGTCACCCACTTTATGGTTGCCATGTAGGTTGTACATGTACATTGTTGTCATACTACCATATACGTACAATGCAATGTAATATTCTCACCCTGAGTTGATTCTAGGACATCAATGGTATTGAATGAACAATAGATCACCCGACCTGGTATTATATTGCCTGGGACATGGACATGTCCGTTCATTGCACGATCTGCATCCTTTTCATGAATAGTATCAGTTCTGTAGATGTCTATTCAACAAATACTGCCAATTCCAATGGTATAGTTGGCAGCATGAGGAAGATCCACCAGAGATCCTGATCGCGTAGCCTGGTGAACACCACACTTTAATACAATGTGCTTTGACATTAGCTCGCGAACGTTTGATACCGTGTGCACTATCAAGAATCGTGTTCATTTTACCATCTGTGCTAGCCCGAATGAGGCTTATTTTTAAAATGGCTATGCTGAAATATGTTGCTCTCATATATGCAATGTCATGTGCAATGCGGCAAACCTTCCATCTGATATTAACATCTCGTCCTTACATTCATACACTAACGCTACATCTATACTGTCAAACAACAAACGGAGGAGTAGATAAAGATTGTTTGGAATCGCCTGCTCAACATATTCTTGATCAATCCCATCACATGTATTTGAACGTCCCGGGAGTACAGCGTATTCTGTCTAAAAGCATGTGACATCTCCTGGAAGGAGTTAGACTTGTCAATGTCTATCACACCACCATATTCATCTTCTGCAAACGCCGTGAATTGTGAAAATTTGGATTTAATTTTCGTGGTGATGTCTGATTCATCACCAGGATACGCATGGTTTTATAGAGGCCGAATATATCTGACCTTTCACCCAATCATATGTTGTACTCGGACGACAATATCGATATTGTTAGACAAGTCAAGACATTTGTCCCAGACCCTCCTCATGTTATAAACATGACCACAAGACAATCCTGTAATCAAATCTCCACACAACATGTCATATATACATTTCTTGTCACACTCCCGGCTACTGATTTAGATTTTCTTTTACTTACATTATCGTTTAACTTGCACATAACGTCGGAGATAGTAATAAATATCGGCTCTTATAAGGTCGTTTACACCATCTTGTGTTCATCATTGGATCATAAATTTGATTTACTCGTTTGTTTTTTTCAGGGTTGCCACCGTGTGAATCCCTCCTGTATGGTTTTGCTGGCAAAATATGTAACCTCTCCAGTTAATTGCACGTAGGCATGCGCGTTGTTTGTTTGCTGAAGGATCATTCAAGGTAGAAGTCTGAGAACCACGCTCTTTATCAATAGCCAGAGACAATGGAGATTGCTTTCTCAATCTGAATAGTTTATCTTATGTTACCTTAACTGTTTTGCATTAAATTCTGTCTCCGGAAACATTTCGAGTCTCTCAAGAACATACGCATGTAATACCTTGCATCACCCAGTCCTATGCTCTCTTGCAACAACGTTAATGCTTGCCTTGCCTTCCATGTAGGATAGATTCAACATGGATGCACAGCTTTTAACACTCAATGGACCTTTCCATTTTAGCTATGCCCCGCCCATCTCTAGCTAAGCTCCACCCACACCTCGCCCGTGTTGGGATCGATCAATCTCTGAACTCCATGACAATCAATTTCCAGAAAACTATACATGTATGCTGTTGAATATTTTGAAATTACCTGGAATGGGTGCTGTTGCTGCCTATATAGAACGTTTATTAAATAGCAAAGACATATAATTCATACAACGTGTCGGACTATTAAGCGTTAAAGATGGGCGATATGGCATCATCCATGACGTCATGGTTATGATGTCAGTATACACGTCACTTAGTTAATTATGACGTCATATGACGTCAGATCATAGATGAATACTCTGGAAAGGTGAATTGGCGTCATCAGTATTTCTAGGGATTTTTCTACCAATAGGCTGGTCTGCCATTAACGCGAAATTAAATATCTAGGTTTTGTGATATAGATACGGGAATGTGCCGGAAAATGAATGATAAGGAATCTTTGTATTATATTCTATTAGTAAAATACAACATTGGATATTAGTATCCTTATAAGCCCTTTATCTATATAACAAAGCTCTAGTTTTCTATCATTTTACACAGTAGGCCTTTTCTAGCTCTCTAAATTATTTTTTAAAAACCTATAAATCAGTTCACACACCAACTCACAGCGGGTTGCCTTTAGCGATGAAAATACATTATTTGAAACTAGAAATGTACATATATTATTAAATTAATAGCTAGACTATGGCACCATTAATGCATCGTTTGAAAATAATTAAAATGCCAAAGACGAGTTTCACCACAGATTTACCTACAGGCGTGATATTAAAACAGGTGCCTGTCTTACTGGATTCATGAAAGTAGAGCTAATTAACATATTCATTTTCCATAATAGCCTGCTAGAAAATATATTATTCATATTAATTTGACCCACTGGAAACTCGTTGCACGTGTGATTGTTGGGCCAGACGGGGACAACGACTAAAATGACGATTGCGAAGAAGATAATAATTAATGTCAGATTGTAAATCGTGGGTACAACTATAATGAAAGTATATCAGCTTAAAATAGATCAAAGGGAGTAGGTAACTCATTGCTACTGGCGCATTGTATGCACCGGTAAATTCTTTTAAACTATTTCATAGTGAAGCCGGCCAAAATCGACCTCTGCAGTGGTGTTGAAGATTATAAATTTGCTGGCCACAAGAATACTATTTTTGAAAAATTACTACCGGAATAACTGGCTCGATAACCGAGCCAGTCATTCTAGTGGTAAGTTTTCAAAAGTAGTCTTCTCTTGGCCTGCAATTGGGAATTAAATATGCAAATATTTTGATACTGCCTCATGAAATTATTTTGTCTTCTAGCTAGGCCATTAGAATGTGTAATTCCCGATATAGTGCATGTGTATCGCCATTACTTAGACATAGCTTTCCCTGCCAATGTCGTTCACCATACCTAGATGTCTACAGCGTGTTAGCATACATAGCAATGCTACATCCTTTAACAACATACGTATTGACGTCAGTCACAACAACATACGTGTTGACATCAGCCATTAACGGAACACGTGCCGACATCAGCCATTAGCAATATACGTGTTAACATCAGTCATCAACAATTGACATACTGGCGTGGGTAACAGTCCAATGTGGACGACCGAGAGCTCTGATCTTTGATACCACAAGATGGGGTGGGTGGGTGGTGGTGGGGGTGGTGCTTTATGACGGCTGGTCGAAAAGCCATTTCATTTAGCAACTGACTTACATTAAGTGGCCACCTGTCTGAGAAATCACTATTAGAAACACCAGTCAATAAAATTTACTGTTGTAGATACGGGTACAATGGTACACGTAATTTTTTTCCACAGGGTGCTATGCTGTACTCTATCACCTATATATGCGTGACAGAATACAACCTATCATTGTTCTGGTTTCACCTTCAATCTCGAGGCCTGCAACTCTAGCTTAACCTGATATACCGGTATATTAGGTCAATAAACATATACGCATTACTAATTGTTCCATAAGAATGCAGAAATCCCGCCTGTTACATGTGTGGTTTACTTAGTAATCGTTAAATTTAATGTTTTAGTGTTAGCGATGGCCTATATTCCTTAAGTGGACTTGGCGACCCGGAAACATTTCTCCGCTTTACGCGTGGAGGTCCCAAGCTATATTTTACAGGAAAGCATAATTTTGGGCAAAGTTAGAACTGAGATGCGTGTAGGTGAAATGATAAGTTTATTATTACAAATTGATTGTTGGTTCCATTTATTGCAGGCAACCCGTTGCATTATTTCAGGCAACGGAACTTCCAATACTGGATAGGACGAACCTACAGTAGCTTTGGTTTTTCCAGAATTAAGGAATGCAGTTTTAGCTATGCACTGCCTATCTCTAGCTAAGCTTCACCCACGCTTTGACGTGGTGTGATCGATCGAGACCTGAACTCACTGACTATCAATTTCCAGAAAACTATTCAGGTAACGTGTTGAATATCTTAAAACTAATTTAAATGGGAGTTGTTGCTGCCTACTATGGCAGCAACAGTACCCAGTCAAATTAGTTTAAAATTGTTCAACAGCATGTTTATTAAAGGTGCATAGTCACACGAAAATGCTTTAAAATACAATTGTTAAAGGTGCATATTCACAATAAAATCTCTGAAAATTAAATTGTTTAAATTTGTACACCTTTAGAGGCTTAAACTGTGAGCCTATATGTAATGAAACGAAATAAATTTTAACATATGATGATTCCATTCCATACAAATTAATTTAATTTTTTAAATTGTGAAATTGAAATAGAGGCACAGTATGCAATTTTAACAATTTTATTTTCAATCATTCTGGTGTGAATATGCACCTTTAAGATTGTATACTTTTAGAGGCTAAAATTGTGTGCCTACAGACGAATACGACGAAATTAATCTTAACATATGATGATTCCCTTACGTATAAATTAGTATAATTTTTACGATGTGAAATTGAACTAGAGACACGACTCCCTAATTCAACTTTACAACTAAAAATTATATTAATTTATGCAGAATGAAATCATCATATGCTATGATTTATTTCGTTTCATTACCTTGAGGTACAGAAATTAAGCCCCTAAAAGTATGCAATCTAAACAATATTATTTTCAAGCATTTTGGAGTGAATATGCACCTTTAAATAGTACAGACATACAATTCGTACAACAACGCTTAGTATGTCATCAATTAAGCGTTCGTAAACTTATCTACTTTATTGATTATGACGTCGTCCTACACGTCACGTAGTTGATTATGACGTCATATGATTGATGGCTAAACTGGAACGATCCATCGCACTCCATGAGTATTTGGATTTGTACTTAGATGGCATTCAACGATGAAACACGTGTATAACGTAGCAATGGCCACATGTAGATATCATTCTCTAATAGACAACATGTAGAGGTGCCAACACAGAATAACAATACACAACGCTTACGAATTTTTTAAACAACTGCATTTTTCCTATGGCAGCAACACCGACCAGTCAAATTAGTTTCAAAATATTCAACAGTTTATTAAATGATAAAGACATACAATTCGTACAACGCGTCGGACTATTAGGCGTTAAAGACGGACTTATAAAGTCATTCATGACGTCATGATTATAAGGTCATCTTGTACGCCACGTAGTTGCTTATGACGTCGTTTAATGGATGGATAAACTTGGTAAGGCCCATTGCTTCACTGATATGTAGAGTTATCTATGACCACTACGACACCACGGATGTTAATGTTAATGTTAGTAGATTTAGTGGGGTGCGGTTTTGCGCCAGAATGCCTAAGAGTAGAATTGTTGATTTGTGCAATTCATATGCTTAAATCGTGCATTTGAGTGTTTGACGCGTTATGATATCCTCTCAAATGAATCTACTGCCTGTTATTGCGGATTAGCGTGATGGATTGACAATTTTTATCTGGGCATTCTGGTGTGAACGTTTACCATTGACAAAGTGGACAATGGAAAAATAACGATGACTTTTCAACGATCTGGTCTCACTCCTCGTTCCCCTTTCGTTTCTTTTAGTGTTTGGAAACGAGGAGAGATGATCTTGCGGAATGGTTATGGATGATGAGAGGGACTTAGAATTTTAACGACCTAGTCATATTCCTCTTTTCACTTTCATTTCTTTGCGTATAAAGAAACGAGAAGAGACGATCCGATGGAAAGAGAGGAATGATGTGGTGGGAAAGTGGGGCTGGGTGGGTGCGGGGCGGTAAAGGATGATGATGATATGGGGATTAACGTTGAATAAATGGCGATAAGGATGAGGGTAAGATTGCAGATATGTTAATATATTATTACACATAAAATGTACACTGTTTAAGTTTATATTCCTTTTATTACTGTCTTACACATTGCCCGCCACATACTTATGTAATTTGTACACTCAAGGGCCAATGACCTATGTTGTGGAAAATTAATCTATTTCTATAGGTAGGTCACAGATCCAAGTTAGCACGCGCGTATAGGCAGATACACGGCCGTACCTCAATAACAAGGACGTGTGAAAATTGTTGTCTCGCATGATGTGACATATACACACATATATGGCGGCAACGATTGCATCGTTAGCCAAGCGATCATTTATCATATCAGGCTATGGCAACAGGTAAAACACGTTGAAAATTAATATCCCGTGAATTATTAATTACCTGACAATGGCGTGTAGCCATTATCGGTAAATTGTATTTTGTCAAACCCGACGATAAAGCGCTTATTCAAGAACGCTAAACGTGTCAAACTGGGATGATAGGTCATAGTTTCCAATTGATTGGGTAGACAGGTTAATGTAATTTAGTGACAATGGACTGTAGGTCACTATAGCTACGACGCGGTTTCTTTTAAAAAAATTTTGTTTATAGCTTAGCTTAATTAACCATCATCTTTTGGTATGACATAAAGGCGGTATCACTAGATGTTTCATGGACCTTTCCAGTTTTAGCTATGCCCCGCCCATCTCTAGCTAAGCTCCACACATACATATTCACACGCACGCACGCACCTACACAGGCACGCACGCACTTACGCAGACACGCAGGCACGCACGCACGCACGCACGCACGCACGCACGCACGCACGCACGCACGCACGCACGCACGCACGCACGCACGCACTCACTCACTCACTCACTCACTCACTCACTCACTCACTCACGCACGCACGCACGCACGCACGCACGCACGCACGCACGCACGCACTCACTCACTCACTCACGCACGCACGCACGCACGCACGCACGCACGCACGCACGCACGCACGCACGCACGCACGCACGCACGCACGCACGCACGCACGCACGCACGCACGCACGCACGCACGCACGCACGCACGCACGCACGCACGCACGCACGCACGCACGCACGCACGCACATACACCTTGATTCTGTTAGGATAGATCGATCCGTGAACTCTATGACTATCAATTTCAAGAAAACTACACGGGTAAGCTGTTGAATACAACCGCAACAACGCACAGTCAAATTAGTTTCAAAATATTCAATAGCATATTTATTGAATAGTAAAGACATACAATTCGTGTAACAACGCTTGGTCCGTCACCAATTATGCGTTCATGATGAACGTATCTACGTCATTCATGACGTCATTGATTATGTCGTTACCATACACGTCATCTAGTTGATTATGGCGTCATATGATGGATGTATAAACTGGAAAGATCAATTTCTTTAATGAATATCTATTTTATTATGTCCCCTCCCATGCATGGCAAAACGAAATGCCTTATAGGTATATATTTTAAAGGTCAATGCTTATGATTAGCACATTTCTGGATTAATTATATGCATTGAATTCTGTGAAATATGCGAATGAACACCACCATTAAGACAAAGTCTCTTCATTTGGATATCTTTATTTCTATACTGAATAACACAAACAGTCCAAATATACACCTGTGCAAAAGTTAAGCACCAGCAAAAACAATAGAACGTAGAAACATGATGGTACAACTAGGCTGCCATACTTTTTGTCCCCGCGTTAGCTGACATAATTCCAAGTACGAAATGCACATGCATGCATGACTTCACGCCGCTTGATGTCCGTGCGTGGCAGGAAACAGCACACGTGTTCAGTTATGGAAAAGTCCAGTTTGAGGTGTAGAACATTACATACAGATTTAGGCGACAAGATTAGGAATTTTGTGTTCATGACCGTGGTTTATTTGTACATAGAGAATTAGCTCTTGATTGTGAACCGCTATGGCAAGACGAAGGTTAAGTGATCGTGTGAAATGGCAAATCATAGGCATGCATACCACTGGTATGTCAAGCAGAGAGATTGGCAGACAGCTGAACATTAACCATACTGTAATCAGTCGTTTGATTGCAAAACATGGGCAAACTAACGAGGTGAAGGACAGGCCTAGATCTGGAAGACCGAAGAAAACTACTGCCCGTGATGATCGAGCCCTAGTACGCCTTGTTAGGAGATCTCCATTCACCAACAGCAGAGTGCTCAGCCAGCAATGGGAAACGCGCAATAGAGTGTCAATGTCTACCGTCAAAAGGAGACTGTATGCTGCTGGCATGAAAGCTAGGAGACCTGTCAGACGTCCTCTCCTCACTGCACACCACAAAGATGAGCGTCTGAGGTGGTGCAACGAAAGAAGACACTGGAACATGAGATCCTGGAGACGGGTACACTGGTCCGATGAAAGTCGGTTCCTGCTTCATGCCACAGATGGTCGAACTCGTGTATGGAGGTCCAGACGCACGGCGTACGACCAACGTAACATCATGGAAGAAGTTCCATTTGGTGGAGGTTCCGTTATGATATGGGGGTGCATCTCATTTGATTGTAAGCTGGATCTGTTGACTGTACCTGGAACACTAAATGGACAAAGATATCAAGATTCCATACTGGATAGAGTTGTGGTCCCTCATTTTGTAAATCATGCACCTGGAACCCACCATATATTCATGGATGACAACGCCCGACCACATCGTGCTAGAGCTGTGCATGAATACCTCCGCCAGAATGCCATCGAGACCCTACCATGGTCAGCAAGGAGCCCTGACATGAACCCTATTGAGCATATCTGGGACATTCTGGGAAACATGGTGAGAAGGAGGGATCCTCCTGTGCAGAACCTACAGGAATTAACAGACACACTCCATCTTGAATGGCAACGAATACCACAATGGCGTATCAGTCGGTTGGTGACCAGCATGAGACGTCGTGTCCAGGCCGTCATCCAGGCACAAGGTGGATATACCCGGTATTAATAATGACAGTCTCAAACTCGTGCACAGATGTTAAATTTCGTTTTCAGACAGCATTAATGACAATCTAGCCACGTGTGTCAACTGTAGGGCAATAGTTGTCAGTTGTGTCAACGTAACCATATTCAGGCCTCGTCTTCAAGTTCAAACAAAAACATACAGTGTTTCCCCACCATCATAATCAGCATTCCTCTAGTTGCATTATTACCTCTTGCACTAAGATGGATGGGTACATAAATGTTTATGCTATTGCTTTCTTCATAGCACATGAATATACCCTCGCATGTGCGTAAAAATAGGGTGGTGCTTAACTTTTGCACAAGTGTATAGTACCTGGTGTAGAATACCACTGGTCATCATTAACTTCCCGTGACGTTACTACATCCCAAACCATTATGGTTCTTGCATATGCAATTAACCGTTTTGCAACCTGATTGCAAATATATTTTGGAGACCTCGATGAGATTCGATGGTGTTGATGCCAGGTCAGTTTGCATAGGGAGTAACTGATCCCAACTATCCATCCACATTAATCTGGATGCCTTCGATTGCCCAACTTTCCCCTTCCACATCTGTATCTGTAAGTACACTCTAAGGCCATGTTCTCACTAGAGATATACCAATTGGTATGTGGGTCTGCGTCGTTTACAAACGGGTCCTGCAGCGCTTACAAACGGACCAAATTGGTTAATAGGTCGCTACATGTACACTAATCCAACAAGAGATTCATCTTCCGTCCTGCTGTGTATACATATACGGATCTCATCCACTGATGTGACTATGCCATCTTGTGCTGTGTCAGTCTCCTGGGTAACAAAGTCAGCAAGTTGTATGAATGGAAGAATCCAGTTTTGGCTATGCCACGCCTATCTCTAGCTAAGCTCCACCTACACTTTGAACGCGTTGCGATCGATCAATCCCCGCACTCTCTGAATGCCAATTTCTAGAAAAACTATACAGATAAGCTGCTTAATATTTCGCCTATGGCAGCCACAGCGGCCAGTTAAATTAGTTTCAAAATATTCAACAGCATGTTTATTAAATAGTAAAGATATACAATTCGAACAACAACGCTTAGTCTGTCATCAATTAAGCGTTCGAGGTGAACTTATCCACATGATTTATGGTGTCGTTGACTGTTTTGTCATCCTACACACCACGTAGTTGATTATGACTTTATATGTTTGATGTATAAACTGGAAAGGTCCAGTGGACATTGTCTTGAATCGTCTTCAGGCAACGGCGTCGCCAACGCCATACACCCGGAATGTTATATCACAGCAAGGTGTATGTAATGATATTCTAGCACAGCCCTTCGCGTTAAAGATGTTCATCGTCTGTTTATGTTCCATACAAGCAGTTTATTTACATCAAGCTTTGACTCTTGGTTGAGAAATATTTTCCTTCGTTTACATGTCTACATGGCAACAGAGAAGACGAAATAAGTCCCGTGTCCTCACAAAGAAGAACCGTATTAATTGTATTTGCTTAGTCCACCTTTCTCTGACAGATCAACAGTAACTGATTGTGACGTCATATACTTGATCGACTTATCGGATTCAGCCAATGGTCTAAGACGGCCCCTCCCCGCGTGCCTATGTCAGATACTTTCGCAGTTTGGAACGTATACCCGCATCGCCCCCGTAGATGTTGCAAGAGGGCGCCTCAATCTAGCTCATAGTGAGGCCTATCAACTATACCTGACTGATCATAATGGAGGGATCCGATATGTCACTCAAGTATCTGATGCCATAATCATAACCTATTTTGAAGTCATACTTATAAATGAGAGACAATACTCCGTCATGAACATGGAATAGTCCCATTAGTCTGTCGATTGTACGATTTGTATCCTTTTACCATTTAATAGACATTTAGCTGGAAATGTTGAAATAATTTGTTGCTGCTAAACTTACCTGTAATACTACCTTGCAATTAGGATTCTATGAATTCACCGTTCAAAGTCTTTAAATCGATTACAGCACGCGTAAGAAGCTGGACGGAGCTTAACTGGAAATGGGCGGTACATAGCAACTTTTCTCTCGTTGGGCTGGGGATGTCAAATGCGTTATCTACCATCATCGTTTTGAGAGTCGCATCCGTCAAGAGGTTGCTTTGTACCACTCTTGATATAGGTAAGTATGTGCTTTACATCGTTACCTGCTTAAACGATTTGAAGGACGTTTTGTAAGCGTCATGATACCCTAAGATAGTAGAGTGAGATTAAAATACCACTTCTATGTGAATCCCACTCACACCCAAGCCCCACCACCACCAACACCCGCCCCACCCCACGCCTGAGTCTTAAGACAATAGTTTGTAAATCAATCTTACTAGGCTCCGTTTCTATTAAGACCATGTTGATTGGTCAAATGCAGCCATTGGCGTTACGTTGTAACCCGTGCTGTGTTCACATGCGCAGTGAAGTGTGTGATATGTGCATTGTATTGGCATAAGTCACATAAATCTATTCTTTGAGGAAGAGTTGTTCCCCTTGGAATGGAAGGAAACATGGAATGAATATGATTAAAGTTAACTCTTTAAGGGGCAAGATTTGTCAGGAAATTAAAAATTTTGCTTAATGAATGGCGATTTCCAGACTAAGAGAAAACTATTTTTGAAAATGTGCCACTTGAATGACTGGCTCTATTATCAGGCTAGTCATTCATGTAAGTTTTCAAAAACAGCCTTCTCTTGGCCTGCAAGAGGCTGGTCGGAGCATTAAAGGGTTAACACACATTTTGTCATTTTAATTTTAGGATTACCTCTATGCACCGCTCTGGCACATCTCACGTCTGTGGAGAAATCCTTAGTCTCAGGCACTCCGTTATTACGACATAGGAGTAGTAATTTTGGGGAGGGGGCGGTCTTATTGCGATTTCCATGTTTTCCTTTTCAATAGTGTTTCCCCATAACGCACCTCCTATAGCTTTTGGCCCAGTCCATAGCTTAGCCGGCCCAGGTCAAAATACTTTGCTACACCCCTGTAGGCCTCGCGCAATATCAATTTAAATCATGGTCATAAAGAGCAATCGTAACCAGTACCTCTGATGAAGAAAGGTCCGGCATATCTGAAGGTTAGCAAGTCAAAGAAGTCATACATCAGATCGGAAGCATAGGCCATGGGCGTCCATCAGCCCTTTTGATATGGATGCATCCCCAAAAGAGAAAGAAACCTTTGGTGTGCGTGTGTGCGTGCATGCGTGCGTGCGTGCGCGCGCGCGCGTGTGTGCTGTACTTGCATGGAAAACTACAAGCCTGGAAAGAGAATTTGAGGCACAATTTTGGAAGCGTTTAGGAGGGGTTGGTGCTCCGAAAAATTAGACTCTCTAAGAACCCATTTGAGAAAGTATTTCTAATAAGTTTGGCGAATAATGTGTGTGGGCTGGGGCTGGGTGGGGTATTTGGATCCGGCTCCCTTGTTTGTAGTGGCCAGTAGGTGCAATAGTATTTTGAGTACTTTGAGGCGCATCTGACATAAGAGGTTTTGTCCACAAGAGCTGTTCACGGAGTAGAATCGGAAGAGACGAGAAGCTCGTTGTTCCGATGTACACAGTATGATTAACAGAGGACGTATCTGACGAGATACATCAGATAGAAAGTATACACGAATAGGAGAACAAATAGCAGGCAATACAGATGTATTTACGGTAATTTCGGCGGCCATTTTGAATGTTGGCGGCTGTCTTGGATTTAAGTTGAAATCCTGCGTGGCACGCAACCTAATCGCAAATGACATATCTTGAGAATGGTAAAGCCACTGAGAAACCCTTGACAGAAAAAACGACAGTTTCTACGCGGCTTTGCCATGCCAATGGAGGAATCTATGTTTAGTTATGCCCCGCACATCTCTACCTAAGCTCCACCCACTCTTTGCACGTGTTGGGATCAATCGATATTTGCACACTCTGAATATCAATTTCCAGATAACTATACAGGTATGTTGTATATTTTGAAACTAATTTGGCTGGCAACAGCGCCCAGTCAAATTAGTTTCAAAACATTCAACAGAATGCTTATTAAACAACAAAGACATACAATTCGTACAACTTGACAGACTATTAAGCGTTTGTGGCGAACTAAATCGCGTCATTCATGACGTAATTGATTATGACGTCGTATGATTGATCGATAAACTGGATTCCTCCACTAATAATTACGGGTATTATTGTCTCTGCTGCTTTATAAACTAGACGGATGCATACATTGGATTTTACCTACGGAATAACCGAAGATAAAACTAAAAAAAACGAATTTGAAGTGCTATATATGTGATTTGTTGAACTCATGCCACTCTATATGAGGCAGATATAGTATCTTATTTGAGATGTTACAGATAACTAATGTCTTGTGGTTTATTTCGGAAGTAAGTTGACTGAAAGTCGTTGCTATCAAAAGCAGGACCGGTCTTCAGTAAGATTCGTTAAAAATAATAAATATGCTTCATATAGGTTGATGTCCCCGCCCTCACCCCCTACACACCCACACACGCACACTTAAATGCCGCTTTAAATGGTTATATACGCCGCATACGGCAATAACATGTGCCTGCGGTCTGTACGTACGCCTTTACAGAAAATGGGCAAAACTGGCTGACTTCTTTATTGAAACATCGAAATGATGTCATAGATTCACAATATGAACCTAACGAACATGTCACGCCCGGTTAATAACAGCGGAAATATCAACCGTGTTAATACACACTGAATCATCGACGTAAATCGATACGATAAAATGGCCTCAGGACACGTGCACTCATCGAACAGATTATAACAATAACATTTTCAAAACGACCTTTGAATTCTAAATCTAATTCAAATATTAAAATAATAAAAAGATCATCATTTATTTTTACAAATAGTGTGGCATCTGGTGAGAGGGGTGTTGAAACGGGAGAGCTTAACCCTTTACGCCTCACAGACAGGAAACGACACATTTCATATGACGTAGGAATATTCTGTTGGTTATTTTGAAACTAATTTGACTTGGATCCGTTGCTGCCTATGGCAACAAACAGGTTCCACTCAAATTAGTTTGAAATTACTCAACAACTTTCCTGTTTAGATATCTTGAAATTGAGACACTGGTTTTTCAATAGTTACATTGTTAAATCCGGATATAGAAAGAAGCCCGTCTGATCGCCAATATCTCTAGAAACCCACAATCCATAGATTAAATATTTATTCTTTTGAATAAACTGACACGCATATAGACGACAGACATCCTCTTAATAACACATTCCATGTTTCATATTTATCCACTCCCGGTAGTAGCAGCAAATGGATGAAATTATATGCTAATACGATGGTAATAAGTGAAATATGGCATTGGGTGCGCTAAGGGCGGGTGTCATTGACATTCTTCAAATGTTTATTGCGGGGTGGTGGCTTGAGCGGCGGCATCCGCCGATTGATTTAATAGTATTTGATACGAATATGCTATTGCAAAAGTTTGAATTATGATTTATACAAATAAATTAGGCCTATGTTCATTTATAAGGAGTGAGTGTGTTTTAAAATGTTGTTGGCCCATTCGCTGTATTTTGTAAATGTTGATAATCAAAACAAATCTTGCATGTCTATCCTGAACCCTTTCGTGTCAACTTAACGGTTTAATCGTCAACTCGACCAAACCCTGTCTCTACAGAGGTCTTGAGTAATGTCCATTTGCAGGCCAAGAGAAGACTATTTTCTGAAAACTTACCACTGGAATGACATCAATAGGCATCAATAGCACCCAGTCAAAGTAGTTTCAAAATATTCAACAGCTTACCTGTATAATCTTCTGGAAATTGATAGCCAGGGAGTTCAGGGATCGATCGATCCCAGCACGATCGAGGGTGGGTGAAGCATAGCTAGATATGGGCGGGGCATAGCTAAAACAAGAAAGGTTCATTCCAGCGTACATATAGCCGACATGACGCACAAATCTTGTCAACCCGCATCGACTATGAGTAGTGTACCTAACTATATGGTAACATGCTACACCAGAGTTATCAATGCCACCCTCATATTGTGTAAGGTTTTTGATACAAATAGACCGCCCAACAGCGGATAAATCCGCTATGTCACTCAAATAGACGACGTCATAATCAATTATGTCATACATTGGCTGGCTCCACAATTGAAATGCAAAAATGAATGTCGTATAAAGCTCAGTCATGAAGATTTAAAAGTGCGACAAGTGTACGAATGGACATTTCCATTTTTAGCTATGCCCCGCCCATCACTAGCTAATCTCCACCCACACCTCGCCGTGTTGGGATTGATCGATCCCCAAATGGCCTAGCTATCAATTTCCTGAAAACTATACCGGGAAGGTGTTGAATATTTTGTACCTAATTTGACTGGGCGCTGTTGCTGCCTATGGCAGCAACAGCGCCCAGTCAAATTAGTTTCACAAATATTCAACAGAATATTTATTAAAAAGTAAAAGCAAACAATTTGTACAACAACGCATAGACCGTCTTCAAATATGCGTTAGCGACGTACTTATCGTCGTCATTCACGATGTCATTCATTATGATGTCAATGTACACATCACTCAGTTCATTATGACGTCATATGATGGGTGGGTACTCTGGAAAGGTGAATTGTATGTCTTTGATAAATTTACTATTCAATAAACATTCTGTTGAATATTTTGAAAAATTATTTTGTAACTATGTATTCTACAATATAATTATAATATGTAAAATACACAATTATCATTTCTATTTTGGCATTTAGTTGAGCCAGAGGTAGTAGGTCAGGAGGTCAGGGGTTGGGGAATGCTTCCCACCCTCTGGATTAGGGTGGATGCAAGCTGCATATCCTAATATATCGTGGATACCTCTGGTTATTGCCTGGAGCTACAAACTCAAATAGCCATTAATAAATACATTAGGGATACCTCACAAGCGGCCAAGATTTAATGCGGATTTAACGCGCCGTTAAAATAATGGTTAATTTTTTTTAAAATTTAAAACTTTTCGATATGCCCTGAGCAGATTGTGAATGAATGTAGGCGAATGAGCATGAGGTCCGAGGCTTGCTGATAACGAATGTATTCTTACAGAAACTTTCCTATTAAAAATATTCTTATTACATTCAGTTTTAGCTATGCCACGCCCATCTTTAGTTAACCTTACCCACACATCGCCGCCCGTGTTGGGATCGATCGATCCCCGAACTCCCCGACTATCAATTTCCGGTAAACTATACCGGTAAGCTGTTGAGTATTTTAAAACTAATTTGACTGTGTCCTGTCACCAGCGACCAGTCAGATTAGCTTCAAAATATTCAACAGCATGTTTATTAAATAGGAAAGACATACAATTCTTACAACAACGCATTTTGTCCGTCATCAATTAAGGGTTCGTGACAAACCTATCCACGTCATTCATGAAGTCATTGATTATGACGCCATCATACACGTCACGTAGTTGATTATGACGTCATATGATTGGTGGATAAACTGGAAGGACCATTAACGAATTAGGAATCTATTTTTTTCTCAACTTAGTTGCGATCTCCTCACATTCATAAATAAGGGATAGAAATTAACTATTAACTATTAACATATTATATTTTTGAATACGGATCAGTAACGGATCATTGCCGTTAATGACTGTAACTCATCCGGGTGGGTGACTGTGCTTCATGTTTTATGACACGATGGACCTTTCCGGTTTTAGCTATGCCTCGCCCATCTCTAGCTAAGCTCCACCCTCACCTCGGTCGTGTTGGGATCGATCGATCTCTGACAACTCTGACTATCAATTTCCAAAAAACTACACAGGTAAGCTGTTGAATATTTTGAAACTAATTTGATTGGGTGCTGTTGCTGCCTAAGGCAGCAACAGCGCCCAGTCAAATTAGTTTCAAAATATTCAACAGCATGTTTATTAAATAGCAAATAATTACAGACATACCGTGTCGGAGTGTTTGAGATTTGATGACGGTCTATATGGAACCCTTTGTGACGTAATGATTGTGACGTCATCATACACCCGCTGAGCTGATTATGACGTCATACGAGGTCAGATGATGGGTGGATACTCTGCAAAGGTGAATTCAAATAAGATGTACTGCTTACGCCACCAAGCAGTTAGTGTAACTGTATAACCCGCGGGGTTTTAACCGGTTATTGATAAAAGCCGACCGAAAATGCCATCTACAGTTGTCTTGAGAAATGTCCATTTGCAGGCGAAGAGAATACTATGTTTGAGGATCTATCACCTGAATGACTGGTTCAATAAACGGTACCACGTTAAATTAGTTTTAAAAATACTCAACATAATGTTTCTTTAAAGGTGCTCATTCACACCAAAATGCCTAAAAATAGATTTGTTAACATTGTAGACCTCCAGAGTCTTAAATCCTGTGCCTAGATGTAATGAAACGAAATAAATCGTAACATATGATGATTTCATTCCATACAAAGTATTGTAAATTATAAAGTTGTGTATTTGAAAAAGGGGCTCTTGTCTCTAATTCATTTTCACAACTTAAAAATTTTTTTTTTTATAGGTTATGCAATCATCACAAGTTAAGGTAAATTTCATTTCTTTGCGTCTAGGCCTACAATCTAAGTTAATTGACGGAGCGAGATACACAATTCATTACGCATTTGATTTTGACGCAAGAGTACATGTGACTCAATGGATGGATATAGTTTTAGATATGACCCGACCATCTCTACTTAAGGTTCACTCACGCTTTATCTTTGTTGGGATCGATCGGCACCCTAATCTCAATTTCCAGAATACTATGTAGGTAAGCTGTGACAGCAACAGCGCCCAGTCAAATTAGTTTCAAAATATTCAACAACTGTCTATTAAATAGTAAAGACATACAATTCGTAAAACAACGCTTAGTTCGTCATCAATTAAGCGTTCGTGACGAACTTATCTACGCCATTCATGACGCAATTGATTATGACGTCTTTCTATAGGTCACGCAGTTGATTAGGGCGTCATATGATTGACTGAGAAACTGGAATCCTCCATTGTTTATGAAGGCCTATACGTAAAGTGACAAATCGGATCTTTCCATTGGCACAGGTCAGAAACCGAATGTCAGTGCGATTGTCCTTTCAATGAAGTCACCTCGTAGCAAGCTTAACAGATTTATGCAATGACGTCTTCCTCCTGGCTTCATATTTGCTGGCTCTAAGTAGGGCGAATTCCAAGGCTTTGTGTTGTGGCATCCTTAGCACATGGCCAAACATGGACCATCTTTGATGGGTGAAATTTACTGACAGCGGCGATCTATTACACATCTTGCATCGTTGGAAATTATACTGTCTGGTCATGCGACTGTGTGTAGGTGTTTGCGGTATCAGTCATCAAGGTTTCTAGAGCTGCCTTTGGAGCTGCCCAGCCGTTACAGTTATACATCATCAAGGGTGCGCGGGTAGCGTTGCATGGACGTAGTCGTTTTGTGAAGCGAATCTTTAATCTAAGAATCCACAGCCTCAAGAAAGACTGGAAAGCTATGTTCCACATGACGCAGCGTGCAACAATATCAGCAGTACTACAAGGCAGCGAGCCCAGGATTTTACTTTTCGTCCATGGTTCGCCGCCACGAAATAAATCGTCAGTTTCATGCTTTGTAGATAGGGAACTCTGTTTTGGATTCCTTCATAAAGAGATCCTCAATTTTTAGTTTGCTTGCAGCTATTAGGGAAAGTTCGTCAATGGGTTTCTTTTCCTCGTCTATGAAGTTCACGTCGTCGGCTTATTCCATCTCTTGCGGCATACTCAGTATGGACACTGTTTTTTTTGTTACGCACAGATTTCAATGCAACGGCAGTGTAACAGGTGAAAAGCACAGGCGATAGACCATCACCCTGTGGGGAGCCGATTGCTTTCTGAAACTCTACAAACCCCACTGGTTAGACTCATAATCTCAGCTTGGTGACTGCAAGTTGTAATTTCCCTAGTCGTAGATCATCTTCATTGCAACTGGCCTGGCGTAGTACATCTAGGATCTTTGAACATTTAATTGTGTCGAAGGCTCGTGACATGTCAATTCCCATTTTGTGAAAATTCCATTGTTTGGACATGACTACTGACACAAGCATACGTTGAGCCCATACAATGTCTGCACAGCTGCACCCACGTTTAAAGCCACCTTGACATGATCCGTTGAAGCAATCGATCTTGTCTCAGATGCGGCGCTGAGTAACATTGGATAGGAGTTTCCGTATGCTGTTGAGGAGTACAATGGGCCTCGGAATGTCCGGTGTGGGACCAGGTGGCTTTTTGGGCTTGGGTAGTGCGATAAGGGTGCCTTGACCTACAATATCGATGGGAAGGTGGTGCATAAAAGCTGACCTGATCAGCTGCGTGAGGTAATGTCACTTGCATATCTGACTAATTCATTGCTCATTCCATCAGCTCCGGATGCGGGTTTTCAGCGCCTGGTGTTAGTCATGGCTAGGAGTCTCCTGAGAACTGGTGCAAGGGCTCATCGTCGTGGTCAGTGAACTGTTCCTTGAACCATTCTCGAATTGCCTCGGCTTTACCCTGCTGAGTCCCGATAAATGGTCAGTCAGAGTTATGTAATACGAGTGTCGGTGTGTAGTCAGTAAGTCTCAGTGTTCGCGCATTTTTTGACAGTCATCCGTGGCAGTGATTTCATCTTCCATGGGGTCTGCTTGTTGAATGGCAACATCTTTTAAGCCTTCCCTGATGTGGCGCAGCATGTTATTGCACCCCTGCGTAATTTGGTGTGGTCTTCACTTTGGCCACTTTGATAGATGCGCAGCCGTAAGACTTTCTGCTCTGCTGATATTTCTACTAGTACAGGGTCATCAGTATACCTAGTTCGGTTTTTTAGAACTCCTATGGTGCTAGCAGCAGATGATTCAATACATTTATTATTTTAGTTTGGGCTTCGTTTGGATCAGAGCTGACGTCGGTGTTAGCTAATTGCTCCCCGAGGTGCTTTTTGTATGGCATTTGAGTGTCAGTGCCGCTGGTGAGCTTGGGTGGATTGTACGTTACTCTACGCTCTTCCCTGGCATGGCGTTTATATATTAGGCATGAAACGGCTGGCTTATGATCAGAATTGAGGTCTGCACCTCCATAGGAACGACAATCCTGAAGTAGGGGGTTTGCTTCTGTTTTGCATAGTATGAGGTATATTTGGTTCCCACACCTTAGAGCCTTTGGGGGCTTTATGATTAGCAGTGTGTCTTGTCTATGTTGTCCGCTGACGGAATGAGTGTTTGAAAGCCGTATTTGTGGCAAATAGACAATTGGAACTAAGGAATGACACCATTGCCTCCCCATTGCTGTTGTGTGTGCCCACTCCGTACGACAACATGTATAAGCTAAGTCCTAGATCTTTGTCCACATTGGTGGGTTTGCCCAGCTTAGAGTTGAAATCTTCACACACGAACAGTTGCCATCTGGCTGGGATTGTAATGGCACAGCTTGGTTCTGCATGGAATGAATTTAATATTGATGGATTCTCTTTGGCTTTTTCAGTAGTTGAGTCATATGCGTTGACTATGTGACACCTAGTGCCGGTGCGTGTTCTCGGTGGTATAGCCAGGTCGATGAATGCAATGCGATCACTGACGTCTCCAAAACTAATGACATGGTCCAAGCGCCTTGGTCAGCTTACGAAGCCTAAACCCCGATATGTCACTTGATTTTGCTCCTTGAGTACTAGCTTATGGCATGTCTGAAGTTGCTGCTCTGAGTGGGTAGCCATACTTTGCTCTTTGTTTCCTTATACATAAACCTCTAGTGCATGGATCGAGCGGGTGCTCCCGTCTTTGTTTTATCTGTGGTTCACTATTACTAATCCAACTTCCAACAATTTAAACTGTATTTCGTACTTTATAGCTGTCAGCATGTCGCTTCTCTTATTATTTACAACCTCGCAAAGATTTTAGCGATGTGGTGCCGCGTGAAGACGCCAGTCTATTCCAAGAGACCATATAAGCTCCCTTCCCAGCATCTTGGTGGCTTTGATGGCAGCCAACAGTGTTTCTCATAGCGTTTAAATTTTGGGCGACCCAAGGACCCCACACTTAGAAATCTAGGGGTCCCAACCTGAAATCCGATGCCTCTGCAGTTTTCTCATCCATGCTAAGATTAGAGAGTACCATAGGCTGACAGAACTGAATTATGGTGGTCCAGTGCTAGATTTTGTGGTAATGTTTGTGCAAAAACCTACAAAACTAATTAGAGCTTAAGCGTTTAAGAATCATACAAGATACAAGATCCACAACTTCTCTGGGTCCTAAGTTACATTTCGGTGGTCTATATCGTCAAAAGGATCCATATGAGAAACTCTGGCAGCCAATTTCCGACCTATACTAGGTTGAAGCAACCCTAGCGAGATGGATGAGGAGAGAAACCACATGCGCTCAGGCGTATACGATTAAACATCTCAAACGTGTTACAATATATTTGTAAATATTGTAAAGTGAGATATCCTAGAGAATATGTATATACTTTTACCAATAGGCTAAATCTATTAGTTACCATAACCCGTTTGAGTACTATCAAACATAAAATTGATAAAAAAGTCTGCTTTTACGACAGTGCATAAAACAGTTTAGTTTACTACCTAAACGTTTGCTTGAGGTGATTTATAATTACACTTTGAAAAATATATTGTGTTTATATTTCCAGTTTGTCAAATTGCATCATGGCCCGTTGTCTTCCTAATGGTATTGGATGTTGTCAGCTTGTCTTTGTTCTATATTATTTATCATCCTATGCCCGCCCCTCAATTCATTATCGAAACCCAAGCACATTTGTCCTCGCCCATCCATTCGTCTATTCTTCGATCCTCCTAGGTTGTTTTTTTTTATCGTTAATCGGTCATTCCCCGTGTCCATGTACCAGTCCATCCAAGCACCGCATCAATAAATAAACATATTTCTAGCTATGCCCCGCCCATTTCTAGCTAAGCTCCACCAACTTTTTGCGCGTGCTGGGATCGATTTATATACCTTGAACGATGAATTCCAAGTATTTTAAGGTAACCATACAGATATAAGCTGTTGAATATCTTGAAACTAATATAACTGGGTGCAGTTGCTGTATATGGCAGCAACAGCGGCCAGTAAAATTAGTTTCAAAATATTCAACTGAATGCTTATTAAATAATAAATCCATCAAAGATATATAATTAGTACACTTGACGGACTATTCAATGTTCGCGGCGGAGCTACATACATTAATTAAGAATTTTGGTTTAAACAGAATTTATTTTTTGTCTGAGAGTATGAAGCGATAAGAGAAGTCTTATAACCACGTCTTTCATACAACTGTACTTCAATGCATTAGACATTTACAGTTTTAGCTATGCCCCGCCCATCTCTAGCTAAGCTCCACCCGCACCTTGATAGTGTTGGGATCGAACGATTCTGCGAACGTCCTAACAATCACTTTCCAGAAAACTAACCACGTTAGCTGTTAAATATTTTGAGACTAATGTTACTGGGTGCCGTTTCTGCCTATGGCAGCAACAGCGCCCAGTCAAATTAGTTTCAAAATATTCAACAAAATGTTTATTAAATGGTAAAGACATACAATTCATACAACGTTTCAGAGTATTAGGCGCTAAAAACGAATTATATGGAGTCAGTTATGACGTCATGGTTATGACGCCATCATACACGTCACGTAGTTGATTATGACGCCATATGATGGATGGATAAACTTGGAAATGTCCATTAGATCATGGTATAGCAAGAAATTAATACATAAATGTTACTATAATATTTTCAAATACTTGGTGACATTATTTATTTAATAGTTATTTTTATGATACATAATAGTGAAAGTGTTAAATCCTGTATGATGGAATGAAGTAGCTAACTTGTCATAGAACGATCACCATGGCATAGGAACATATGGTATTGATCAGTAGCTATAGAGTCATTTCAAAATTGATGAATCCAATTTGTCACTCAAGTATTGACATTATAATCAACTACATCACATATAGATTGAAATCACAATCAAAATTGACAGAAATACTCCGTAATAAAGCTCTATATATTTACTATTTAATAAATATTTTGTTGAATGTTTTGAAACTAACATGACTGGGCGCGGTTGCTGCCATAGGCAGCAACCGTACCCAGCCAATGGGCATTTCCATTTTAGCTATGCCCCGCCCATCTCTAGCTCAGCTCCAACCACACCTCGCTCATGTTGGGATCGATCGATCTCTGAACTCCTAACTATCAATTTCCAGAGACCTATAGAGGTAAGCTATTGACTATTTTGGAACTAATTTGTCTGGGCGATGTTGCAGCCTATGGCAGCAACAGCGCCCAGTCAAATTAGTTCCAAAATATTCAACAACATATTTCTTAAATAGCAAAACATACAATTCGTACAACGTGTCAATCGACTCATTCACGACGTCAAGATTATGACGCCAGCATACACGTCCCGTAGTTGATTAAGACGCCATTTGCTTGAGTGAGGAAATGGATTCATGAATTTAGTCCCAACAGACTAGCTGACCCTGTCGATTTAGTCTCAACAGGCTAGCTGTATAGTTTCCATGTAATTTGGGATTCTGGCAATTCGGGATTCAAAGCATATACATAGATCACAGCACACGCAAAGTATGGGCGGAGCTTAGCTATAGATGGGTGGGACATAGCTAAAAGTGGATTCATCCATTAGACGGCGCAATGGCTTTACCCCATGGTGCTTATACATTAATTGTTGCTAAAATATGGTCGCTGCCAAAATATGATCGCTATTATGCATTTTGATGGTGATGCCAGCCTACCCTTGACGTAGTCGATTATGACGTCATGTACGGAGTAACAGATCGGGTCCCGCCATAAACTTCAGTACTTTATTGATGGCGATGTTGGTTTATCATCGTCTTCGTTGATCAGTATCTTCAGACGGGACCACTTGTGCCTCGCACGAATGCTGCAGCCATCTCTATGTCTGCTATCCCTCAGTATAGCGTTTCTTCTGCGCCTGTAGCGCGCCTGCGTTCATGTTCACGTCGGCCGTCTTGGAGAATGTAATCGCTGCTCATTTGGGCAATACCGCAATCACACGCTGCCCTCTGACGGGGTTTCAATTTATGGACGGAACCGTCACATCTGATCACAACCAAAATTCGAGCCAAATCAGACCATGTCCATGGATTTGGAACTTCATTCAATCCATGTCTTTTGTTATCCGGACCACGGTCAATATCTAGATATCCTCTTTGACCGTAACACCATTTGTTTTGTGAAAATTTGAGCCAAATAGGATCAACAGTTTTCTAGTTAGGCCGTATGCAATTCCTGACAGACACGCACACGCACGCATGCCGGAATGTAATACCGTCTTCCCCTTTCGGGGGTGAGGGGGTGGGGGTGGGGTGGGGGTGGTGGCGGCATGTCGTGTGGTGGGATAGTGTTTGGCTTTGGGGTGAGTGGGAGATGTGGGCCGAGGTTAATTTGTGCACCTGTATATGATAATCTAGGTTGAATGAAACTTTACCGGTGACTGGATACAGAGGACAGATGGTGTGTTCCCTAAAATTAGCCATCTACCTAGTGTAGCCTATCCTTAGGCATAATTTGTGATCGTTATTCATAATTTTTTCAAATTAATTTTCTTGAAACCGCAGGGGAACCAGACAATATGATAGTTCTCATGGGCATCAACCTGAAAATACATTTATCAAAGAGAAAAACGAGTCAACGACTAACACTTTTCAAGCCTTCCCCATTATTTGATGATAATTTAGCGGCTGAGAGATAACACTGCTCGGTATTCTGAGCTTAATTTTATAGAAAGCCGGTGCCTTAATGGACAACAACCACTTTCAATCAATCTAAGTTCGAAGTACCAAACATGCTTCATCTCAAGCTCACATAAGACCCGGCTCATGGAATTTAGAATGCAAATGAGGTAGTTAATAACATAAATACTATGAATAATTGAATATCATCCTATTTTTGCAAGCAGATGCGTGACATGACGTTGGAACGTTTCACGAGTGCCCCCGCCGGCACACACGTATAGGCCCTATTAAGAGCAATTTACCCTTCAGCAAAAACACTGGGTATTATTATCCTCTAGGCTGGTCACCGGTATGACGAGTGGCCAAGATGGCGCGATCCGTCACCCCACGCGCCTTCATTAGTTTATAGTGACTGGTAATTACCTTACCTCTCCCTTTAAGCGATAGGACCTGATTTAAACTGGATTGTGGGCTTGAGGGTGGGGTGATGGGGCTGGCGACTGCGTGTGAGCATGCGTACGCTCGCGCATGCGTGCGTGCGTGCGTGCGTGCGTGAGTAAGTGTCAAAAGTGTTGGATGTATTTTTCTAGTAACAAATACGCAGTCGTATATTTTGATCTTCAGCTTATTTTTAGTAGGTCGTAAATTGTACCGCTATAGTAAAGCCTGATTCAAGTGAAATGTTTTTTTAGTGATGATATTTTGGCATATTGTATGAGAAAACATCTAATATTTAAATTTGTGCATATAGCAGGCTATATTCAGAATTAAATTCGAGCATACCCGTATCTTAATAAGATCTAAATTTATGCTTCTTATCTCTGGTAACTATCCTAATGGATGAATCCAATCTGTCACTCAAGTATATAACGCCATAATCTATTACGTCACATGTAGGCTGACATCGCAATTAAAATGCGTAATGAATGACGTCCGTCGTGAACTTTTAAACGTCCTTCAGTTGTACGAATGGACCTTTCCCCTGTATCCATCCATCATGTGACGTCATAATCAACTACGTGACGTGTAGAATGCCATCACAATCAATGCTGTCATTATAACGTCATGAATGACATAGATAAGTAAGTCACGAACGCATAGTTGAAGACGGACTATGCGTTGTTGTACCAATTTTATGGCTTACTATTTAATAAATATCCTGTTGAATATTTTGAAACTAATTTGACTGAGCGCTGTTGCTGGAAATGTCCATTGTAGCATATGTCTTTAATATTTAATACACAGTTTACCTGTATAGTTTTCTGGAAAATGAGATTCAGGGAGGGAAGGTTTCGATCGATCCCAGCACTGGCAAGGCGTGGGTGGAGATTAGCTAGACATGGGCGGGCCATAGCTATACGTGGATACATCCATCGCTACACGTTCTAATCAATTATCCTTTGAGGCACTTTTAAAATGTGTTTTTAAATCTTCCAAAATGGTTCAGTAGGTCTTCAAATTAATATTTATTCGCCTTAGAAGAATTTATACACCTTTAAAATAAATAATTTACTGAACTCAAATAAGCGTACCTGAAAAATAAATCGCTTATCGTTAAAAAAATATAGTTTAGTATTTTGAAATACATTTGAATTAAACTGTTTACTATCTTAGACAGCACACAGAAGGGACCAGTTTGAAAACATCGATGGACTTTGAAGGTTAACATAAATATGACACGATTGTTTGTAGCTTGAGAGCATGCTACGTGACCTTAAAGTGGAAGTTCCGAGGTTGTAGCTAATACAGTCAAACCTGTCTGTAATGTGCATTCTATGGGCAATCAAAAATGGTCACGAGAGACAGTTGGCAGCTTAATACAATAAATTGATATACGACTTTTGGGGCCACAATATGGTGGTTCTTTAGGACGGGTGGTGTTGCGACCACCCGTCTTAAAACACCATATTTTGTCACAGAAACTTTGTCACGAAATGATGTCACGGAAACTTTGTCATGGAAACTTTGTCACTGAACATTTGCCATGGAAACATTGTCATGGAAACATTTGCACAGAGACTATGCCATGTTTACACTGTCATGGCAACATTGTCACTGAAACTTTCTATGGAACATTTGTCACGGAAACATTGACATGGACGCTTTGCCATGAAAACTTTGTCGCGGAAAGTTTGTCATGGAAACTTTGTCGCGGAAACTTTGCCTTGGAAACTTTGCCATGGAAAATTTGTCAAGGAAGGTTTGTCACGGAAACTTTGCCCAGGAAACTTTGTCATGGAAACGTTGCCATGGAAACTTTGTCATGGAAACATTGCCTCGGAAACTTTGTCACGGAATGTTTGTCACGGAATGTTTGTCACGGAAACATTGCCATGAAACCTTTGTCATGCAAACATTGCCATGGAAATTTGCCACGGAATGTTTGTCACGGAGTCACAGAATGTTTGTCACGGAATTTGTCACAGAATCTTTGTCACAGAATTTGTTATGGAAACGTTTTCACAGAAACATTATCATGAAAACCTTTTTGTTACAGAAGCATTGTTCCAGACTCTTTGTCACGAAAACTTTGTGATAGTCTGATGGTGATGCAACACAATTTTCGGTAATACCCTGGACATCGTGTCTTGCACTTGTCAGGGATTCCGGTTAATTAATTACAGGATTGGTAATTTTGAGAGCAGTGCTGGTGAATGTTGCATTCGTTTAAAGACGATAACATAGCAAAATATTTCTGACACATTGGTTACAAATGTTTCGGTAACTAGGTACCAAGTTGGTAACGTGATATAGAGAAATGTAAATATATTTGCAAAATTTACAAAACCATGTCACTGAAGACTCGATAGTTGATCTTCCAGAAACAACTCAGAATCAGGTCGAGAGTTTTTGATACGTTTGTCTAATGTTCAAGTTGTGGTTTTATAATTCACACATAAATCTTGCGTTATATTCGCCGCCCACGGCTCGGTGATAAATGTATAATTAGGCACTAAATCGCCTTATTCATGCATGAGCTGGTCTATGTAGGCATCGCCCAATATTCATTGACACGTGACCATTGACTAGGTGCGAGAGAATAGCACGCGGCGTTCCCCACATTCGCACCCACTACGCGCATGCTTCACCATTTAAACACTAAAATCCCACCATATGGTCAACTCTTACGGGTTTGCAGTTGAAAAATGTGAAACTAATATGACTGAGAGCTGCTGTCGCCACCTCTAGCGACCACAGCTCTCAGTCAAAGTAGTATCAACATATTCCACTGAATACTTCCTAATTTTGGGAATAAATGTTCACGCTTTGTCTGTCGGGGATACAGGGCTACAGGTTATTAACCGCAAAGTGGTATGCTGCACTCTATTTACTACTAGATTACGTGTGGAATTTGCAACGAAAGCGCTCAGCCAGCATTGGTATGATAATTCACCCTTTCAGGTTTACCATCGATCACATGACGTCATATGACCTCATAGTCAACTAAGTGACGTGTAGCATGACGCCATAATCATGATGTCACGAATGACTCGATATAGCCCGTCTTAAATGCTTAATAGTCCGACCGGTTGTACGAATTGTATGTTTTTGTTATTTAATAAACATACTGTTGAGTTTATTGAAACTAATTCCACTGGGCGCTGTAGGCAGCGACAGCTCCCAGTCAAATTAGGTTCAAAATATTCAATAGCTTACCTGTATAGCTTTCTGGAAAGTGATAGTTAGGGAGTTCAGGGATCAATCGATCCCACCACGGACGTGGTGTGGATGGAGCTTAGATTGAGATGGGCGGGGCATAGTTAAAAGTGGATAGGTCCATTGGTATTTGTCCCGCTATGTAGAAAGTCATATCAATCCATAATGACTCTTTTATGCAGCTACCAATGTACAAGCACCATTGGGTCTGGAACGTTTTACTTGACTACCAAGACCAACCCCTGTTGAATCTGGATCATTTTAGGTGACTACCAAGGTCACATCAGATTGGTTCTGGTTATCGATGCGAAACACCGTGAAATATTGAACGTTTCTCTGTCGACGATTGCAAAGAAAACCCTAACCCCACCACTGAATCTAGAACGTTTATATGATGGCCAATTCCAAACAGCATTGGATCTGGAACATTTATATGACCACCACTGTCAAACGCCATTGACCCTGAAATATAATACATATTTTGATTTCTTATTTTTCCGCATGACAATAGAATTCACCTTTCCAGAGTATCAATCTATCATCCGACGTCATTTGACGTCATACTCACTACGTCATAAATGATTCTATATGGCCCGTCATTAACTCTTAATAGTCCGATACGTTGTAAGAATTGTCTTTAATATTTAATAAACACGATGTTGAATATTTTGAAACTAATTCGACCGGACGCTGTTGCTGCCATAGGCAACAGCCCCCAGGCAAATTAGTTTCGAAATATTTAACAGCTTACCTGTATAGATTTCTGGAAATTGATTGTCAGAGGGCTTAGAGATCGATCGATCCCTACACGAGCGAGGTGTGGGTGGAGCTTAGCTAGAAATGGGCGGGGTATAGCTAAAAATGGAAAGGTCCATTATCTGACGTCATGGCCAGTCAGTCGGCTACAGTCAAAATGACGTATATGCAATAGTTTACTCTCATGCACTCTATAGAGGTATAAAGGAATAGAGAGCAGTATATATATATCGTTTACGAAGAATAGAATTATATCTATTGCTAAAGTGTTGCGCCTGCAAAACTATATAATTTTAGGCCTAATTAGCCCGTCACGAAGTTGAAAACTCCCGTCACGAAAGTGTATGAATCGTAGGACTGCGGTTTTTTTGGTGAATTTACAATACAATAAACATTCTGTGGAATATATTAAGACTAATTAGCCCGTATAATTGCTTTAAAATCTAGATTCTGGGAATTCAGGTTTCAGTTTCAAATCGACCGTAGCTCTCGCAAAAATGGGCGGGGATTATGTAGAAATGGGCGGGACATAACTAGAAGCCTAGCACTGTGCCCCTATGGTGTGTGGTAGCGACAGATATAACCTACTGAGTTGCTTAAAATAAGTGGCAAATCATAATTCAAAGGTGATTTATTTCTACACGCTTTGTCAGAACTCATATGTATCGCATTTAAGTCATAACGGGGCTTTCCAGTTTATCCATCACTCATATGACGTCATAATAAACTCCGTGACGTGTAGGATAACGTCATAATCAATGACGTCATGAATGACGTAGATAAGTTCGTCACGAACGCATAATTGGTGACGGGCTAAGCGTTGTTGTATGAACTGTATGTCTGCTATTTAATAAACATAGGCAGCAACAGCGCCCAGTCAAATTAGTTTCAAAATATTCAACGGCTTACATGTATATATTATTTTGAAAATCGAGACTCACGGAGTGCAGGGATTGATCGGTCCCAAGACGGGCATAGCTTGTGTGGAGCTTAGCTAGAGATGGGCGGAGCATAGCTAAAACTAGATTCCTCTATCATAAGGAGCTCAATCTCCGCCGGGATCTAACATTCACGCGAACAAAATAACATAGAACGTTAAATATGGGGCTGATATTATCGATTCTCAAAATACATTCCAAAATCCTTGATCGAATGGTTTCCGGTCGATACACGATCAGAATTCCTAATGAATGTATATTATTTCAGCATATCTATCTATCTCGAAATAATAGATATTCAGTAACGGTCTGTTGACGATTCTGAGGACATCTCATTGGAATGCGCGCAAATGAAGGCAGTGTTGTTATTCTAGGCAGGCAATTTATCCTAAGACATCAGTAGTAATGGGTGGGGCTGGTCGTTATTGTTCTTCCCAGCAGGGGGGTCTTCGAGAACAATGGGTTTTTCAGGAGATCAAAGGAAAAGCTTGTGGAATGGAATGTTGAGAACAATGGCGCACAGAACGCCATGCATTCTAGAGAACAATGACGTCTATAACGCCACGTTTTTCTCGATAACAATGACGCACAGCCGCACATGTAGATTCACTCTGGAATGTTCTATTATTTTGAGTTAGTTAACCCTTAAAAGTTTAAAAGTTGTGTATTTTACGTTTAAACGTAGTGGCGGCGTGCCCTCCTCCGTGGTTATCTACCGTGGTAGATAATGTAAAAATAATAAGAGAGTAATGTAAAATAATAGAGTTTAAGAGGTGGTCCGATAACGGAGGTTGTAGGAGTATGAGGTTGAGGATGTATGAGGAATTACGGTATTGATGTATGAAAATAATTTGTTTCATCGCTAACATCATTAGCAAACTGTAGAATATTTAGAGACTGCATACAGAGAGCAACAGCTACCAGGTGGTCTGATAGTAAACTGTAGAATATTTGAGACTGCCTGTAAGCTGTTACTGTCTTAGCAACAGCTACCAGATAGATTAGTAACAAAATCGATTTTAAGAGGTGGTCTGATAACGGAGGTCGTAGGAGGAGGAGGTTGAGGATGTATGAGGAATTACGGTATTGCTGAAAAGTTTGAAAATAATTTGACTGTTTCGTCGCTAACGTCATTAGTAAACTGCAGAATATTTAGAGACTGTCTGTAAGCTGTTACTGTCTTAGCAACAGCTACCAGACAGATTAGCAACAAAATATTAAAAATAATCTTGTATTAATGGTATGTTCGGTTAGAATGGTAACCAAGACTTGGTGGTGATGGATTGTATCCTGGGTTAAAAAGAATGAATATGTATCTCATTTTCATCGATACCATACAGGTAAACTGTTGAATATTTTGAAATTAATTTTATGTCGCTAACGTTATTAGTAAAACTATTGTGACCCTTCCACTTCAGTATCGCACTCATTGACTGAGCATTACCTGTATTATTCCTCTTTTTACATTTAGGTTGAGGTGGTCTTAAACCACCACGCACTGCTGTTATAGCTTCCAGTATCAAAGACCTGGCAATACCATGCACTCTTGATTTTAATGCTGTTTTAACATTTTTACCAGACATTACATCCTCAGCTAGGCTGATTCCAGCACTAAGCGCTTGTTTTCCTACAGATTTAGCTACATTTTTTGTGATAGGTATTGCTGAACATAATAGTCTGCCTAAGATATTATCGAGTCCATGCCCTGATTGGTATGTGCACCTACAAAAACTGGAATACACCCATGGCCCGCTTGACTCGCACAGTAACGTGCCAGCGCTGGAGCGCTCATTCTCCCTCTCATCATTCCTTTCATTAGTATTTTCGTTGTCTGCAATGCAGACAGAGTAGACTTGGCAATGCTCCATCCTTGAATGGTACATTGGCACCTGTTCTATCCATTATAAGTATTCCAATAGTATCGATGTAGTCTTTTTACACAGAGCAGTATTAAATATCAAGAAACGTCCACTGACGTATATCTTTCCCTCCATCTGTACTAGAAACGGGTATCACTCTGAGTAGTGGTGTGGAAGTATCGCCTAACATGCTGTGTGAGACTATGTTGCAGTATATACATGCGGTCATAGGACCACCCTCACGATTCGAACAAAATCATTCTTTAATGTCTATAGGTCCCATATGTATTTTTCCTCCTTCGAATCCCATTAAATTTGCTACTTCTCCACCTAATCGCATAGCATAATTATCTTTAACTGTGAGAGAAACGAGATTCGCACAATGCAAGTAAAAATTGAACAAAAATGTTGTGTGGCTAAATCTTTCTTTGCTCTCTATCTGCCCATTTAGATAGTCTACCATATTTGTCACTGCATAGTACTCTTTTGGCACACTGATAAATGGAGCTTCTGATTGTACATAATAATATTTGCTTCTATGTGTACCTTTTTCACCGACATTATTTGTTGGATCATTTTACACATCTTTTCCCCGATCATCCGCTTGATCATTTCAGGCCCATTTTCCCTGATCGGCAGGATGTGGATTACCGAAACCATCTTTTAAAAGTACTGAAAAAGCTGTTGTATTTTTCTTTTCTATTTCTGATGCACTAACACTATCACTGCTATTTTCTTCTGGCACATCACTACCTTTCTTCTTCTTCTTTATCTTCTTCTTAGCAAATACATATATTTGAACAAAACTTTCCTCTGTAATAGTAATCCAACTCCTCTGATATAGCACACTCGAGAGGCCGACTTCCCATTCGCCATCTAATGTTAATGGAGTTTGCAGACGAGTTCTAAACTCTGATATCTTATTGTCTGGAAAGAACTGGGTACTACTATTGCTCGGAAGTGTTATGTAAAACTGATCCTCGTTCATTCTGAGTCGAATGATGTATGGCCGTCTTTATGCGTGGACTAGGCAATATATACCCTAGACCTCCGCTCAAAAGCGATATCCATATGCCTGATTGCCCGTTTTGTATACTCAGATTCACGATACATGTAATGATTACGATATAAATTATTATAATTTGAGCTAGGTATACTATTTCTTCTTTCTGTACTTGTGAACCCAGCATTCGCCACATGCTCTGATCCGATCTTCTCTCCATATATTCATCCATTGTCAATGATGTATAGTACTTAGTTCATTAACCCACGTGTTAAACTTAGCCGGGTAACCGAGCCACTTTACCAGATACTCGCGTTGTCCCTTTTTATTTTTTCTACTTTTAAGTATTTTTTCCACGGCATACTCTTTATCATTTTCTTCTATCACTTGCTGTATCTCATCACGATAAAAAGTACCAATAATCGGGTCACCTCCATAGTCTTCTAATTTATATAAGTATGGATATTTGTCTGTAAGCACCTCATGCACCTTAAACAATTCGCGACTCCATTGCCCACGATATGCTTTTTCAAATGGCATTTTTGCTTGTGATATTCTAACATGGTCGCCTTGAGTAAGGCTGTTTTTAGATTTGGAACGTTTCTTCATCTTCTTTCCATATATATTTCTCCACGCGATTCACTCCGTACTATGGTCGACTTCGGTAGGAGCCATGGGCGTACTGGAATGTGTTGTGTTATTGTACGCTGTGACTAAACTGGGTAATACATTGATATAATTTCGTGTATTTTTATGCGTCATGTATCTGTATATTCGACCCTTCGGTGTGCATTGAAAATGTTCTACCATTGCCGCTTTCATTTCATTTTGAGAAGTGTAGAAATGTATTCCATTATCTTTCAAATATTTTTTCATTACACGGTTTACGAAATCACCCCCTTTGACTGTTTGAATAGCATGTGGGCGACGCTCAGTATGCTCCAATATTGATTCTAACCCTTTCTTGACTGCCGATGACGTTTTACTAAACAGGCGTTCCACCCATGCATATTTTGAAAGGGCATCAACTACGCATAGCAAATATAACACATTGTTGTTCTCTTTTGCCAGCATGCCCATCGAGCATAGATCTGCCTGCCATAGTTCATCAATGGCTGAAACTCTTATTTTTCGTCTGTCAAACTTTGTTCTCCGCGGTCTGTGCAGGGTATATACTTCTTGGTGTTTTAACCATTTGTCAATGTAGTTGCGAGGTATTTTACCTTTGAACGCATTATATAGCTTTTCTTTCCCACCAAAAGATGCGTAATGTTTCGGATCAAAATATACTTTCGCCAATTTAGCATCATTCATGACTTATCTAAATTTACCCACACCGGAATTGAATGCTGCTTTTTCTTCCTGATGTCCGCTAGAGTACGCTTTCTACGTATTATTTTGCTTGTGGGCATAGACGTGTACTCACTGGCGCTAACATCCTTTTCTGCACCATTATATATCTGTCTCATCATTTTCTCTTGCCCTACAAATCTGCGGGGTATGTTTAGGTCACAAGACAGATTAAGAAACTTTCCCTCCGCTTGATCACGCATACCAGCCATAAGAGGTTTATGACCTTGCGCTACTACATTTGTAAGCAGGTCGAGTACATTACTTTTTGCGGAAAATGTACCCTCTATTGTCACTTCATCCAAATCATTAACGTGAAAACGTTCAGGAACCGAACATAAAATAACAATTACTCCACTGGCTTTTGTCTTGTACGTTTTTGGTATTCCCCTCATCGTATGTTCAAGTATTTGTGCGTGCAGTGCATCGTAGTTAGTTATGGGTTGTAGAGGTAATGGTTGATATTGTTGTTGTTGTCCTTGCGTTTGCTGATATTAATGCCTATACTTATCCAATACTTGCGAATATGATTTTGCTTTTTCATTTTCAGCCAGATTGTGTCTGGTTAATATATTGGATATCTCGTTGTCGAGACTAATAGCTTTATGTATCGATGGATCTGTCTGTAGGAATGATATTATACTCTGTTCATTTAAATTACCTATCAATTCGTGAGGAACTAGTGCCATTTTACGTGTATGTTCCATCTTTTCACGTGAACAGTTTACCAATTAATGGTGCTAGCGTACCGATCACCGCTGGTAATAAGGCACCTAAAAATCCGCCTGTTTGTACCAATTTTCTTTTACGTGCATATGGCACACCGCGACTAGTCAGCATACGCATTTTTGCTTTGTATTTACTCAGCTGCTTGTATCGTATTTTAGTGAGATGAACATTCCCACGTAATATGTTTAGGCATGATTCGCATAGTACATCCACCAATTCGTTCGAACACTGTTTGATTACATCATTTCTGATTGAAGGCTTTACTTTAGCCAAATATTGCAGCATAGGTAAATGGCATTCAGTTTTACGTGATGCCATTTTTCTTAGGTATGTAAACGTAGCACCCCTCCTTCGGATGAACAGATGAACGGAGTCTGATATTGTCAGGTGTCGTCTGTTTCAAATCTAGGAGTAGATATGAGTGAGGTTCACGTGTAGCGTCCTTATATGATTCGACCAAATACTTTGTATTGCCTGGGTACATCTGATTAAATAAAGAACGAATGGATGACGCATCACGGGGATTCTTAAACAATACCATGTAGTGACAGTTAACTGATAAGTCGCGTTGATTGCGAGACTTGTGAAACAGATTTTGTGCGTCAAATATTACGCTACAATTCTCATGGTGAGAACGTTTTGTAAATAGGTCAGCTACATTCTCGTCGCATTTATTCATCAAATCGTCGAGCACCACCAATGTTCTGCAACTTCTGTCTAGTTCAACATTCACATCCTCTTTAAATTCAACTTCTTTTGCCAAATCGTTATACCCATCTTGCCATGCACCATAGCAGTACACTATCCTCTGTGGAGGGGGAGTAATGGCATAGGGATCTCTTATTAGTGCTTTTATCATCTCAGTTTTACTGCACTGTGTTGGACGCCATGGCATCGTCACATGTTCGTCCACGTACGACTAAGAAGGTATACGCTCATGCGCATATATATATATATATATATGTATATATATATATATATATATATATATATATATATATATATATATATATATATATATATATATATATATATATAACCTAGGCATACGTGGACACGTGTGAACCATCACTACAATGTAATATGTAGTTACTCTTCTGTGAATACCGTATCAATATTTGATGGTTAGCGAACATTACAAATTGTGACATCGGATACTCGTGACGTAAGAGAAATGTTATGTCCATTTAAGAATGTCACGTAAATTAGGAGGAATGCTATGATTGTGACGTCAGATACTCGTAATGCAGGAGAAATGCTGTGTCCATTTAAGAATTGTGACGTAAAATTAGGAGAAATGCTACGATTGCGTCGTCAGATACTCGTAGGTGAAATGCTGTGTACATATACGAATTGTGACATAAAATTAGGAGAAATACTATGATTGTGACCTCGGATACACGAGATGTAGGAGGAATACTATGTCCATTTAAAAATTGTATCATAAAATTAGGAGAAATACTATGATTGTGACATCAGATACTGGTGACGTAGGCGAAATGCTATGTACGTTTAAGAATTGTGTCGTCATATACACGCTATGGAGCAGAAATGCTATGACCATTTAAGTGTATGATTATGACATCAGATACTTGTGTGACGAATCCATAACATCTTTAAATAGTTACAAAAATAAACACGATATTCAGTGAATATTTTGTCATGAAATAGAACAAAAACTGTCTAACGGTGTTTTATTTAAGTATGCGCTATTCAGCTCACTCTATCATTCATTCACCTGAACCATTCTTCTCTAAAGAATAGTGATGGCATGCGCCATCAAGTGCCTCTGTCAAGTGAAAAGCGGGCATACCAACGTGTGCGGAGGAAGCGGGGGAGTGAATAGCGAGTCGCTAGTGACAGATAAAGAGATCGAGAGCTAGGTGCTAGTACTGCACAAGCGAAATCCGATTTTAAAACGGTTTTATTAATACAGACATCAATAATATATATCGTTACAAAGATACGAAAAAACACACCAAATACAACATATTTTACAAAGCTACGATTGACAAAATAAAACAATTAAATTTGATTTTATTAAAAATTATCCTCGTGTTTTAATGCTTAAAAACACGCGGTTAATTTTAAATAAAACTAAATAAATTAATATTAATTATAGTTATGGTGCCAACATCTGTTTTTCATATATTACATCCACAATGTACCTATACCATTCCATCATACACATATGGTACAGTTCAGTACAATGTTCGCATATATAGTAATGGCAGGCTAGTCGAGCGCAATATTCGTCTTCGTCCATTTCTAATAATGCCACCTCATTATACAGTTCAAAATTGTCAATTAGATTACGGTCAACATCAATCCCTAAACATGATTGTTCACGTTGACTCGGATGATTTACTAGACATCCGTAACAATCTCGCACAACCAATGAATGTATCTTTTCACACATCATGGATGCGAATAATTTCTGACTAATCATTTGCACATGATCCGTAGGGCAATAATGGTGTGGATGCCCCATAGTTTTACAATAGTGACACAATTTGATGGTATCATCATCGACGAGATTTAGTTCATCATCACTTAAAACCTCATCGAGGTATATAGCGTCCGTAGTAAGCGTATCGTGATTAGACATCTCTGCGGAATCACTAGTGGTTGGAATGTTATTCATGTTCTCGCTTTTTCACACCGTAAAAGCACTGAGGTATCGTGCTAAACAACTCGTCACTGCTCACGTTGGGTGGCACGTAAAAGTTAGGTAATGCTGGCAGCAAATTACTCGAGTTCTGTTTCAATAATTCCCGCTCGTTGTCTTGCAGGTATAATCCGCAACGTGTGGCACATGGTTCTGCGTCAGAGCAGAAAAACTAGCATATGTCAATACACGGAAATTCGTCACAGATAGAAATACGAACAGAATTATCCAAAGAATATGTAAATAGTACGCCTTCTTTTTTGCGCGCACGTTTTTCAACGTCTTCAAGATCAGGTGTGATCTGTAACAGCTGTTTAAACGCTGCTACACTAAGATATAAACCGCATTTAGTGGGATAACCATCAGGATGAAACTGCCATAGATCGATTCACCACTTTTCGCCAAAACGTATTGTTCGTGCTTTACGCGAATTACCAAGATCACACCAAAACGCCGAGCGATTTAAATATTTAAAGCAAGGATCAGACGACATCGTGGAGAACGAATAATCATAGCGTGAAACTGATGCATTTATATATCATTAGTAACAATAACGAACAGCCGTACACAGATTGAATGACATCTGGCATAAATACCATGCATACAATGGCGTACAGAGGAGCACGTGCATTACAATGACGTACATAGACGTGCTTAATTTGAATTTATGGAGCGCATTTGTTCGATCAATAACGTACATATTTATGTGGTACAAGACACCGTCTTCTACCGTCGCACACTTTATGAGCAATAACACGCACGACCAACTTTTAACCATTACATGGCTGAGAGACGCGATACACTAAAGTCGACACGTATTATCACTGGATGTACAAAATATTTTGAAAACTAACTGACTGTAAGTTCATGGCGGATGACAACAACTTTCAGTCCTAATATTTTTGCGGTAATATAAGGGTTGTAATGCGTGCGATAACTAAGCATAAGTTATGAATGGGAAAGACATCGATTAATGTAGCTTCGCAGCAATAATACACGAACCCAATGCACTATGTCTATCCCATATTCGGTTAATAAACCCTTGCTAATTTCAGACATGAGTATAATTCTTTCGGCATTAATTTTGTCATCTCTTAAAGCGAACCGCATGCTCCTCATAATCAACGTACGCATCTTATCCTTATCATCGTTACACATACTAGCAATATTTGTTATCATATCATGAGCAGCTAGTGCAGCTTCGGCGGACATGGATGACACTGACATTGTTTATGTACTGACTGAAAAAAGTGCACTGTTGCTATTTATATTACACTAGTGTAACCGTTTGGTACTGATGATAAATATCCCAGTTTCAAAATACGTTTTTTAAAGACGGGTCTGAAAATCTTACTGCTATTTACTGAAAGAATTCTAAAATGATCGGTGCGCATGATCTTTGATGGATAGCTTAATAGTACGCTATTACTATCCGTAATTCCACCATCGTTCATAATTTGATCAATGGATTTTTTCATTGTGTCAAAATTAACTTGTTTTGATTGTTGGGTACCGAGCGTTAAACCTTTAACCTTCGTCACCTGTTTAACGATCGATGGATCGCCTCAACGCTTCGTTTCATAACTGTAGTTTTTTGGACCGAGTGTGCAAAAACTTGTTAATTCGTAATCGGAGGGGATTTCACTCATCCAAGAACCTAGATACCCACTTCGTTCTTGAATGGTCGGCTCACCTTCACGTGTACTAAATACCACCGAATCCGTATCGTGATAGGCTACGTGGTGTCCGAGTAAGGACAAGACTTCGTACAGTTTTATTCGGCCATAGGCTGTCGCGAAAGATGCAAGGATACAGTTGGTATGTAATGGTGACTGAACATACTCGTCATGTTCCGCATAAACTGCGCTGTTCTTCCGTATGTTCGCATACAGAAGATTGTTCATTTTTTGCGCATTCGTCGCATAGTACAAACATGAGGCGTGAATTTATTCGAGCAGGTAGCATGGGAAAGTATAAATCACGAAGTGGAAGGACTTTGCATTTAATAAGACCAAAGATGTCATGCACCTTCTTATCATTCAAGTCATCACCTCTTAGAACCGTATATGACCCTCTTGGAAAACAACATTGTTTCATCACTGAAGGATACATGGAAACGCAGTCTAAATATTCGAGTGTGGTATGCTCATCCGCTTCCATAAATAAACGAATCGCAGATGTACGACCACCAAATAGCGCATCACGTGGTGATATTGGGTGTGCTAAGTCGAATTCGGTGATAAAATCATTTAGCTCAGAGGAATCAGCGACTTGTTTCTTAAAGTCGCATTCCCACATAATTCTCACCGTATATCCATGCGATTCAAATAAAGAAATGCGACATTGAAGCGCGGAATATGCTTTTTCATATGTCTGATCACCATATGGTGTATATGTCGTATCACGCTTATCACCGCAACAAGCGGACTTATGTCCATGGAATTTACAACCTAAGAACTCGTAAAGAATATTTTCAGATACATCAATTCCATCCACATAATGTCCGCATATTTTCTGTTCACCGCCATTTAGCGCATGCGCGATTTGGTTACCCTCGCATTTACTGACCCATTCCATCCATTCTACACCCAAAACACTATAAGCACGTTTTGCTCTTAGTGAGAAATTGGGTATAGTCTGTATGCTCTCAGGTCGAAGCCATAAAGCCCGATAGGCCGCATTACATGCTCCCGCTAGCTTTCTTCCTGCTACAAATGGGTTTTGGCCATCCATCGATTCAGAAAATAAAGTCTTAAATCTAGACATGGCTAAACGTAATACGGTTACGTCATCATTACAATATTCGATGAGATTTTTATCGACATCATAGCACTCGTGTCTAGATATCTGCTCGTTGTACCATCGATCAACTTCGATTAATTCATTCGCATTCATATTTTGTGGACAGAATATCTCCCTCTCGGGAAGGGGTATTACCTTACCCCAATATTGAGGCATGTTGAGCTGATGGGGAAATGCCCCCTTTCGAATAGAAAGATTAAAAGCATCGCCCACCTTACGTAATGAAAGGGGGAAAAAGTTAATTGAATCGATAAACCGAATAGTACCTACGTCAAATGAGAGAACTGAACGACTGCGCATGATAATATTTGTAGGTTTAAGATGTGGATTAGTGGCTTTGCAAATGCATTGAAGGAGTAAAAGGGAATCATAGGCACGAGCATTGTGTGCGATCACCAAGTAGTCAGAGAAAACATATTTTCTATCGATTTTTTTACCGACACTCGCAGCCTTAACACGTGTCAGCCATCTAACGAACTGATCCACCGCATCTAACCCGTGAAAGTGAACATATCCATAATTCGTGCCTCGATGACATGTAGAGCAATCGTCTCCGAGCGGTTGCTCGAGGCACGCATCACAACATATGTTGGCAACCACGAGATTGACTTTATGCTCGGCTGGAATATTAGTATTGCTACTGTCGATAGGCGATAAATATGTTTCTGTATCGTAAATGATGTATTTTTGAAAACATTCGTAACTACAATTATCGGCATTCGTATGCATAGAGCATGCGTGGGATAATGACATAATAGGTTCTTCAATTACTTTATGATAACACGTATGATTTTCAGTAATATCATACTTTTCTTTACACATGTAACTTTTTGTCATACCGCATACGTGTTCATCGTCATCTTTACGTATGTGACTGAAACAGTGGGGGCAAGCCGTAACCATTTCGCAGGTCCCATTAGAGAGGTGGTTCGACATACATTGACGGTTATAAAACTTACGATGACAATCAGTACACATTATCTTATGCGTAGCGTCTGTAGAAGTGCAAGATCCTTTATCAGAATAAGGTGTCTGACAACTACGACAGCGCGCAGTGCATGAGTGATCATTAGAGCATGACGCATTACACCACGTACAGTAATTACGTACCATAAGAAATGCAGCCATAGACGTGATTAAGGATATATGATTATCACATTCTGAATGCATAAGATTTATGCGCGATAAACTCGGGGAAGCGCAACCGAATAGGTGTTCATGCGTTGACTCTGAGTAGACTTGAATAGAAAATTGATTGCGAAAATGTTCCTGAAATTTGTTCCAATCAGTACTATTAATTTCGCGTACAGGAATACTACAAGCTGTATGATATTCACGCGCAATATGCATCAAATATGTTTTATTACGTCTAAAATTTTGCCATTCATTTGCAGAGATTAATTTGTTCATTTTCTCAATATATTTTATTCCTAAAAATATTCCTGCCGCGATAAAGAATGGATATTCGACGCATACGGGTATAATACATTTTTTATACGCATGTATGCATCTAAATCGGATGAATGTAAATTTAATAAATTTAAATGTCTAGTATCGCTCGCGTCTAGGAGAGTATCATTTCGCCCACCCGAGTTGTAGTCCTCTACACGAAAAACGTGAAATTCAAAACCCTCTGATAACCCACAATCAGTATTTGACTGAATGGCTTTTTCCACTGATTCTAAAATTATTTCAGGCGTAATTTCATTCCATAGCCTAAAATCCATCGCTATCGACATTTCCAAAGATAGGTGAATCAACTCGATTCTCACGTGATCATTCGGCTGAACATTACTATATTCGCTATACGTATCGAGCAAAGATTGAAAGACACCTGACACGAACTCAGAATGAGAAAGTGGTTTATCGGCTATAGGATAACTTTTAAAAGATACATTATATTCAGTACCTTCGAGATGAAACTTTTTACTGCGGTATTTGCGAACAGTCTCCACAGATATATAGTCGGTATAATCAACTACTGCCCCTCCAATTTGAGCGTGCTCATAGTGTTGCAAATAACGATTAAGTAGATCATCTGTAAGCACTATATTTTCTGATATACATCGACTGATTTCATCAGCGATGAGAATAATTTCATCTGTCAAATGATTTGCACATGTGTCAATAAGAGGTTGATGAGTAGGATCATCGATGCGATAAGCGGAATCGTTAGGAAGGTATGCTATATCCAGAGATAAGTCCTTAGCCGTAGGTGCGATACAGACCGACACATCATCACGTAAATTTAGGTCGGTATCATTAGGAAGACATGATAAATCCAGCAATATGTCATTAGCAGAAGGCACAATACAGTCTGGAACTGGCACGGCATCAAATAAATTTAGGTCGGTATCATTAGGAAGGCATGATAAATCCAGCGATATGTCATTAGCAGAAGGCACAGTACAGTCTGGAACTGGCGCGCTATCAAATAAATTTAGGTCGTAATCATTAGGAAGACATGATAAATCCTGTGATATGCCATTAGATGAAGGCTCAATATGTACAGGAACTGGCGCGTTAACAAATAAATTTAAGTCAGAATCATTAGGAAGGCATGCTAAATCCTGTGATATGCCATTAGATGAAGGCACAAGAAAGTCAAGAAGGGATGCATCGTAGAATAAATTTACATCATAATCATTAAGAAGGCATACTACATCCTGAGATAGGTCATTAGCGAAAGGCACAACGTCAATTAAATTTAGATCGTGTCCATCACATACATCGGTCGAATAATTAGAATCAATTACGTCACATACGTTATGAGGATAATTAACAAATGATGATGGTACGGTACTCAGATCAGGAATAGATTGTTCAGTTATAGTATGTATGGTTTGATCATCGATAGAAGCAGGTTGCTCAGGTATGATTACATCATAATCGTATAAATCGTCCAAAATGATTGAAGAAATCAGCATCGATATCAGACAGTTCAGGAATGACTTCACGTAGTGCTACGTCGTTATGTTCATCAGATACATGCGGAATTGAAAGTTTGGGTTCATACAACATAGAACCCAGATTTAAAAGGTGATCCACATCTTCATCAGGTGAATTGGATAGATCCACGTTTAATCTTGCCGCATCAGCGTCACGCATCTGCTGCAAAATCACATTAACAGCATCTTCACATTCTTTAATATCGGCGCTTAAATTAGCTGTCATTTTGTTATGTCTTTAACGCACTTTACTCCTAGACAGGTGCACTTAAATACGCGCGGAGAACAGCGCCGGGCAGAGACCGGCCGGCATTGCATTCATCCTCAAACTCCTCCTCATCATCATCCTCCTACGACCTCCATTGTCAGACCACCTCTTAAACTCTATTCTTTTACATTACTCTCTACTATTATCACTCATCAAACTCTATTATTTTTACAACGGTAGATAACCACGGAGGGGGGAGGGGGGGGGGGCGCCGCCACTACGTTTAAACGTAAAAAACACAACTTTTAAACTTTTAAGGGTTAACTAATTCAAAATAATAGAACATTCCAGAGTATTGCAAATCCGAAAAAACGTGTGCGGCTGTGCGTCATTGTTATCGAGAAAAACGTGGCGTTATAGTCGTCATTGTTCTCTAGAATGCGTGGCGTTCTGTGCGCCATTGTTCTCAACATTCCATTCCGCAAGCTTTTCCTTTGATCTCCTGAAAAACCCATTGTTGTCGAAGACCCCCTGCTGGGAAGAACAATAACGACCAGCCCCACCCATTACTTCTGACATCGGTCTATATTTAACGTGGGCTTACATATTGTCACTTTTAGTTTTAAAACAATGCGCATCGATTTCCGGATGTTTTAGTGACATTTGAAGCTTTTCTAGTCCCTTCTACCGTGCCATGGTTTAGACTTTAAGAGGTAGATGGACTTTTCCACGTCACCATCGCTCAATCTTTGCTCTCATTTCCATTTAGGTTACATCAGTAGGCTAGGGTCACACGATATGTTTTTGTATATATGCGACATGCATTGCGATTCCAATTGACGCACACGCATCGAAATGGCACAAAGCTATTTTAACCCTTTAAGTCTTGAGAAATAACCGAGCCAGTCATTCCAGTGGTAAATTTTCAAAAATAGTCTTCTCTTGGTCTGCAAATAAACACGTTCTATGAGAAAATTGAAGACATGGCTACTCGAGGTGAAATAATATTTATATACTGTGAAACCAGAAATCTCAGAATCAAAATTTCAAGGTAATTCACCTTTCGAGAGTATCCATCCATCATCTGACCTCGTATGACGTCATGATCAGCTCAGCGCGGGTATGGTGACGTCACAATCAGTACGTCACAAATGGTTCCATATAGACCGTCATCAAATCTCAAAGAGTCTGACACATTGTATAAATTGTCTTTGTAATTATTTGCTATTTAATAAACATGCTGTTGAATATTTTGTAACTAATTTGACTGGGCGCTGTTGCTGCCCTAGGCAGCAACAGCACCAAGCCAAATTAGTTTCAAAATATTCACTAGCTTACCTCTGTAGTATTTTGGAAATTGATAGTCAGGGTGTTCAGAGATCGATCGATCCCAACACGAGCGAGGTGTGAGTGGAGCTTAGCTAGAGATGGGCGGGGCATAGCTTAAACCGGAAAGGTCTATTATACAGCTAACTGCTGAATATTTTGAAACTAAATTGACTGGATGCTGTTGCTGCATAAGACAGCAACAGCGCCCAGCCAAATTCGTTTCACAATTTTCAAGAGAATGTTCATTAAAAAGTAAATCCAGCAAAGACATAGAATTCGTACACTTGACAAACTTTTAAAGGTCCATAGCGGATCTAGATACGTCGTTCATTATGCATATTTATTGTGACGTAAACCTACATATGACGTCATTGTTTATGACGCCATATACTTGAGTGACAGATCGGATTCATCCGATCTAATTCAATATTATAACCCCAATAGTTATTTAATGATCGATAAATCGACTGATCGATCGATCGACCATATGGTCTGTGTATTCAGGACCGACCAAGGGACCAGCCATCTGATCGGCTCATTGGGTAACCATACATGTAAACTATTGAATATTTTGGAACTAATTTGACTGGGCGCTCTTGCTGTTGTCCAGTCAAATTAGTTTCAAAATATTAACAGCATGTTTATTAAACAGTAAAGACATAAAATTTGTATACCGTGTCAGACTATTAAGAGTTAAAGATGGGCCATATAGAATCATTTATGACGTAGTGAGTATGACGTCATCATACACGCTGCTTAACTGATTATGACGTCATATAACATCAGATTGATAAATGGATACTCGGGAAAGGTGAATTCACCTTTCCAGAGTACCCACCCATCATCTGACGTCATAATGAACTGCGCGATGTGTAGAATGACATCTTAATGAATGACGTCGATTAGTACGTCACGAACGCATATTTGAAGACGGTCTATGCTTTGTTGTACAAATTGTTTGCTTTTACCATTTTATGAATATTATGTTGAATATTTTGAAACTAATTTGATTGGGTGCTATTGCTGCCATAGGCAGCATCAGCACCCAGTCTAATTAGTTACAAAATATTCAACAGCTTCCCTGTATAGTTTTCAGGAAATTGATAGCTAGAGCATTTGGGGGATCGATCAATCCCAACACAGCAAGGTGTGGGTGGAGCTTAGCTAGTGATGGGCGGGGTATAGCTAAAAATGGAAAGGGCCATTGGAATGGAAGACAGAAATATTTTCCAATCGAATCATGTTCAAAATATTCACCAGTACGTTTTCTATTGTTTTGTAAACATGTTGGCTTATTTCTGAGTTGTACTGTACGAATTTATAATTACAGGTTGACCTGTCTATAGCGGACAATCATTTATGGAGCCAAAATACGTCGTTCGTATAGATGGGTGGTTGGACTTTCACTCGTCTTAATGGACCACAAGAACAATGATGTCCAGCCGCCCACACTTTTTTTGAGAATCTATTTTCTGGACGTTATTGTCTGTGAGAACAATGGCGTCCAGCCGTTAGAAAAAAAAAATGGCGTCCATGCATTAGAATAAAATTATGCAAATTTAGTGATTTTGCTATGAATAGGGTGTAAAAATGTTATAGACAATGGCGTCCAGTGGATAAAATATTGACGAATGGGATGTTAGTTGGTGTTTTGAAAATTTTAACCCTAAAAGTTTGATATTTTATGTTTTTAATTAGCGGCGCGTACCCCCTCCATGGTTATCTACCATGGTAAAAATAATAGAGATTTAGAGGTGGTTTAATAATGGAGGTCGGTGGAGGAGGGATGAGGAATGCTATCGCATTCGAACTCTGCCTGGTGCGAGGAAGGAGGAGGGATGAGGTATGCTAGTGTACTTGTTTACAAGGCGTCAGCCAGCAATGCATTATATTGCTGTATAAATATTTTGAAAATTATTTACTGCATTGGTAGTCGGCATCAACTTTCGATCAAATCGTTACTCAAATTATTTATCAGGTTCCATAGATCCCTTGAATGACTGCGCCGTTTCGTCAGTCGGATGGTTACTTCGTTTGCTCCGCCTATGTATTGTATAGGGTTTTTAACCCCGCTACGTGCCATTAACCGGTAATGTCTATGGATAATAAATCTGTACCATATGAATATTTTGTAAACGATTTGACCGTGATGGTCGCATAGTCAGTAATGACTTATGTTCAAATCGTTTCCAAAATATTTAGCTAGGATGTAGATCCCTGTATTGTCTGTAACAACTCATCAGCCAATTACTTTGTCTGGTTCGAAATCTATTGATTTTGTTAATTTACTAGTAAACTATGTATCTGCTGAATATTTTGAAAACGATTTGACCGTAAGTTGTTGGTGGCTTAACTGACATCGATTTATGAGCCAATTGTTTTAAAAAAGCAGCTTAATAGGCAATATAGCGTTTGCAATAACGTCAGTCGTTTTAAATTTTGTGGCTGCTCGATGTCATTGTCACGTTTACGACAAAATGTCTGCGTTATGCCTCTGAGGGCTATGAATCATGTGTTTAAGGACTCCTAATAGTCGTCAAGTGTATGATGTCCTTTCACTCTGTATGATAAAGAGATTATTTGTCACGTGTGCAACAAGTTTAATTTAACCATTCATCAGTGGCGCATTATCTGTGAGATCGTACCTTTATTGAGTTACAAACATGACACGTGTTAAGGAATAATGAAAGAACATTATGATTTGTACCTCCAATCTCGTTCTATGCGTTTATTTAAAATATTCAGTAATTCAAAATTACTATTAAATTATTGTCTAGTTCACTCTCGGGGAGCTAGAGTGTTATTCTCTTTGTAGTTATGAATGTGGGCTTCGCTGGACTGTTTTTTCTACAATTTTGAATTGAATAAATACTGCAATTTACACCTTTGCATTTTTTTTGCTCGCATTATCGGTCACACTCGTGCACAATTCGTTTCCCAGTTCTTAACCGAGTGGACATATGCACTAGTTCCCCCATCAATTACTCGAATATCTTGTTTCGGATTTCGCGCTAGAGATTTTGCATATATTTGAGGGGAGTGGAATTATGCATCAATATATGTATGAATAATTTCCCTTCGTGCACCACATTGCTCATGTTAACATTAAACATGGACGCTTCAGTCACTTTAAGGTCAGCCATGCCTATGATCTCGCTGCTACCGTGAGAACTAATAATAGCGTTGGTATATTAAGGTATGAAACAACACATGACCATGACGAAAGGCGTATCATTATTCCCCTCACCATGGAATACATCATAGAACCATCTTCCATGGCATAAGGGCGTCTTATGTTCTATCGCGTATGCACCCCACACACACGCACCTCACGCACCAACACACACACTCACATGAATTGGGCATACCCTCTCGCTACACCATGCATGGTGCCATGTGCATGGCACCACAACGTGGTGCCACGTATGTGCCCAGTCTCCTCAAAGCATACACGTGTATGTATTCCCTGTTCCCTTTGCATGTACGTCGTGTATGCATGCGTGTGTGCATCTTTTATGCACTGTATAAATGCATGCGTATGTTGTGTATGCACGAAACATAATTTTGTTTTTTGGTGGCCCCTTAGAAAAGATGTGTATTTTTTATTGTTTTATTTGCATAGTTGAAAAGTTTTAATCTCTATTTTGCAATCAACATTTTCTGGCATCCTCGCACCACATACATGCATAGCAATCATAACGAAGTTGATATTTCGTATGCAGCCATTTGTTGTAATTACGTTCATCCAGTTCTGCTAGATATTCTCTCCAACGCTTCTGGATTTCGTGCATTACATTTTTAAATGGCTGCCGAACCAGTACTTCATTATATTTGTTCCACTCCCACACATCCCCACTTAATCGGTATAGAGCCAATTGTTCTCCAGCGATTGCATAATAAAGATTTGTTTTCCATTTTCACTTCGCAAATTCAAAAAAGATGAATGCCTTTCTAGTAGTGCACATTTTGCTTTTATAGCTAAAATATGTATGCTGTCAGTGAAACTAACTTTCCAATCTGAACACACCCTTTTTCGGTCACATATTTTTTTCCACTACTTAAAATTAACATCATCGGATTTCAAAAACAAATCTATGCGGACAATTGTATATACAAAATTCTTCGGGCCATAAACGTTTGTTTGACATTTTTTACAGAAACTGGAATTGATATGAGTAACATTTAATACGCAGAATTCAATTATGGAAGAGAACATGTTATACGGTTTCCCTGTATTCAGATATTAAAACCCCGCATTTTGTCATAGTGAATAATTCATGCAAATACGATTAATTAGTGTATTAATTTTCTGATCGTTGTGGGATGCCTCATGCTCCTAGTGTGACATTGAATGTTAGCCATTATCGGTATGTACTGGCATTAAAATTTGTTCATCCATCGACACATCAAAATGCTGATAATTGGGGATGGTGGCTGAGGGGTGGTAGAGGAAGTGGGTAAAGAAACGCGAAGAAATAATAACATATTTTTACAAGATAAATGTGTTTTTATTGACACAAATGATACATTTTTATGATAAATAAATATTATCGACATTTATTCACGATAATTATATTCTTAAAGAAAACATAGTAGATAAATAATTATACATTAAGCATGATCTTTTTTCTCTGTTTAGTCAGAATCCTGCGCATCAAACGTTTCACTATAGTATAATTTTTGTCTCTGTTTCTTAGTGCCCATAATATGTGTTTCATTTATACACCTCTCAAACGATGGTATAAGAAATATTCACAATAATATCTGCAAGTAGTCACCATAGCTGGTTGAACACGTTCACTGTTGAAATAATAAACACGTGCATGTCAGCCATTTTGTACATTTGATATCATTCTTCCATCAGAAGGCGGTCTTTCATAATGAGCAAAGTATTCAGCATTTCTATTTCTAGTGTAATAAACCGCCACCCAATGTTGTCCAGATTTATTACTGGGATGTGTTTATTACTAATGAAGACAGGCAATATTTAATATGCATGGGCACATTGTCAATTGGTAAAACACTGAGAAAATGTTCGCACATTTTATTGTCACCGAATAATAGATCCTCTATTTCAAATGTTTTCAACATATTTTTTTTAATAATCTGTTAATACATTAAAGTCTGATTTTATTTCTACTGTATTATCAAATTCAGCATAGCAAATTACATTGGTTGTAGCGGTAAGTGCCTGAGCAAAATGTAAGACCGCTCTTAACGAACCAGTGCATTTAGGGTAGTGATACTCTGAATCAGTTAGATCTGGTGTAAAATCCCATGCAAACAATGTGGTTCCATGTCTGAACTGTGCCTTATTTATCAGGTGGCCTTGGTCTTTGAATAATGCACCCGTACCACTGAATAGTGAGAAATAAGTGTCTGAGTAAATGGCATCACTAAACGAAGGACGTATTGATGCTGTTGTAACCTCTTCTCCATTTATATAACATGTAGCATAGGTAGTGTTATTGTTATCATACTTGAACAGACTTTTTTGTACCACACCATTATATGCATCAAACCGTACAAAAGCGAATAATACTCTAGTAGGAAGCTGCCCAATAAATATATTATCTCTATCGATGCTCATAACACCACTAGGCAATGTAAACGTCTTACACACTACCCTGCAAATAGGATATTTCATGCTTGTCTGTCTCAGAGTAACCGCGTGCACCACTAGCAGATCTGCTGATGGAATAACTTTGCATACAAATAAGTTAGCTGACAATATTTTCAATTTAGGCCTCACTACTTGTGTGGCCATAATGGCGAACACATCTTTATCCCTCTGTAGGCATACTCTCAAATCAATGGAACTGGCCAGGAATCGGTCCTGAAGAAACACATTGCTGTATATGCATCCCATTAATCATTAATTGCACTGTCTTACTCTGAGCCATCATTCTTCTACGTGCTTGAGATCCAAAGTTAGTATCAGTGATATTATCAAATTCACCAGCATCATCTATTTTCCATCTGGCAAGTTGTAAATGTGAGGATGTGGCATTTCTGCCATAATTTAGCAATGTCTCAAAGTATGAGTAGTAAGCATAATTTTCATTCGAGTAACTGACACGTTTTCCATTCAAAAAAACATCTACTTGTCAGAACATCATATGCAAAAGATTATTCGCAGACGCTATCATGTCATTTGCCTTGAGTGCCTTCTCATCACCATTTCGATCTAGCTTCACTAACTTAACTTTAATTAAAAGATAAGATTGCGTAAGATCTAAATATCTATCAGCAGGCCAACTGACGTTAAACTTGATTGGACCACTATCTGATAAACTTGATACAGGCTGAAACTGTTCCCATTCTGTAGACTCCAATGTTGTCACTATGGGACGTGTCTGAAAAATGTCTAATTCACTCTTCGAGCACTCACATGTCTGACTAAGTTCCATGTTTTTTGTTAATTAAAGATATCAGCTTGTTTTCTCTGACATCTATTGCGACCCTTCCTCTTCAGTATCACGAGCATTGACTGAGCATTACCTGTATTATTCATCTTTTTACATTTAGGTTGAGGTGGTCTTAAACCACCATGTACTGCTGTTACAGCTTCTGGCATCAAAGACCTGGCAGCACCATGCGCTCTTGATTTTAATGCTGTTTTAACATTTTTTCCAGCCATTACGTTCTCAGCTAGGTCGATTCCCGCACTAAGAGCTTGTTTTCCTACAGATTTAGCTACATTTTTTGTAATAGGTATTGCTGAACGTATTAGTCCAACTAAGATATTACCGAGTCCATGCCCTGATTGGTACCATGCACCTATGAAAACTGGAGTGCTCATTCTACCTCTCATTACCCCTCTCATCATCCCTTTCATTGTCGTTGTCATCATCTGAAATGCAGACAGATTACACTGGGCAATGCTCCGTCCTTGAATGGAACATTGGTACCAGTTCTATCCATTATAAGTATTCCAATAGTATCGATGTAGTTCTTTGACACAGAGTGGTATTGAATATCAGGAAACGTCCACTGACATATATCTTTCCCTCCATCAGTACTAGAAATGGGTATCACTCTGAGTAGTGGTGCGGAAGTATCGCCTACCACACTGTGTGAGACTATGTCACAGTATATATACACAGTCGTAGGACCACTCTCACGATTCAAATGAAATGATTCTTTGAAGTCTATAGGTCCCTTCTGTATTTTTCATCCTTCGAATCTGATTAAATTTGCTACTTAAATTTACTATTTAAATATTTAAAGCAAGGAACGCCATTGTAGAGAACGTATAATCATAGCACAAAACTATGGCCTTTATATCTCATTGGTGACAATAATGTCCAGCCGCACATGGCTTGAAGACCACCTGGTGAACAATACCATACACACAATGGCGTCCAGAAATTTCCTCAATCAATGGCATACAGAGGAACATGTGTGTTACAATGTTGTACATAGACACGCTTAATTTGAATGCATGGCACACGTTTGTTCGATCAATAATGAACATATACACATGGGACAAACAATGTCATGCCTTCTACTGCTGAACATGCACTTTATGACCAATAATGCCTATGCCCAACTTTTAACCATTACATGACTGAGAGCTTCAGTACACTAAAGTCAATGTGTATTATCACTGGATACACAAAATAATTTTAAAACTATCTGTCTGCAAGTTCATGGCGGATGCTATCAACTTACAGTCAAAATATTCTTGTGGTAATATAAGACCTGAAATATGATGTGAGCGGTAACTAAGCATACGTAAAGCTATGAATGAGAAAGACATCGATTAATGTAACTTCACAACAATAATCCTCGTAACCAATATACTATGTCTATCCCATATTCAGTTAATAAACCCTTGCTAATTTCAGACATGAGTATAATTCTTCCGGCATTAATTGTGCCATCTCTTAAACTGAACTGCATGCTCCTCATAAACAATGCGCACATCTTATCCTTATCAGCATTACACAGACTAGTGATGTTTGCTATCATAGTGCGGGCAGCTAGTGCGACCAGCTAGTGCGGCTTCGTCGTACATGGATAACCCTGACATTGTTTACATACTGACTGATAAAGTGCAATGTTACAATTTATATCTATACTACGCTAGTGTAACCATATGGTACTGATGATAAATCACCCAGTTTCAGAATTCGCTTTTTGAAGACGGGTCTGAAAATCCTACTGCTATTGACTGAAAAAATTCTAAAATGAGATGTGCATGTGATCTTAGATGGGTAGCTTAGTAGTACATGATTACTAGCCATAATTTCACCATCGTTTACAATTTGTTCAACAGATTTTTTCATTGTATCAAAATTAACCTGTTTTGATTGTTCAGTACCCAGTGTTAAACCTTTAACCTTCGATACCTGTTTAACAATTGATGGATCGTCACGACGCTTCATTTCATAACTGTAGGTTTTTGGACCGAGTGCACAAAAACTTATTAATTCATAGTCAGAGGGGATTTCACTTGTCCAAGAACCTAGATGCCCACTTCGTTCTTAAATACCACTGAATCCGTATCATGATAGGCAATGCAGCGACTGAGTAAGGACAAGACTTCATCCAGTTTTACTTGCCCATAAGCTGCCACGAAAGATGCAAGAATACAGTTGGTATTTAATGGTGACTGAACATACTCATCATTGACTGAATAGGAGCCCAATAGAAGACTACCATTCATGAATGTAATGGTGCCTACAGTTTTACTTTTATCATTAAGAAGGGCGAGAAAACTACTACATGTTGATATCATGCTATTCTTATCATGATCATGAAGAGAAAATCGTCCCCACAAAATATTTAAACAGGATTTAGCAACATAGCACAAATCCGGGTTATTTGATGTTTTTGCAATGTGTCGAGCTGTATTCCTTCATGTTTATAATTGTTAGCCACATAATACGCCTTTTCACTCTCACTCCTGACACAATCAGGATAACTGCTACCTTCCTGTTTAATTTTCAAAAAATGGTTAATGTATTCTGAAAATAACCCATTGTTGCCATGCTGCTCATATTGCGGTGACACATGATAGTGCCATACTTCAAACATTTTTTTAATGACATAACCATTGCGTATATCTAGTTGTAACTGTGGAGTAGTCCAAGTTCCACATAAACTGTGCTGTTCTTCTGTATGTTCGCATACAGAAGAGTGTTCATTTTTTGTGCATTCAGCACATAGTACAAAGATAAGGCGTGAATGTATTCTAGCAGGTATCACAGGAAAGTATAAATCACGAGGTGGAAGGGCTTTGCATTTAATAAGACCAAAGAAGTCATGCACCATCTTATCACCTAAGTCATTGCCTCTTGGTACCATATATGACCCTTCTGGGAAACAACATTGTTTCAACACTGAAGGATACATGGAAACACAGTCTAAATATTCGAGCACGGTATGATCATCCGCTTCCATAAATAAATGAACTGCAGATGTATGTCCACTGAATAGTGCTTCACGTGGGGATATTGAGTGGGCTAAGTCCAATTCGGTGATAAAATCATTTAGTGCAGAGGAATCAGTGACTTGTTTCTTAAAGTCACATTCCCACCTAATTCTCACCATATATCCATGTGATTCAAATAAAAGAAATGCGGCATTGAAGTGCAGAATATGCTTCTTCATATGTTTGATCACAATATGACATATATGTTGTATCACGCTTATCACCGCAACAATCAGACTCATGCCCATGAAATTTGCATCCTAAAAACTCGAAAATAGTATTTTCAGATGCATCAATTCCATCTACATAATGCCTGCATATTTTCTGTTCACCCCAATTTAGTGCATGCACGATTTGACGACCCGCGCATTGACTGACCCATTCCATCCATTCTATGCCCAACACACTATAAGCACCTTTTTCTCTTAGTGAGAAATCAGGTAAAGCCTGTATGCTCTCAGGTCAAAGCCATAAAGCACGATAGGCCGCATTACATGCACCCACTAGTGTTATCCCTGTCGCAAATGGATTTTGTCCATTTGTTGATTCCGAAAATAAAGTCCTAAGTCTAGACATGGCTAAACGTAAGATGGTTATGACATCATTACAATATTCGATGAGGTTTTTTTTATCAACATCGTAGTGCTCATGTCTAGATATCAGCCCTGTAGGTGGGGCTTAGAATACACCTTCCATATCCTCTACGTGTCGTAAGAGGCGACTAAAGGAGGTAAGGGTGAGGTAACCCTGACAGAAACCTCGAGTGCTGAAGACGGAGGTTCCAGGCCACACGGCGCACTCTAATAAACCATGGATCCACGCACTTAACGCTTATGATCATGTCGATAGTCACTTACAGGACTGGCGGTATGATCAGCGAATGAAAAGAAGAAGAAGAAGATGTCTAGATATCTGTTCATTGTACCAGTGATCAAACTCAATCAATTCATTTGCATTCATATTTTGTGGACAACATATCTCCCTCTCGAGAAAGGGTATTACATTACCCCAATATTGAGGCATGTTGAGCTGATGGGGAAATGTCCCCTTACGAACAGAAAGATTAAAAGCATCGCCCACCTTACGTAATGAAAGAGGAAACAGGTTAATGGTATCGATAAAATGCATATCGCCAATGTTAAATGAGAAAACTGCATGACCAGATATTTGTAGGTTTAAGATGTATTTTAGCGGTTTTGCAAATGCATTGAAGGTATAAAAGAGAATCATAGGTGTGAGCATTATGCACGATCACCAAGCAGTCAGAGAAAACATATTTTCTATTGATTCTTTTGCCAGCATGCATAGCTTTAACACATGTCAGCCAGCTAACAAACTAATCCACTGCGTCTAACCCGTGAAAGCAAATATATCCATAATTCGTGCTTCGGTGACATGTAGAGTAATCATGTTCAAGTGATTGCTCGAAGCACGCATCACAACATATGTTGGCTACCATGAGATTACTGTCGATAGGCGATAAATATGTTTCTGTATCGTAAATAATGTATTTTTGAAAATCTTCATAACTACAAATGTCAGCATCTATACGCATGGAGCATGCATGGGATAATGACAAAATAGGTTCTTCAATTACTTTATGATAACACGTATGATTTTCAGTAACGACATACTTTTCTTTACACGCATGACATTTTGTCATACTGCATACGTGTTCATCATCATCTTTATGAATGCGAATGAAACATTTGGGATATGCCTTTATGATTTCGCAGGTCCCATTAGAGAGGTGGTTCACCATACATTGTTGGTTATAAAACTTACAATGACAATCATTACACATTATCTTATGCGAAGTGTCTGTAGAAGTACTAGATCCTTTATCAGAATAAGGCGTCAGACAACTACAACACCGTGCTGCACATGCATGATCATGATCGTATGATGCGTTACACCACGTACAGTAATTATGTACCATAAGAAATGCGGTGATAGACGTGATCAAGGAATGTAATTATCACGTTCTGAATGCATAAGATTGATACATGGTAAACTCGGGGAAGCGATGCCGAATAGGCATTCTTGTGCTGACTCTGAGTAGAGTTGAATAGAAAATTGATTACGAAAATGTTCCTGAAATTCGTACCAATCATTACTATTAATTTCACGTTCATGAATACAGCAAGCTGTATGATACTCACATGCCATATGCATCAAATATGTTTTATTACATCTCAAATTATGCCATTCATTTGTAGAGATTAGTTTGTTCATTTTCTCAATAAATTTTATTCCTAAAAATATTCCTGCCGCGAAACAGAATGGATATTCAGTGCAAACGGGTATAATACATTTTTAATATGAAGGTACGCATCTATATCAGATGAATGTAAATTTAATAAATTTAAATGTCTAGATTCAGTCAAACCTAGGAGAGTATCATTTCGCCCACCTGAGTTGTAGTCCTCTACACAAAAAACGTGAAATTCAAAACCGTCTGATAACCTACAATCAGTGTTTGACTGAATGACTTTTTCCACTGATTCTAAAATTATGTCAGGCGTAATTTCATTCCATAGCCCAAAAAAATCCATTGCTATTGGCATTTCCAAAGAATTGTGAATCAACTCGATTCTCACATGGTCATCCAGCTGAACATTACTATATTCGCTATACATATCAAGCAAAGATTGAAAGGCACCAGCCACGAACTCAGAATGAGAAAGTGGTGTATCAGCTATAGGATAACTGTTAAAAGATACATTATATTCAGTACCTTCGATATGATACCTTTTACTGCAGTATTTGTGCACAGTCTCCACAAATATAAAGTCAGTTTATCAAATACCGACCCTCCGATTTGAGGGTACTCACAGTGAACGCATTGCAAATAATGATTAAGAAGATCTTCGGTAAGTGCTATATTCTCCAATATACAATGAGTGATTTCATCAGTGCTGAGACTAAATTCATCTACCGAATGATTTGCATGCATGTCAATAAGAGTTTGTTGAGTAGAAATGATAACATCACTGCGATAAGCGGAATAATTAGGAAGGCATGCTAAATCCAGAGATAGGTCATTAGGAGAAGGCGCAATACAGTCAGGAACTGGAACAACGTCAAATTAATTTAGGTCGTGTCCATCACATACATCGGTTGAAGCTGAATACATAGGCTCAATTACATCATAATCATAAACATTATGAGGATAATTGAAAAATGCTGCGGATGATGATGATGATAGTATGGTACTCATATCATGAATAGATAGTTCAGTTCTCATATGAGTGGTTAGATCATCGGTAGAAGCAGATTGTGTAGGTATGATTACTTCATAATCATAAGAATCATACGGATAATTGAATACAGACACATCGGTATTCATAATAGTCAGTTCAGGAATGACTTCACGGTAATCAGGAGCCAGTACAGAGTTGTCATCATCGCCGCTAATTTAAAACGTAAAATACCAAACTTTTAGGGGTTACAATTTTCAAAACACCAACTAACATCCCATTCGTCAATGTTCTATCCACTGGACGCCATTGTCAATAACATTTTTACACCCTATTCATAGCAAAATCACTAAATTTGCATAATTTTATTCTATCGCATGGACGCTATTGTTTTTTCTAATGGCTGGACGCCATTGTTCTCACAGACAATAACGTCCAAAAAATAGATTCTCTAAAAAAGTGTGGGCAGCTGGACGTCATTGTTATAGAACAAAGGGTTGGATGGATGCCATTGTTCCAGATCCCGGGAGGCTGGATGCCATTGTTCTCAAACCCTGGGCGGCTGGACGTCATTGTTCTCGTATCCTTGGGAGGCTGGATGCCATTGTTTAGACCTAATTCTTTTGTTCTAGAACAATAGCGTCCAGCACAAGGCATCATACTATCGTCATAAGTTAAGATTTATTTTGCTTGGCTACATTGGAGTACACGATTTAAGCCTCTAAAATATACAACTTCATTAATTTCATTTTCAAACATTCTGGTGTGAATATGCACCTTTAATCGCTCGAATTTAAATTTGACTAATCCAAAATTAATCTGATTATTGCTGCAAGCTAATCAACGCTGTCCTTCAATATTTCCAATAACTTACTGTTATACACAAAAAAGCAATATACAAACTTCTTCTAGCTGAGATAGTTGCTATGCGGTAAACAGTCGCCATTAATAGAAACTCGAAATTTACGCTCCATAACTTGAAGAACCACAGCCAGGTGTTAGGAGGGTGATGGCGTGGAAATAAGAGAGCGAGGATTGACTATATCCTGATGAAATAATTAACAAACTTAGCTTGTTTTGAATGGAGTTTTCCACTTAATCCATCCATTATATGACGTCATACTCAACTATGTGATGCGTAGAATGACATCAAAAGGAATGACGTCATTAAGACGTCATGAATGACATATATGCGCATAGCAAACGCATATTTGAAGACGGACTATGCGTTGTTGTACAAATTGTATGGCTTTACTATTTAATAAATATTCGGTGTAATATTTTGAAACTAATTTGACTGGGCGCTGTTGCTGCCATAGGCAGCAACAGCCCTCAGCCAAATTAGTTACAAAATATTCAACAGTTTACCTGTATAGTTTTCAGAAAATTGATAGTTAGGGCATTCAGGGATCGATCAATCTAAACACGGCGAGGTGTGGGTGGAGCTTAGCTAGAGGTGGGTGGGGCATAGCTAAAACTGTTAAAGACCCGTTAGTTAGGATGGCATTGAGAAAATAAAGCACAATATGTCTAAAAAAATTGTTGTACAACACATGAGACTAATAAGACTAAATATCTAACCAAAAATCCATTCCTTGGGAGAAGAGGTTCCAAATCTGGTACAATATTGAGCTGTGTATATCATCTGAAAGACTATCAAATACCCTTGGAAACTCGACGAGCAACTTCTCACCTGGATGGAGCAAACAAATCCTAATATAATGTCAGAACAGATAACCGAAATAACAGATGTGCATACGTCAATCTCGAATGTAGATGAACAGGGTGCGCAGTTACCGACGCTTGAACTGAAAGCAAATTATATTTTGTCCAATATTTCAATTCAAGAATTTGAAATAATAGATGTCATAAATACATTAAAGCTGAACAAAGCGTCAGGAAATGACGAAATAAGTCATAAAATGTATGGAGAGAAACTCTGGATGCTATTGTAGCTCGCGGGGGTCCGTCGGGTCATTCTGGCACAAAATGCTCAGCCGTCGCGCCACATGTGCATGACGAACGAGGGGGCTGGCTAGCTCTGAATCTCGGGGTTCTGGATCTCGTGTGACGTCGCTCCGAACTCAATCATTCTGGCAGGGCCGTGCAACCATTGCTGCTGAGATTGAACTGCATGGTATCATCCCAGCTATTGGTTTCACCGGCATGTCTTTCCATATCAATTTAGGCTTATGGAGAATAAATTATAATAAGATGTAACCATTTAGTCAAACAAAGGAAATCGTTTACCAGTAATTGAGCATATAATGATAATACATAAAGTAGAGCTAGCTGGTGTACTTTGCACGTGGGGTCGCCAGAGGTACCACACGGATTCGTAAATAAGCAGAGGTATCCCTGCAAGGGAAGCATCCGCACAACGAGGACACTGTTTAACTTAATATAAGCTATTATATCTTCATTATACAAGTAAAGAGATTCCTGATGTTGTGAGAGGGAAGTGCCTCGTGCAGGCCTCCATCACCTAAATGTTTTCATGATGGTGCAAGAGGTAGTAGCCTCATGCAGGCCTCCATCCGTGACATCTCGCTTATGCGAGAGGCAAGTGCCTCACGCGGGCCTCCATCACAGAAAAATGCCTTCGATGCCAAAGCAGAGGAAAAGAGCTGGCAAAAAGAGCCACTCTTTTGTTCAACAAAAATGCTAGGGAAAAAGACCATCCTAGTGAAAATATAATTAACGTGATGCATACTGATTTATGTGAAGATGGGGCAAACGACCCGCGAAGAATTCATTAGTCCCCATCTTATGTTATTCTACGATACTGTATTGGTGGATGCCACTTCTATTTATGCGGGCCTTCTGCTAATCCTGACCTACCATTTAGGTGTTAGAAACAGGAACTAGTTTCGGCCGCAAGTGGCAGAGATTCCTACCTATCATTAGATATGGCCATCCAACGGGCGCAGATGCACCGCTTCCCATGGGTTGCTTTGGAAAGCATCAACCTCCATGGATAGCAAGCGTACATGTTACTTTGCAACCTATCCGAACTGGGTGAGAATCCAGATACCCTGCTCCGTAACCACAAGACATCACTGGACGATGGCATTTTACACAAGCAAATTTAATGACTGACATATCATTACGGTGGGGGTGGAGAGACGAATATCCACCATGAGTGTCCTTCCCGTGAGGGCATGGTGGATTCCAAGATCCTGCCCAGACACTACAATGAGTAGGGTGGAGATGCGTGTCTCGTCCGTCACCAGTCCTATGGATCTAATTTTTTACCTGTTGTTAGGTTTATATTCCAATGTGTCCAATATGCACTGCGGGCCGGGAATAAAATATACAATAATAACTATTTGTTTTCGCAGTGCTTTCCTTCTTTGGCAAAGTATCTAACTATCAAGTATCCAAGGATATGGAGGAGATGTATGTGAACCCGCACTTTGGCCATCACTGCTCGAAAACCTCCAATAGTTTCCCAGAGTCGGATCAGTCCAATGTGCGGGTGGGGTATCCAAACAATTGAGAAGCCTTATGGCTTGGTGGATTGTGGAAAGAGACAATGACTTGATAAATATGAGGCCCTATAGGTATTTGGCTAATCTTACACAACCTTGCCAGAGTGCAGGGCTAGATTACTGCAACAACCGGAAAGGAGGCATACACTATATGTCTCCTAATGAAGAAATTGTCCCTAACCACTTTAACCTATCCTATCGAGCTGAATAGTAAGGTTACTCGGTAGCATGCTGGGCTCGAACACTTAGAGCACGGTCAGCGACCTCAGTTAAAAAATGTTGATGACAGGAACAAGTGATCAGTGAAAAATTGTTGATGACGGGAACAAGTGATGCATATATTGTTGCTGTTTAGTATTTCCTAGTGTACTGCAGTCCAGAGTTTTTACAAATAAACAAAACATATCAACTGGATGGCTAACTGTCATATACATAACTAACCAAGACAATGAAACAATTTACATAATGATTAAGTGAGGTAGTAAGTATATAATAGGTCAATAATCTAAACGTTAGTCAAAGCACCCCAGTAAACAAGGATAATATAGACAGAAATAAAGAAATCATAAATTGTGGTCCAAAGACCGGTACGGTACCTATTAGTCATCAGTACCTTATACAGACGTAAATTATGGCAATAAGACATAATATGTATAGTTACTTGAGTACCTAGTAGTTACTTGGACGGTACAGGCTACTATCTTACTGAGCGTGAGGCGACATGTTCTATGAGGGTGGAAGGTTTCCGCATGCAGATCTCCACAGCTGGTTTTCATAGAAAGGTCTCCGCATGCTGACTCCGAAGTCGATACGGTATGAACTCCAAACAGTAAAACAGAGCAATGAAGTAATATCTACTAGATCATCTCTATAACTAAATCATAATTTATATGGTGGTGAGAAAGTTCTCCGTCTGGCGACGGAAGTATAAAAGTTAAGAATAACCCATTAACAGAGGGTTAGTTATAAAAATGTAATTAATGCATGTACATATTGAAGCACACAGTGCGGGGTGCATCATATAGCTCTTGCGGCGCACCAGGCAAAGTCTACTCGACTGCGGTCAAAAGGTTATAAAGGTATCTCACATGACATGCAGTGCGGTGGTTGAAGTGCACTTACACATGGATGGCAGATCCGGCGAATCATCCACCAAGAAACATCGCTGCTCTACATTATGTAGACTTCACATATTGGGCCATAAGGAGACTCCTGCAAAGTTCCACTTATAGGTGTTCAGAAACGGGAACCATAACTTTAGTTTATTATTGCTCCAAAATTGAATATATGCGGGTTAGCCGAGAACTGCTTTTATGTGTGGGTGATCTCAAAGCCATAAGGAACCATGGGGGATGTTCCGTATCGTTCTTATCTACATGTATTCTTATCCACTCATCTAGTCCACACCTCCAGTCATCTCTCGACTCTCGGCCTCCACGCCAATGATGCTCCTGATCTTCGAATTTCACCCCCTTTTATACTTGCTGGGACGTCAGAACTGGCTGCCTAGACCAATCAGTTGCCGCTGTACCAGCCAATCAGCGTACTGGAATACTGTGACGTATACACTAATAACTATCGATTTAGATATGTATAAATATGTGACGTGACGTGGCAGGTCACGTGTACACAAATCACTGTGTATCTAGTTATATACGTGAGTACGACGTTATAGCAATATTTAAAGTATATTTTGACTGGGAGCTTCGATGATTACGCGGCCATTTCCGGACCTATTTTAAAATGGCTTACAGTTCTGGAAATCTCGTCAAATTCTGGTCTTGATTGATACCAAGAACGACGAGAATAAATGAATTATAAATATTTACGAGTACCATCTCTGTACACTATAGGTACACACTCACTCCCAATCTCGATACACGTGTCGTCGAAGAAGTGTCTGAGTGCGCACATGCGCACCACACGTTCTAACGAACTCAGTCGTTTTCCCAACGAAATGCCTCTCATATAGGCGTGTACACGCTAGTAGTAATGGGTGGCACTGTACGTTATTGTTCTTCCCAGCAGGAGGTCTTCGAGAACAATGGTTTTTTCATGAGATCAAAGGAAAAGCTAGTGGAATGGAATGTTGAGAACAATGGCTCACAGGGGTACACACATTCTAGAGAACAATGACGTACAGAATGCCACGTTTTCTCGATAACAATGACGTACAGCTGCACACATATTTGAGATTCTGCATCACTCTGGAATGTTATATTATTTTGAATTAGTTAACCCTTAAAAGTTTAAAAGTTGTGTATTTTACATTTAAATGTAGTGGTGGCACTCCCCCCTCCGTGGTTATCTACCGTTGTAAAAATAATAGAGTTTGATGAGTGATAATAGTAAAATAGAGAGAGTGGTATTGATAATAGTAAAATAATAGAGTTTAAGAGGTGGTCTGATAATGGAGGTCGTAGTAGGAGGAGGTTGAGGATGTATGAGGAATTACGGTATTGCTGTATATTTTGAAAATAATTTCACTGTTTCGTCGCTAACATTATTAGTAAACTATTATGTAGAATATTTAGAGACTGCCTGTAAGCTGTTACTGTTTTAGTAAGCAACAGCTACCAGACAGATTAGTAACAAAATATTAAAAATAATCTTGTATTAATGGTATGTTCAGTTGGAATGGTTACCAAGACATGGTGGTGGTGGATTGGATTGTATCATGGGTTCAATAAGTTAACCCTTTCACTGATGAATTCCCCATATCTCATTTTCATCAATACCATACAGGAAAACTGTTGAATATTTTGAAAATAATTTGACTGCCTGTGTCAGTTGAGGCGGAATGCTATAGTATTCGTCCTCAGTTGATATTGCTGGATGATTATGAGGGCGATGCAGCATACTTGTTTACAAGGTATGAACGATGTACGAATAATTTGATAATTTGTTGCTGAATATTTTGGTAATTTGAGTGGTAGCTGAATATTTTGATAATTGGTTACTGAATATTATGATAATTGGTTGCCGAATATTCTGATTGGTTGCTGAATAAATTGATTAGTTGCTGAATATTTTGAAAACGATTTGACTGTGTAAATTTTAATTTCTTATTAGGTGATGTTAGGTAAGAGAGAGGTGGTCTTATAACGGAGGTTGAAGGAGGAGGGAGGAATGCTATCTCGGACACCCTCTGCTAGGCATTGTTCTCCACGCATAAGCATTCCTTTATTCACCTGGTGGTCCTTTAGGAAAATGCATAAAGATGGTCGCTCAATGAGGTGTCGCAAGGGATGAGGAGGATGGCTGACGTATGCTAGCGTATTCGCCGAGGCAACATCTTGCGCGATATCTCTGTACGAATATTTTGAAAATAATTGATTGTAAGCCGCTGGTGGTTTAGTCACCATTAACCTCCTCCTTGGTTTAAGTCATTAAAAAAAATGGCAGTCATTTAATTATTAAATTTTCAAAATTGTTATGGAAATGGTCATCGTTGACGATCGATGTTGTATAATATTCTCCCAGTCATCTACATTATATATATATAATTTTATCTTACGTATTTAAGGCAATTCTTTAAAGTTGAAGTCATTTAATTATTAAAATTTCAAAAATATGAACAAAATGCATTCCTAGTCAATGGCAATGCATTAATCGACCACGAACAATAGCGTACAGATGCCCATTTAGAACAGTAGCATTGGTATTGATAATAGTAAAATAATAGAGTTTAAGAGGTGGTCTGATAATGGAGGTCGTAGGAGTATGAGGTTGAGGATATATGAGGAATTACGGTAGGATATTGATGTATCTTTTGAAAATAATTTGACTGTTTCATCGCTAACGTTATTAGTAAACTATTATGTAGAATATTTAGAGACTAATTTGTCTGTAAGCTGTTACTGTCTTCTGGTTTGAATGGTAACCAAGACTTGGTGGTGATGGATTCATTGGATTGTATCATGGGTTAAAAAAGTTAACCCTTTCACCAATGAATTCCCCATATCTCATTTTCATCGATACCATACAGGAAAACTGTTGAATATTTTGAAAATAATTTGACTGTTTCGGCGATAACGTTAATTTATTAGTAAACTATTTTATAGAATATTTAGAGACTAATTTAACTGTAAGCTGTTACTGTCTTAGTAAGCAACAGCTACCAGACAGATTAGTAACAAAATATTAAAAATAATCTTGTATCTTGAGTGTTCAGTTGGAATGGTAACCAAGACTTGGTGGTGATGGATTCATTGGATTGTATCATGGGTTAAAAAAGTTAACCCTTTCCCTGATGAATTCCCCGTATCTCATTTTCATCGATACCATACAGGAAAATGTTGAATATTTTGAAATTAATTTGAAGTTGCAAACTTTAATTTATTAGTAAACTATTTTTATTGAATATTTTGAAGACGTATTGACTTTTAACCGTCATTACGCACAAATTGTTTTTAAATACTTAATATTTTAATAACGTCAGTCGTTTTAGATGTTGCACGATGGTTGAAATGTGGTCATTATGTCTCTGAGGGTTCCGTGTGTTTATAGAATTGTATGTCGAGCGTACTTATGCTAAAAAGATTATTTGGTGCGTATGGTTTTAATTTATCCATACGTCTTGAATAGCCGTGAGATCACTCTTGAATCGAGATACAAACATACCATGTGTTAATAATGAAAGAACGTGTTAGTACCTCACTTCTCGTTCTAAGCACAAGATATTACAATGTCCTCGCTGAGAGTTTGTAAAAAATCGATAATAACGCCTGCACCCATTCACCGGCTATTGCTGTTTACCGACGCTTAAAGATACAACAATTAAGAGCAAAATTACAAGCATAGTAGCATAATCATAGATGGCCATTTACTACAAATATAAATATATCCTTGTGGCTATAGAGCAGTGATACGTTATAACCATGTTTTTTACTATATAATTCAGTCATGCCCTAAGCGACCACCTCATGTTGCACCATTACATGGACGCTAGAGACTTTCTTAACCCTTTTAACCCTCAAATTTCTTCAAGAAAATGTCCATTTTCTTCATCACAGTACAAGAGACGACTATTTTTGAAGATTTATCATCAGAATGACTGGCACTGCATGCTATCCATTTGTCTAGTCATTGCACCAGCAAACACCCCCCCACCAACCACCATCATCATCACCAACACCCACCACCACCACCACTACGACCTACACCCAACATCATGCATTAACCCCACCACAACCACCACCCACGTACCCGCCAACCCATAGCGAATTTCTTCATATTCATACTTGCATCCTTAGAGAAGACTATTTTTGAAAATTTATCACCGGAATGACTGACTCTGACAGCTATCCATTTATCTAGACATTGTGGTCGGAATGTGTGAGAGCTCTGTGTTTGAAAAAAATGGCATATAGGTTGGAGAGGGTATGTCAATGAGGATTTAATAAAGGTCTCGTTCGTATGCACATACGCGATACTGCTAGTTATACATTGTGCCCTTGTGCATAGGTGCATGCATGCAACACTACGACCTACACCCAACACCAGGCATTAACCCCACCACCAACACCCACCCACCCAACAACCCATAGCGAATTTCATCATATTCATACTTGCAGCCCTAGAGAAGACTATCTTTGAAAATTTATCATCGGAATGACTGCCTCTGACAGCTATCCATTTGTCTAGACATTGTGGTCGTAATGTGTGCGAGCGCGGTGTCTGAAAAATGGTATATAGGTTGGAGAGGGTATGTCATGAGGGTTTAATATAGGGCATGCTCATATGCATATATGCTAATACGTGATACTGCTAGTTATACATTGTGCCCTTGTGCGTAGGTGCGTGCGTGCCATGGTGTGCGCATGCATATGCCAGAAGACCTTTTGAAAATTTTTCATCGGAATGACTGGCTCTGCTGGCTAAAATGTATACGTATATGTGCGAACGCATGCGGTCCGCATGTTGTGAATTTGCGGGTGTATGTTGCGGATTGCGGGTGCATGATGCAGATTTGTGGGCATATGTTGCGGATTGCGGGCACATGATGCAGATTTGCAGGCGTATGTTGCGGATTTGCGGGCGCAAAATGCGGATTTGCGGGTGTGTGTTGAGGATGGCACCAAGTGTATGTACATGCCTGAACATGCATACATGCCAAAATGCATACATACATGTGCGGCCGCATGTGGGCCGCATTTGCGGATTTGCGGGCGTATGTTGCAGATTGTGGGCACATGATGCGGATTTGCGGGTGTATGTTGCGGATTTGCGGGTGCATGATGCGGATTTCTGGGTGTGTGTTGCGGATGGCACCAAGTGTATGTACATGCCTGAACATGCATACACGCCAAAATGCATGCATACATGTGCGGCCGCATGTGGGCCGCATTTGCGGATTTGCGGGCATATGTTGCGGATTGCGGCCACATGATGTGGATTTGCGGGCATATGTTGCGGATTGCGGGCGCATGATGCAGATTTGCGGGCGTATGTTGCAGATTTGCGGGTGCATGATGCGGATTTGCGGGTGTGTGTTGCGGATGGCACCAAGTGTATGTACATGCCTGAACATGCATACATGCCAAAATGCATGCATACATGTGCGGCCGCATGTGGGCTGCATTTGCGGATTTGCGGGCGTATGTTGCGGATTGCGGGTGCATGATGCGGATTGTGGGTGTATGTTGCGGATTGCGGGTGCATGATGCGGATTTGCGGGCATATGTTGCGGATTTGTGGGCGCATGATGCGGATTTGCGGGTGTGTGTTGTGGATGGCACCAAGTGTATGTACATGCCTGAACATGCATACACGCCAAAGTGCATGCATACATGTGCGGCCGCATGCGGGCCACATTTGTGGATTTGTGGGTGTATGTTGCAGATTGCGGGTGCATGATGCGTATTGCGGGTGCAGGTTGCAGATTTGCGGGCGCGTATTGCGGATTTGTGGCCGCAGTACATATAATCCTATAAATGGTACAAATTCAATCCCTTTTCTCATTCCAGTTTACACATCGCAAAGTGGTTGGACGTGTAACTGCAGACTAGTTAGGCAGTCAGATTTCTTTGAAGAACCTTGTAACTTGAATACTTGCTAGATTTATCCTATAATCAATATGCCGAGACATACATGTTTTGAATGTGGTTAAACTTTTAATAGGTCAAATGACCTGAAGTGGCATAGGATCCGATTCCATAATAATGAAGATAGCAAAAATCTAGATACTGAAGATGAAGAAATGACAGAGATGAAGAGTGAAGATGATGAGCCAGCGGAGTCGGAGAGTGAAGACAGTGATGACTCAGTGGAGTCTGAGAGTGAAGATGAAGGTGAAGATGAAAAAGAAGCCATAAGCAATGAGGAACTATTTACCATATTCCAAAATATTAAGCAGGTCTTAGATGCTGAACAATCAGGTTTGGAAGATGAGGATGGCGTAGTGGACACAGACCCAAATGGTGTATGCAATGTGCCTATTTCCGTATATGCTGATGCTTTAGTTACAAAGTGTATAGACATAATGTTCCAGTCGAGAAGATTACAGAACTCTACGCTCATTAAAATAATTCGTCAGGAAATTAAAGATTTTATCGATGAGGGGTACGCATACGATGAAGCAGTCTTCTCAGCTTTTCGAAAAAGAAAGTTTCTGATCAAGAAGTACATAAGGAACCATCTAGATGCTGAGGATAATGATGATGATTCTGACGGTGATAGATCTGAGCCATAAGGAATCAGTCATCGATAAAATGGATCTCCAGAACATTGACTATTTGTTTATACTACAGCAACTATATGTTTTATCATATGTAATATTTACTTCAATGTAAAAATATGGATACAAATAAAACATTGGTTCTTTATGCGTGTGTTGATTTGATGATTGTAGCTGCCCAGCCAGGTCCCCCACATCCCTGAGTGCTGATGCTGTTCATGGTGGTGGTGGTGGTGGTGGCAGTGGGGTTGGCGGTTGGTGGAAATAGGTGTTGTGGTGGATGATGGTGGTGGGGTTAATACTTGGTGGTGGGTGTTGGTGCTTAGTGGGTAGTGGTGCTGGTGGTTATAGAGGGATGGTGATGGTGGTGATGGTGGTGGTGATGGTGGTGGTGATGGTGATGGTCAGTACTGGTAGTAGGTGGTTATGGCCGCAATGTCTAGACAATGGTTAGCCAACTACATTATTTTGTTGTCGGAGGTCTCATTGACTAGGTACTCATAATGCATTCATACTGTGTGTACCCGGACATGGTAATTTTTCCTAGTTTTATTACCTTTAACTGGCTGACTGGCAAGGTGTGTCAGACATTCCAGGGATCTACTTCCTAGCAAAATTTTATGGAAACGATTTGAGCAAAAGTTGATGCAGAGAGTCAAATTATTTTCAAAATATTCACTAAATATCATGGAAACGATTTGATAGAAAGTTGTTGCTAACACCGCAGTCAAATTATTTTCTAAATATTCGTACAATGCGCATTGCCGGCCTTGTAAACAAGTATGCTAGTATACCTCATC
>CM067371.1:49065284-49125122 GCA_034401795.1 Chaetoderma sp. LZ-2023a | reverse complement strand
GTCCGCTAGTGTTTCCATCGACATTCCGCGACCACCATATGCCGATGTTCGAAACACGAGAGGGTTTGTAGGCGTATGATCAAGAAAAGCAGAACCTAAAGAGATTGTGTACACCTGCAAGGAGTGCTATTGTCTATTACCAATCAAACAGTATCTGCATGGGGTGTCCTGTAATCGGTGATACTCCGACTGATACTTCAAAAAGCACATACATGATGCAGTTTGTTACCAAACTAACAACAACAGCCTTTTCAGGGCCAAATACTCATTCAAAAGAGAACTCTTTATCTGTTCAAAAAAATAAAATAATGTAGATAAAGTTTTTACACACAGCAACCTTCTTCACACATGCATACACAAGCACACATTCTGATCTGTCAAAAGTGGTCGATGGATGCTACTGTTCGAAATGGGCATCTGTACGATATTGTTCGTGGTCCGATTAATGCATTGCCATTGACTAGGAATGCATTTTGTTCATATTTTTGAAAATTTTAGAGACATAAATACGATAGATAACACTATCTATATAATAGCATAGGAAAAATTACTGTGTACGTGTCTGATTTTTGAAAATTAAAGGACTGGGGAACACAGTTTGCTCATGTTTTGACATTTTAATAATTAAATGACTTCAACATTTAAAGAATCGCCTTAAATACATAAGATAAAATTATATATATATGTATATATATGTATATATATAATATATATATTATATATATATATAATAGTAATATATATATATATATATATATATATATACTATATATATATATATATATAAATATATATATATTATATATATATATATACTATATATATATATATATATATATATATATATATAGAATATATATATAATATATATATATATATATTATATATATATATATATATATACTATATAGTATATATATATAGATATATATATATATATAATAATATATTATATATATATATATATAGTATATATATATATATAATATATATATATATATATATATATATATATATATATATATATATATATATAAAACGTAGATCACTATAACACGTGTAACTTTTTTTGAAAATTAAATGACTGGGAGTTTGTTCATATTTAAAAAAAATTTAATAATTAAATGATTGACGCTTTAAAGACATAAATATGGTAGATAAAACTATCTATATAATATTATACAACATCGATCGTCAACGATGACCATTTCCATAACAATTTGAAAATTTAATAATTAAATGACTGCTCATTTTTTAAAATGACTTAAACCAAGGAGGAGGCTAATGGTGACGAAACCACCAGCGGCTTTACAATCAATTATTTTCAAAAAATTCGTGCAGAGATATCACGCAAGACGTTGCCCTCGTCGAATATGCTAGCATACGTCAGCCATCCTCCTCATCCCTCGCAACACCTCTTTGAGCGACCACCTTTATGCATTTTCTTAAAGGACCACCAGGTGAATAAAGGCGTGCTCATGCGCGGAGAACAATGCCTAGCAGAGGGTGTCCGAGATAGCATTCCTCCCTCCTCCTTCAACCTCCGTTATAAGACCACCTCTCTCTTACCTAACATCGCCTAATAAGAAATTAAAATTTACACAGTCAAATCGTTTTCAAAATATTCAGCAACCAATCAATTTATTCAGCAACCAATCAAAATATTCAGCAACCAATTATCATAATATTCAGCAACCAATTATCAAAATATTCAGCTACCACTCAAATTATTAAAATATTCAGCAACAAATTATCAAAATATTCGTACATCGTGCATACCTTGTAAACAAGTACGCTAGCATCGCCCTCATAATCATCCAGCAATATCAACTGAGGACGAATACTATAGCATTCCGTCTCAACTGACACAGGCAGTCAAATTATTTTCAAAATATTCAACAGTTTTCCTGTATGGTATCGATGAAAATGAGATATGGGGAATTCATCGGTGAAGGGGTTAACTTTTTGAACCCAAGATACAATCCAATCCATCACCACCATGTCTTGGTAACCATTCCAACCGAACATACCATTAATACAAGATTATTTTTAATATTTTGTTACTAATCTGTCTGGTAGCTGTTGCTTACTAAGACAGTAACAGCTTACAGGCAGTCTCTAAATATTCTACATAATAGTTTACTAATAATGTTAGCGACGAAACAGTCAAATTATTTTCAAAATATACAGCAATACAGTAATTCCTCATACATCCTGCAACCTCCTCCTCCTACAACCTCCATTATCAGACCATCTCTTAAACTCTATTATTTTACTATTATTAATACCACTCTCTACTATTTTACTATTATCACTCATCAAACTATATTATTTTTACAATGGAGGGGGGAGTGCCAGCCACTACATTTAAACGTAAAATACACAACTTTTAAGCTTTTAAGGGTTAACTAATTCAAAATAATAGAACATTCCAGAGTGATGCAGAATCTCAAATACATGTGCGGCTGTACCTCATTGTTATCGAGAAAAAAGTGGCGTTTTGTATGTCATTGTTCTCTAGAACGTGTGTACCCCCTGTGCGCCATTGTTCTCAAGATTCCATTCCACTAGCTTTTCCTTTGATCTCATGAAAAAACTCATTGTTCTCGAAGACCTCCTGCTGGGATCTGCTTTTTAATAAATCATTTGAATCTAACATATTTTCAAATTCCTGGAAAACAGCCAATGTCTTTGATTTATTAAAAAAGGGGATAACGAACTACCTGAAAATTACAGACCTATCTCCTTGCTAAGCACTGTTTGGCAAAGTAATCGAAAGAATAATTTTTAAACACGTTTCATAACTATCTTCTCAGCCAAAATCTTCTGTACAAGTATCAATCAGGTTTCCGTCGTAGCTTTTCCAACTGTATATCAACTAATTGAGTTATATCACATTCTGTCGAAAGCACTTGACGAACGCAAATCTTCCAGTGTGGTGTTTGGGACATCTCAAAAGATTTTGACAGAGTCTGGCACAAAGTATTACTATTTAGGCTACAAGAGCATGGCCTTGACGGAGACCTTCTCATATGGTTTAGGAATTATCTCTCCTGTAGGCAGCAATGTGTTAAAATTAATGCTGGAGTCCCCCAGGGTTCGGTGCTTGGACCTCTCTTATTCCTTATCTATATAAATGATATTCCAAATCATATGCCGATGACACTGCGTTATGTTGCTCAAATTCATCACTCTGTTAAAATAGAGAGACAACTAAATGAAGGTTTAAATGTTATTTCTACCTGGTCAAAACAATGGCTAGCACTTCCATCATACAAAAGCCGTTAATCTCACAATCTCAAATTTAGATAACTTTCGACAACCAAATCTCTTTCTGGATAATAATTTATTATTGTCAATTCCACACACGAAGGATCTTGGTATAACCATTTCAAATGATCTAAAATTGACAACACAAATGGATACAATGATAAAAAGGCAGGCAAGATACCAACTGTGCGCCGAATGAAACACACTTTAAGCAGATACACGCTATCAAAAATCTGCACTGCATATCTACGTCCTGTATTAGAATATGGTTGTTCTGATCGGGATGCAGAAAAACTTGAAATTATTCAAAAGGATGCAATACGAATAATAACAGGCCTACTAAAATATATGCCTTGGACAAGGCTCTATGAAGAATCTGGCCTAGCATCTTTAAGCGAGTGTCGCAAGCAGAAAAAACTAACGATTTTTACAAAACCACTCATCACGACTGCCCCGATTATATCATGGATATTGTCCCCAAAAAGGTGAGGGATGTCTCAGAGTATAATCTGAAAATTTCACCATGCCTAGACACCGTCTTGAAACATTTAAGAATTCATTTATACCTAGTTCTATTCAACTGTGGAATAACCTGGATGACGAAATAAAAACAGCCTCTTCCGTTGGTAATTTTAAGAGGAAACTTAGCAAATCTTATCTCACCTCCTCACAGAAGATCTCAACATACTATTCATTGGGTAAAATAAAATAAAATATTAATCTGTGTAAAATGAGGAATAAATGTAGCCAATTAAACGCTGATTTATATAGTTTAATTGACCAGCCAAATTGTTCTTATTTCCAAATACCAGAGACATCTCGTCACTTTTTCTTGAAATGCGCAAATTGCTAAGAAGAAAGACATCATTTGGTGGACTATATCCAGGAATTTGAGCCACGTAATTGCGCTAGATACCATTTTGAAAGGGAGTAAAAAACGATTCCGCAGAGATAAATGCAGAGTTGGCGATGCGGGTGCACCGTTTTATATGACAGACGGGCAGATTTTGATGTCTGCCAGTCTGCCTTGCACGAGGAACACACTTGTCAACAACCTTCTGCTAGTCTCCTCCCATATTTGGAAATAGTATTTTAAAATAAAATGTTATTAATAGACAAGTTATTTCTTTGTTGTCAACGTTTTTGTTGTTATATTTAATACTGTTCATTTTTTTTTTATCTCTGTCTCTCAATCAGAAGGGAAAGTATAGGTATTGTAAAAGGCAAACCATCTAACTGCATCTCTCTTTCTCTCTCTCTCACCTCTCTCTCTCCCTCCCTCCCTCCCTCCCACCTCCCTCCCTCCCTCCCTCGCCCTACCTCCCTCCCTCCCTCCCCCCTCCCTCCCCCTCCCCCCTCCCTCCCCTCTCTCTCTCTCTCTCTCTCTCTCTCTCTCTCTCTCTCTCTCTCTCTCTCTCTCTCTCTCTCTTGACAGAACGTGTGCCCAATCCCATTGTACATATATGTTACTATAAAATAAGTTTAAAAAAGGATGACGATCAGCGGTTCGGATGCAGACATCTGCTCATGAATATAGGGAGAGAAGATTCGGACAGAGAAAGAAGAATGGTGAGCATGACTACTCATGCTTGGGTACAAGTGCAAATACATTTGCATTTGCGTTTAAATACATTTGCACTTGCATTTGCATTTAAATGCAATTATGAAATTTCTGACGCATTTTTCATTTGCACTTGCATTTGGATCTCATGTATTTGCATTTGCATTTATATGAAAAGGTTTGCATTTGCATTTTAGTTTTTAAATGCATTTGGGTTTTTTCAGACACTACGTTTCTCATTTTACACTTCGTTCAAAATAGCAAATAGCAGCAACAGCTCCCAGTCAAATTAATTTCAAAATATTCAACCAAAGTATTTCTTAAATCATACAAAAATGGCATTTCTGTTGCTAGAAATTATAAACTTAATTCTCTGTGATTTATTAACTCATTTCACTCACGGCCACCAATATACTTATGTGAAATCACGCATATTTTGAAATAAGTTTGACTTAATTTAGTTGATATCTTAGCAAGTCAGCAAATTTTATTTGATTTGTTTCTAAAATAATCTCTCTTACATACAAGACCCTGGAATGATTGGCTCAGTGATTTTCTTCTCTTGGCCTGCAAACGGGCATTTCTAAAGACCACGGTAAAGGTGGGTTTGGTCGGTTTGGCCAGCAAAGAGTTAATGTAACAATTGGACTAAACGTTATTACTGCGGTAATCAATATGTTGATTTTCAGGAGAATTAACAATATTCATACAATTATCTGTCTTAAAGATCCACAATCCACACACCCCTCCCCCCTCCCCCCCACCCCCCTAAGTACAGGTGGTCGCTCGAGCACTTTTGATTATACAATCTATTCTACAAGTGCTCTCTATAATTGCCAAGATCCTTTCAAAGTAATTAGTGTGATCTCCGTAATATGTCTCCACTTGCTCAGTTTATACGATTTTTAATGAGATTCATTCAGAAATGTCCTCTCCTTTAGTTGTCAAGAATGTCTTATTGAAAGGCCATTTAATTACAACTGAAGATATTTGAAAATTGTATAAGTCATTCCAGTGTTAAATCTTCAAAGGTTATCGTGTTGGATTGCAAATGGACATTTACCACGATACATAAAAGATGCTGATAATTCACCTTTCCAGAGGACCCACCCATCATATGACGTCATAATGAACTGCGCAATGTGTAGAATGACATCATAATGAATGACGTCATGAATGATGTTGATAAGTACGTCACGAACGCATATTTGAAAACGGACTATGCGTTGTGTACGAATTGTATGTCTTTACTATTTAATAAATATTCTGTTGAATATTTTGAAACTAATTTGACTGACGCTGTTGCTGCCATAGGCAGCAACAGCGCCTAGTCAAATTAGTTACAAAATATTCAACAGCTTCCCTGTATAGTTTTCAGGAAATTGATAGCTAGGGCATTTGGGGATCGACCAGTCCCAACACGGCGAGGTGTGGGTGGAGCTTAGCTAGTGATGGGCGGGGCATAGCTAAAAATGAAAAGGTCCATTCTGCGAGACATTGGTTAGTTTACTTTACACCCATTGCGATTGGAGGCACTAGTCATTCACTCTGACTGCACACACGTTTTCGGCCATGTGTGACTAAAATGATCGCAAGACAAAGTTAACATTTAAGCATTTGAATCTTGACATGCCAAAATCTTAGTTCAGGACTTGAATAAGCTGATGAACATTTTGAAACAAATTTAATTGGAAACATTTACCCTCAGCTGTCAGTCAAATTATCTTCTAAATGTTCAATATACTGTTTGTTAAATTCATACAGATATTGCATAAGCTGATAACTATTTTGAATGTGTTTTGACTGGAACCTGTTGCTGCCATAGGCCCAGTAGCAGCTATCAATCAAATTCCTTTCAAAATATTAAACATAATATTTGATAATTACTTTGAAGGTAATTTGACTGACACATGTTGCTTCCATAGGCGCAATGGCTCTCAATGAAATTACCCTTCAAAATAGTCAACATAATATTTAGGAATCGAAAATTAAATGCTTTAATGGGTACCTTTTAATGGTGAAACAAGTATTATTTATTCATAATAAAGTTCCATGTGCAGAACACTATTTTTGAACATTTTACGCTGGAATGACTGGCTAAATAAGCGAGCCTGTTATTCCAGTGGTAAAATATCAAAAATAATTTCTTGGTCTGCAAAGTGTTCCTAAAGATACTCACTATCAGCAGATACATAGACGACAGATGCATACTCTGTTGCAGAATTTCAGTACCAGACCGTTGCCCAAATTTTCAAATGCATTTGCGAAGGCATTTGCATTTGCACTTGCATTTGAATGAGTTGCACACATTTGCGCTAGGCTGCATTTGCATTTGAATCATTTACACACATTTGCATTTGCATTTAAATGCAATACCTTGCACTTGAACACAAGCCTGTTATTCACCAACCCATATTGGGTTTTGTGGGTCTAACTTAACTCCACCTTGTGTCAACAACGCGTCAATGCGCTCAATATATCACTTACATAGGCCTATTAATTAACCATTTAACGGTAAAAAGAAGAAAGTGTTGCTCATTGAATGAAATCAATTTGCAGGCCAAGAGAAGAGATTTAAAAAAAGTTTTCCAATGGAATTTACAAAAAGGTCTCAGTTGTCCTGTAAATGAAGGCTGTTTGAGCTTTATATGGTCAAGAAAATTCAAATTTGTGCATTTGCAGGCCAAGAGGAGGCTATTTTCTTAGTAACCGAGTCAGTCATTCCAGTGGTAAATTTTCAGAAACTACTCTTCTCTTGGCCTGTAAATAGACATTCCTAGACCGCTTTGGCCAGTTTTACCATTAAAGGGTTAAGTTGACACAAGATGGGTTAAACAGGAGAATTTTGCTACTGAATCTTCGAATATGACCAAAAGAACCAGAATGGTTGATGAAAAGGCATACTAAAAAGGATGTGGGTGGCCTGTCTAAGACAGGGACAGGGCGATCACCGTCATATCTCTGAACATTGTAAGTGCCTACTAATGGAACAAAGACATCCATGACAGAACGTCCCTAGGGGAAGAAATCAGGATCTAACCGCTAACCTTCTCATCTCCCACTCGGAGTTACCGAAAATCCGAACACTAAACTGCAAACATACATATACCCTGGAATTCTAGCTACTGCTTCCAGGTTCTGAGGTTGACTATCATCATGGTTAATTCACTCCCGACGGACGCTAGGTACGAGTTGGGAAGTGTACACTATCTCATTTTGAGTTACCGGGTGCTCTGAAATCCATAAGGTTTAGTGACATATTTGTCATAATCACCCGCTGTATGCTGCGGCTGTAGTAGTAGAAACACCATACACCTGCAATCAGTTCTTCTTTGGCTTTGGTCACAATGTCTTGTCCTGGGCCAAAATCTAGAGCTTCCTCATGTTCATCGGGCTCATTTTTGATTAGAGTGTGCCAAGTCCTATTTTCTTGTGGTCGCTTCGTCGTGCTTAACATATTTATGCAATGCCTTCTCGCCTGACCTTATATTCATATGCCCCCAGCAGGGCGATTTCCAAGGCTCTGTGTGAGGATGTGTCTTCTGCAATCATTAGCACATGGCAACACATGGATCATCTTTGCTCGACGACTTTTATGGACAGTGACAATTTACTACTCATCATGCAGAGTGCAGTATTGGAATCTATGCAGTCAGGCCATTGGTGACCAATACTGGTGCAGAGGTGTTTGGGTGGTAGGCATCAAACTTGTCTAGAGCTGCCTTTGGAAAAGTCCAGCTGTTGCAGTTGCAAGGGTACGTAGCCTGCTTTGTACACAAGTGGTATTCTTGTCAGTGGCATCTTTGATTACGAATCTACAGCTTACAGAATAAGTGGGAAACTATGTTTTCAATGATGCCGTGTGCAGCAATGTCAGAAGCTCTGCAGAGCAGCGAACTTACGATTGTACTTTTCCTCCCTGGTTTAACACCACGAAGTGGTTTTCTCATTTTCTTTAGCTTCATGATTTTCAGTCGGTATTTTTTGGATTCATTCATAAAGTGATTCTCATATTTTAGTTTACTTGTAGCTATCGGGAATAGTTCGTCAAGTGGTTTATTTTCCTTGCCTCCGAAGTTCACATCGTCGACATATTCCATCTTTGGAGGCATGCCCAGTATTGACTCTGGGATTGTATCGCACATGTTTTCAAGGCTACAGCAAGGTAGCAGGGATAATTCACGGTGATCGATCATCTCCCGTGTAGAGCCAATTGATATCTCAAACTCTGCAGTCTTCAGTCACTGCCTTGACTCAAATTCCCAGCTCGGTTTTTGTAAGTAGTAGTTTCACTAGTTGCAGCGGACCCTCATTTGAGCTTTTAATTACGTCGAAGGTTCGTGACATGTCAATGCCTATTTTGTGGAGATCTCAGTGTGTGGACATAACTACAGACACATGTATGCGTTGGACTCATACACCCAGGTGCTGGTGGTGATGGCGATGGATGTGGTGGTGGTGGTGGTGGTTCAACAGGAGTTTTTACATCCGAGGGAGCGGGAACAATGAAATGAAGTAAGATCAATAGTAAAAATAAGCATCTGGATTATATAAACATTTTCTGCTATGCAATCAAAGTAAATTTTATAAATTTTATCAATATTATGAAGTATTGTAAAATTAAAAATCGCGATTTTCTATCCACACATACCAGTACAAACAACACCCCTGAAGCGGAACAATGGGTATGTTGTAAAGAGTTTATTAAACTAGTAAAACAGCATGATATTACATCGTGTAATTTAACAGGAAAATGTATACGCATTGGACCCTTAAATATGCAACACTTAATGCCTAAATTAAACCAGTTAAAAAAATGATGGAAAAATGTAAACAGGAAATTGAAATCTTCGGCATAAATGAAGCATGTATAAGTGGCGTCGTCACAGGTAATTTAATTGAAATTCAAGGCTATAGTATCGAGAGAAAAGATAGAACAAACAATACAGGCGGTGGAATAGCTATGCACATAATCACCACCATCGTAGGCGGTTTGATTTAGAGACAGCAAATATAAAAGCATTGTGGATTGAGGTTACTCCTTATAAAGCAAAATCATGTTTGCTATGTTGCGTTTACAGGCCTCCGAATTTCCGCGCTAGCTGGATCGATGAGTTGGAAGCTCTATATTTGAACCTGTATACTCAGATAACAGTTATACCCATTGGCGACTTGAATATCGATTTTCTAAAACCTGTCACACCGAAATGGCAATCAGTAATGGGATTATTTCACGTCGAGCAATTAGTAGACAAAGCGACTAGAATTACAGAAAAAACAGCCACCTTAATAGACCATATATATGTTACTGACGGGAACAAGTTTACATCAGTAAGCGTAGACGATTTTGCATCAAGCGACCACTATCCCGTATTTGGTATGCGCCAGAACACCGGGCAAAAATCACACAGTCACCATTCCATAAAATATAGATGCAGAAAGAATTTTGACGATAACAAATTTATTCAAAATTTATCGGGATTCAACTGGGAGATTAAATGAACCGACTGAAGCTCTACAAATATGGCAAGACGTATTCATGTTAAATAAACATGCACCTATTATTGAGCGTAGACTAAGACGTGTCTGTCAGCGTGGATGGATAAATGATGATATTTTAAAGGCCATAAAAGACAGGGACTACCATAAAAAGCTAAAAATATGATTAAATATAAAGACTTGAAACAAAAAGTAATGCCACTAATTGAAAGGTCTAAAGGAAGTTACTTTATCACAGCGTTGGTTGACAATAAACAGAATCCCTCATATATATGGAAGATAATGAAAAGTATTAATCCCAAAGCTAACACAATGCCATTGGTTTTGCATGATACTAATGGAAATGAATGGACCTTTCCATTTTTAGCTATGCCCCTCCCATCACTAGCTAAGCTCCACCCATACATCGCCGTGTTTGGATTGATCGATCCCCGAATGCCCTAACCATCAATTTCCTGAAAACTATACAGGGAAGCTGTTGAATATTTTGTAACTAATTAGACTGGGTGCTGTTGCTGCCATAGGCAGCAACAGCGCCCAGTCAAATTAGTTTCAAAATATTCAACAGAATATTTATTAAATAGTAAAAGCAAACAATTTGTACAACAGCCCATAGACCGTCATCACATATGCGTTCGTGACGTACTTATCGACGTCATTCATGACGTCATTCAATATGATGTCATTGTACACACCACGCAGTTCATTATGACGTCATATGATGGGTGGGTACTCTGGAAAGGTGAATTAATGACATCGAGAAACATTGCGAAATGTTTAATCAATATTTAACGGGTGCGGCTGATCTCGCAAATTCTATAAAAACACAAAATCACGTCATATCAGATGACCTTAAATGCATGTTAGAAATAGAATTCCAAACGAAATTGAATTAAAAATACCTAGGATAACAGTAAATAGTATCTACGAGGAACTTATCACTTAAAAACAAATAAGTCCACCGGCTATGACGGGCTGAATGCACACTTCTTAGAATTTAGCAAATCAGTTATAGCACCATCAACTACAAGTATTATAAATATAAGCATCGATACGGGCGTATTCCCAACCACGTGGAAGTGCGCTAAGGTAAAACGACTACACAAATCGGAAGACAAAGGAGATAATAGGCCGATATCTATTTTATCACTTTTATCCAAAATTAGTGAATGACATGTCCATACTCATTTATATAAATATCTTGGCAAATATCATTTACTGGTTGAATCACAGGCAGGTTTCAGGCAAAAACATTCATACGAGACTGCACTATTAAAGTTAGTAGAAAAATGGAGGTTTGCGATAGATAACGGCGCGTTTGTGGGCTCTATATTCATCGATTTCAAGAAAGCATTTAAATTAGTTAAGAGGAGCCAGATGGAAAAAAATATAATAATAATAATAATAATAATAATAATAATAATAATAATAATAATAATAATGATAATAATAATAATAATAATAATAATAATAATAATAATAATAATAATAATAATTAATAATATCTTTTTCCTTTCTCTTTGCCCCGCTGCCGATATGTCGTGTTCATGGAATCATACATCAGCATCATGCGAGCCACAACATTCAAGGACAGCGAGTGGGGGTGGGGGGAGGGGGGGGGGAGGAGGAGGAGCCAGATGGACAAAAATATAATAATAATAATAATAATAATAATAATAATAATAATAATAATAATTGTTAAAATTGGCAGAGTTTGTAATGTCGCAATGGTTTCTTTGTTAATACGATTAATATTATATTTTCAACTGTCATATAAATGTTCGGCTGCGCGCTTAAAGGAAAGGAACAGGGAATTAACATATGCTCTTGAATGACAGCTTTATATAATAATCCATCTATACCCACCAGTGAAAACAGAAATAAATCAGAAAAATTAGAATAAAGCGGCTAAATACCATTACTAAATAATACCCGCTACAGTCGGTCATATAAGCTTATATTCGCTTTAAGCTGGTTAGCCACTACGTCATACATGTAAAATACTGTTTAGTTTTAAAACAATTGGACTGAAAGCCGTTGTTTCCATAGACAGGGTCACATTCAGTCACACGAATGCCAAAATATTCAGTAGGCATCATATTGCGAACTTGGAAACCAGCAGTGTATTTTGAAATCATCTTGAGCGAAACTTGTTGCTTCAACCAGAAAAAGTGACTCAAATATAACGTTTTCAAAGGGATCAATTTAGTAAGTTAGCGGTAGCGAGTTAATCGCTCTACATAGGCGCCTATAGAGAATCCTATTCATACAGCTTACAAGACTATATTCAGGTGCGCTTTCGCTATATTCAGGTAGGTCTAAGCAGTATACCTGCACACACAGTTGACACACGGCATGGTGAGAAGCACCAGCTTGGTCACTAATTGGCTCCAAGTTAAGCGCTCCTAGATTTAGTCAATGTCTTTGCGCAAATAATCCCGATTCATTTCCAATTTTACCGATGGTAGTTTATTTATTATGGTACGAGATTACCAATACACATCATTTGTTATTTTCCATTTCCATTCCTTTAAGCGAACGCTCTGGGCGCACATAGCTGTCAAGACAAGACATGAGTGCTAACTCTGTAGCTTTTTTTGTGAGCTAAGTACACGCAAGCCTCAAATCATGTATTGGGAAAAGATAACACCACTTACCTAGAATGTCTATGTGATAAAACTTCGAGAGGTATTAACTGTCTTACTGCTGCAAGCCACAAGATACTAATTTTCAATTAGGAAAAACTCTTGATTTGCTGAATATTTTGAAGACAATTGGACTGAAAGTTGTTGATGACTTAGCCACCAACAACTTTCGAACAGGTTGTTTGCGGGATATTTAGCGGGTCCAGAGACATAACCCTTGAAAATATGTTGTCTGCAAGAACTGAGAGAATTGTAGAATTACGAGGAATGCGAGGAAGAAAAAGTTTAATTTTTTTAAGAAAGAATATTTGTGTCAATTATCCCTTTCTTCGTGTGCTTATTGTAACTAATCTTCAGAAGTTTTCATACAGTTATAGTGGATATATTGACAACGTTTAAAAAAAGTTTAGTGTTTAATTAATAAATTTAATGAAATTTATTGATATTTGATTGTAATTCCATCCAGTCCCATATGGTACATATATATTATGTGAGATGAAGACGGCTCCTCAGGCTTTAGCGTAGAAATCAAATGCATTGTGAAATAAAGGGTGGGTACCCTCAACAAGGGAGAGCACACAATATCTATGTAACGTATGGGACTGGATGGAATTAAAATCAAATATCAATAAATTTCATTTAATTTATTAATTCTATCCAGTCCCACTGGTACAAATATATTATTTGAGATATTTAGAGAAATGCATTTTATTTCTGTACTGAAGCAGCCAAAATATTTTTACTGTAAATGAGCGATGTTGAGACGTATATGCATCTAATCTAGCATGCATAGAAAAAACTTTACTTCCCTTGCTGTTATATCGTGTTTTCCACAACGGCATTTCCAAATGTAACATCAACTGGAACTGGCATCCTATAGAATTTCCAGAAAACTGACCCACTTGACCATCCAGCAGTCCTCATAATGATGGCTACTGGGGCATTCTTCATAGCCGCATTAGTTGTTGATGCTGACCGAATGCTATGTGCCTTAAGAATGTTAAGATTCACACCTGCATTAACTAATAATAGTTTTATCTACCTAGCTATTGTGTCTGTTGATACTGGTATGATATTGTAGTTTGGATCGACCGGTCGGGTACTGGCCGTACCAGCTAAGCTGGGTACACGCCACCCGTTTAGGATTCGTTTCCTGAACACGCCCCTCTGGGTAGAGCTATAAGCGTATACAGGCCTATGGGAGAGAGAGAGAGAGCATGTCAAAAAACGACTAAGTTCGTTAAAACACATTATGCGCATGCGCGCGACACTGTTTCTATGGAGCGCGTAGTTGTGATCTAGATGGAATGGCGCTTTTGGTGTACCGAGCTGGTTCTCTGTAATTCTTATTGATTGCCTGTTCCCGTTACTTCTGGCATTAATCAAGACCAGAATTTGACGGGCTTTCCAAAGCTGTAAACCATTTCAAAATCGGTTGAGAAATGGCTGAGTTATTCAAGGAAAACTCTTCTTGATTATCTTCATAATATTGCTGTGACGTCATAACCACGTGGACGTAAAGCTTCTAGAATGTTCTAGAACGTTCGACGACACTATTATTAGCGACGCTCTGATTGGCTGTTGATCGAGCGATGATTGGACGAAGCCTGCGCCTGTGACGTCACGGAGAGTATAAAAGGAGAAGCGATCCAGAGATGGAGAGCATCCTCGGCCAGGGGCCAAACAGGTTGGAGCTGTACCAACTATTATCAAGCGCGACACGCGTCTTTCTTCGCTATGCGTTGGGTTTTTATCCCGTAGAGTACAGTTTCCAACCCACCGCACTAAAACAATTCAGTAACTCCCCTTTTACGAGAGTAGTTTAGAAACTTTTGATAGAACGTTCACGAATACAACATCTACATTCGGAACACAAACTTGCGGTGAGGTCTTTAGCGGCCTGATAATGTGAATCTACAGATGTAGAGGCAGGATGTTCTTTTATGGATGATTCGCCGGATCTGCCGGCCATGCCTAAAAGTGGTATTTCAAACGCCGCCGCACTTCGTGTAGGTTCTTTCGATTTTCGACCGTAGCAAGTAAACTCTGCCCGGTGCGTCTTCAGAGCTGCTTGACGTACCCAACACCATGATGCTTTGTTTTGTATCTTCATTTGCCTCTTACAACCCCCCGCCAGTGATCGGGTTGTTTACACTTTCCATCCGTACCATCGGTGTACGGGAACTTTCTTCACCACGTAGTCCTATCATATCTTTTGCTGACTGCTCGTTAGACATTCTGAATAGGCTTACAGTGCTGAGTGATGTTCCCCTGCCATGGACATTCTTGCGGGAATCTTGTTTGCGCACAACAGCTCGCGGGAACCAGCCTGCGGGAACCAGCCTGCGGAAACTTTCCAGCTTACGGAGAGCGCATCATCTCACGTTGCGTATGGAGTGACGTATCAATTTCAGTAACGCCGTAGCCTTACTTGGGAATGGCTACCAAGCATTCAAGTAATTGTACTTCAGAGTTGAATTATTTCTCTATATAGGTTTTGTTAATTATCTCATATCCGTAACAATGGTTCCGATGACTAAAAGGAACTGCAACGGTCTTAAGACCGATAGTTATAGTTTCTGTATTTGTTAAATAGTTATTATCATTTTCCTCAATGTGTTGCTAACTGCACTATAGTAGGTTCGTTGACCTGTACTAAAATATATAACGTAATCATTTGACACCGTATTGTTTGTCTGGTTAGATTATGTATGTATATGGCCAGTTAACTCCTTTTGTTTAGTTATAAAAATATAGGACTGCAGTGCACGTAGAAACTACTATTCAGCAACATTTATATATGCAGCACTTTCTCCCGCCACCAACAATTTTTCACTGAGGTCGCTGTTCATGCTATAACTCTGTTTAGCCCGGCATGCTACCGACTAAAACCTTTTCTATTCAGCTCGATAGGATAGGTTTAGAATGATTAGAGACACTTTCTTCATTACATACTGTGTATGTTCTCTTCCGGTAGTGCGATACTTTAGCCCCGCACTCCGCTAAGACTCATAACTGCAAGATTTTGTCCCTCTTCATATTCCTCTTAGCCTTGCAGCTTCTTAATTGTTTGGATGTCCCTATCCGCACCATGGGCTGATCCGACTCTGGGAAACTATTGGGGTTTCCGAGCGGTGATGGCTCGGGTGCGGTATCACACACACTCCCGCGTATCTTCGGATACTTAGTAGATAGTACCTTAAGCCAATGTAGGAAAGCACTGCGAAAACATATGTATTAATTATTATTATATTTACTGACAATCCACCCGCACCGCAGTGCAAAACTGGCAACTTGGGTATAAACCTAACGACAGGTTAAACGGTTAGTTCCATAGGACCCAGTGACAGGCGAGATACGTATGCTCACCAAATTCTGTTTAAATGTCTGGGCAGGATATTTAGATCTGCCACGCCCTTACGGGAAGGACATTCACGGTGTGCATCCGTCTCTCTTAGCCCCCACCATAGCGATAGGAGATATGGCCTAATAATGCTTCGTGAAATGTAAACCATGTCTTGTAATGTTTCATGTGGTTGCGGCGTGGAATATCCGGATTCTCACCCAGTTTGGAGATCCCGCTAAGTAACATGTAAGAGCGCTGTCTGCAGTATTGATGTCCTCGGGCATCTGTTCTCCATGACCGCCGTGTCTAATAGCTAGGTAGTTATCGACCAGTTGTGGCCTAAACTAATTCTTGTTTTGAAAACAACTAAAAGGAATTAAGTAAAGCAGAAGGCCCACAGAAATAAAGCGGCAACTACTAACTCAGCATATTAGGAAGTACATAAGATGGGGATGAAGGAATCCATCAGGAATCTTCCGTCCCGTCTTCACGTAAAACAGTACGAACCCCTACAGTCATAATTTCACTAGGTATGGTCCTTTCTTTGTATAGCATTTTTGTTTGAAATACTATAGTAGGCCTGTTTTTGCCTGGTATTCTTCTCCCGCTTTAAGCTGTGGCAGCACCTTCCCGAGACGGAGGCCCGTGCGAGGCACTTGCCTCTCGCAAGGATTCAGCGACGACGGTCCACGCCAGGATAATACTCCTCACCAAAACTTGACCAAGAGGGATAGGCTCCTCAAAGGTTGAGGTTAACAGGGGCCAGTGGGCCCGCAAGGGTCCGGGGACATGTAAAAACATGGTGCATAGTGCAGAGGAGATACTGAAGGCATCCTTGTCTACCGAAGGATGAATTAACATCCTACTGTGGTACCGTCTAGTCGGCGCAATGTTCGGGCTGCTGAGATTTTTGGTTCATCCAATCTCAATAAGTGGACATGCGTGGTACGTGGACGACAGTCCACACCCAGGGCGCACATCTCTGCAATTAGATTATCGGTTGTCAGAGATGTCCTGCAGGCAAGGCCAGGGAAAACGGTCAAAGCTCGTATTCTGTTGGCAAGATAGATACGGATCAGACCGTCGGTTGCCCCTGAGCATGAGCTCAGATGGTGATCGCTATTGACTGGGTCGCCAGCCGGTCGTCTTGATCATGTCTGTTCATCTGTGTGATCAAGATGGCTCAATGTACAGTCAGGCCATGGCAAGCGTTCGTATTGCGAGTCATGCCTCCTGTGATCAGAGAACATGAAAAGTGTTTCTTTGGGAAGCAGGAGGGTATGTGTGTGAGACGGTGTAACCTGTCACTTGCCAGACGAGTGGGGCAGTCTGGCGCCCAGGTACCCGTGGGGTGGATGAGCTGACTAAGTAAGATCTGCACAGGGCCTCTCAGCTAAAATGGTGTCAAAGTACGATCTATGCGAAGGCCTTAGTAGCGATGCGTCTAGCAGACATCACCTCCGTGGTACGGTCTATGCGGGGCTACGGCCCCTTGCTAAGATGACCCTATTGATGCTCGGTACTGTGTTCGCTCGGCTTGGAAGTCGTCAGTGTGCATCTTGACTCTCAGGCATGTACGGAAAGGCACCTATCCTAGGCTGCATCCTGTGTGGGGAACTGGGCATCCGTCCGGCATGGCGGGGACAGCGAACCACACCGGGAAGGCCAAAGGGTGCAAAGTGGCACTATGAGTAGTGCCCGCGTGAGGCACACCACTTTTCGTCCGAGATATTCTTCTTCCTTCCAGCTTAGAGGTATAATAACTTACATTAAGTTAAATAACTATGTCTCGTGTACGGGAGCCTCCCTAGCGGGGATACCCCTGCGGACTCACGAGTCTGTGGTACCTCCAGGAGCCCCATGTTTAAAAGTTCATCTACCTGCCTCTATGTCTTATATTTTCATATGCTCTTGTTGTAGTTTTATCTAGCATATTTTAGGTAAACACATTGTATAGACGTATATTTTTAGGTCACCAAATCAAATCTTGCAAGTCCATAGATCACGAAATTGTTATGGGCAGGCATACTGGTGACACACATTCTTGGGATGAAACCGTTGTGTTTAGTGTTCGCGACGATGGTCACACGGACCCACCGGAATGATTGAGTTCCACCGGTCTTAGGAGCCGGTTTTTTGTTTCCCACAGGGCAGTCTCGTTCAAGGTCCGTCACCCTGAGATTGGATGCTAACCAGCGTCATCATTCGTGTGCACATGCGGCATAGCAAGTCGACAAGAGACATCGGAACGGCCCGACTCTACCCGGCAAGCTACAATATGATATGATCACCGACATAGATAATGAACAATCTTGCACAGTTATTGCGCAACCCACTGGTTCTATGTATATATTCTTTCAATAAATTCACAACACACAATTTTTCATTAGTAGAATATTTTTCGAAAACAAGTTCCGTTTGCTGCCTGCTAATCTTTCCAAATGTGTTCACAAACTCTATATTACGAATGTCAAGTAAATATAACGATTGAACTCACTGGCCCGACAGAAGACCAAGCAACATCACAAGGGTTAACGATAAGTGCTTCAATGATAGATTATTTACATCTGGTGCATTGTTAATATAGTTAAGAACTAAATTTACATCCCATGTTGCGATACTATATACACCTTTCAAAAATCTTTTTATCAAAGGATCATTACCGATACATTCACTCGTCTCAACGCTAAGCAAAGCAGATAATGCTGATCTAGCTGAATATAGACCACTGTAGCCTAGTCCAGACTTGTATACAAATTGAGAAAATCCAACACATTGTTTATAAATGGTGAAAAGGGATCAAGTTCCCTTTGTTCACAAAAACACATCCACTTTTTGATATATACCCGATATTGGGATTTTGTGGAACTGCGCCATGACTGCAAAAGCACGTCAACAACTTCATGTGATATGCCTCTCTTGTGGATCGCTTGCCCGATATTCTGAAAGCAGCCAGATGACGCTTGTGCTTCGAGGGGTGATGCATTTCCCTGTTGTTTGACATTATTAACAATGTCCTGCTCACTGGAAGGATGCGTGGGGCAGTCCCAGATGAAATTTATAGGCCTCGGAAACCAAAACTGTGTTGGCCATATAGGTGCTATTAAAATCGCTTCTGCTGCATCGTCCTCCACTTTTCTTAATATATGACCTATGATACTAAAAGGAAGGAGCCTCTCAGTAATTAAGTGATTCACCACCCCCCATGCATGGCAAAAGCGTCCACAGGTAATGCACCAGAGTCTGGTTTCCATGACACATAATTGGGTAATAGGTTATTTAACCTGAATGCAAATAGGCCTATATCTGTTTTCCCCAAAACTGATATAAGTTGTTTAAAAACACATTCGTTTAACATCCATTCTGTGTCACTTTTATGTTCCCGTGAAGCCAAGTCAGTTTTTGTGTTCATGGAGCCAGGTAAGTGTGCAGCTGACAGCCAAATATTTCTCGGGATAGCCTATAACCATATTTCCCTAGCAGTGTTATTACATAACACTTTCATTCCACCATGTTTGTTAATATAAATCATAACTGTAGTGTTATCCACGAATATTTTGATATGAACATTACGCATGTTATTGCAAAATGACTCAAGAGTTAGTAATGCTGCATTTAATTCTAAATAATGTATATGTTTGCACGCCTCTCCTTCGTTCCAGAGTCCACCAGTCGATTGCCCATTATATGTCCCACCCAGCCCAAATTTGAGGCATCACTAGTTAAAATAATGTCATGGTTGGGAACCGTCACCAGTTTTTCACACATTGCAATGCTCCTAATCCACCATTTTAAGTCTTCTCTACATTCCAAATTAAAAAAAAATGTTGCGTCATAATTGCCCAAGCTACTCTTCAGTGTTTCATTTTTCAGAATTTCAAGTCGCTTTACATACATAGGTCCATGATTTACAGCTGGTTCAGAAGCTATTAATATTCCAATAATTTCAGCAAACTCCTTAATAGTACATTGCCTTCTCTCTAACAGCTGATCAAGCTTGTTAATGGTTTTAACTGCTTTGTCGCTAGTTAACTTTATTGACATTTTCTTAGAATTTAATATGAAACCTAAAAATCTAATTTCTGTGTTAGGTTCTAATAATGATTTATCAGGATGCACAGTGCATCCTAGTCTGTCCATGATATCCACTGTCTCTGCAATATATTGTTTACATTCACAATATGTATTTGACACCAATAAAGAATCGCCGATATAGTTCGCATGTCCCTGTTTTCATAATGACGAAAACATGCACTTCATCAATTTTGTAAATATACGCGGCGCACTAGTAAGACCATTAGCTAAACAACAGAATTCATACTTACAGCCATTCCAAAGAAATTTGAGATATGTTCGGTCATTTTTATTAATGGAAATGGTGTAATAGTCATCTTTTACATCAATAGACGCTAAAAAACAATTTCTAGACATTAACAACAATGCAGACCTTAGAGTGTCCATCCTAAAATGTGGACTATGGACATACTGATTCAAAGATTTAAGATTCAAAATAACTCTGCAGCCACCATTTTTCTTTGGTCGAATAAAAATGTTTGATATAAATTCACCATTTTGCTTGCCAAACACCTGTTCAATGAGATGTAACTGTTCAAGCTTATTTATTTCATTGTTCATCGAAAGGTTGTCTTTGTCAGAAAATCTAATTTGAATTCCTGGCAGTGTCTGTATTGGAATCACACAAAATTCAATATGCAACCCCTGAATCGTTTCCAAAATATTAATATCACTTGTAATATTTTTCCATTCTCTTAAACATTTTGCTGTCTTTCCAGCTACAAAGCTTCCCAGTGTGTTTATAACATTTTTCCAGTGGTTTACTACTAGTAAAACTCACCTCTTCACTACAGGTAGCTAGATTATTTTTATGAGGCAACTCTACATCTGAGACTTCTTTTTCCATCCCCCTACGTTCCCCATTTTTGGTTTGTTAGTGTACAATAGGTGGTTCTTTTTGCCTAAAAAGGTCTCCCATAAGACCCACTACCAAACATGTTATTGTGGCTAGTTGAAGGATTGCCATATTGATTCTTATTGAATTGGTCAGAGAAACCTGGTCTCATTTGTTGGCCAAGTCTACTCGCTTCACCAATATATTTCAATTGCTTGGGCAGGTCATCTCCAAATAACATATCTGTCACTTTGTGATCAGGTTTACAGAGCTGTTTATATCTCTTATTGATAACCGCCTTAAAACTATCCTTGCGATATTGACTTAAAGCAGTAAATCCAGCGGAAATCAGCTTCATTGAGTCGGCGAGTTTAACAACACTGTCCTTACAATCAATCTTAGACTTGTTTGCAGCAAAATTCATAATAGATTATGTTACTGAAATTAATGACACTGTGCCTTTAACAAGCAATCCCCGTACATTGCCCATTTTTATGTCTCTGGAATGTATGGGGGGATTAGCAAGATCCTATATCTCGTGATTTACACTAGTTGTTGACAGATTATTGCAATTCTTTGGCCTAGGATATGCCTGTCTAAGCTCTCTTAATTTGTTTAATCTTTCCTTATTAGCAGCAGAGCGGAAAGAGATGTTAATTGAATCTGCCAAGCTTTGCTTAGTATCAGGTCCTCTAATGGTATCCTGGCAATAAAAATCCTGCATATCATTTAGCACCGCATTAATCCGAGTCACTTCCAACTCATTATCTCTATCAGAGTGATTAACTGCAGCACTCAGTTCGTTGGTAATGCTTGAGAAAGGGTCTGGAGTTTCGCCCTCCAGCACTCCCTCCTTCCCCTCATCATCTGTATCATGAGGGGAGGTCTGTAACTGTAAACGACATTGTTTCACAGGCGGCTCATATTCTATCCGCTTATCACGTTTACCGCAAGCTGTGATATCAACTTGTTTAAAAAATCCATTTGTTTTTCTTGTGTTTCTCTTAATGACTTAAACATGTTTGACATATCAGACTGATTCACAGCTGCATTACTTTGGGTCACGGATATCCCACTACACTCAGAATTTTCACTGAGTTCAGAGACAGTTATTGAATGATCTGCCATCACAGCTTCAGTATTTGTACTCTGAATAATACAGTTTGAAGGTGAAACATTCACCAGACTGGCATTCAAACTATCTGCCATTGATGCAGTGATCTTAGACTGTAGGTATTCTGTAACATTACAGACAAAACATATGCACGTTTGGAACTTAGTCATGTAGTGCAACCCATCTGATAACCGTGTACTTCGACACATAAATGCCTATAGTGGGAATAAGGTCAAATACAATGACCACAATTAATACACATAAGTAGTTTCACAAAGCACTAAATAAACATCACATTATCATATAGGATTAAACTTGTTCCAGTTATCACTCTTACAACTTTCTAGCAGTACTATATACTACACAGGAGGTAACTTCCCTTTAATAAAGTAATGGTACTCCAATTAAAAACACGTCCTAGTCGCTCGAGGTAAACTGTCAAACTGAGGAGCTGTCTTCATCTCAAATAATATATTTGCATCAGAGGGACTGGAGTTCTCTTATAGTTCTCTAGATGGTATATATTGAGTATCTCAACATGAAGTGGACATTTATTCCTACATTCCCGTGAGTTTCATGAGTACGGGTCATTAGTAAATCTATTCAGTAGTGTATTCAAGTCCGTCGGTGAACAACAATCAACAACAATCAATCAATAAAAGCGACAGAGCAATTCCTTTGTCATACGGAGACTAGCGATTACTAACTTTATAGAACCAACGAACTGTGCATCATAATGATGTCTGATGGCCCACCCGATACGCCAAATACGCAGGCTGGCACACAAGAAGATCAACAGCGCAAGCGAAAACCGTCGAATTCACCAGAGGGCCCCATTACGCCACTGCAGCCAACAGTAAATTCATCAGTAAATTCATCAGTAAATTCATCAGTAAATTCACCAGTAAATTCACCAGATTCGCCAAAGGACGTAATGAGAACGAAATAAGAGAACTAAGCAAAGTGCTAAGAGAGGCCAACAGTGTACTAAACGTAACCACACCTAACAAATTTGTATCAATAAGATCTGCAACAGAAACGCTAATGACATCTATAGTGGTGACGTCACATGTGATAACACCTGTGATAACACCCACTACATCAATCACATCAATCACATGCCCTGGACCACTCACACCTGCTCAGCATTTCAATACGACATCAATGATACATGTAATGAGTTTGGGTAGTGGAGCCAGCAGCCCGGTACAAACATGCCCACCAGGTATACTAAACACTAACCGCACGATGCCATATGTGATCACACCGAATGCCCATGCTCCACATCATTTTAATTTTACAACAACGATACAAACACCAGCTGATCAGCAACGCAACATTTCCCGTTCCGTATTACAACGCAGATACTCTGTCCCACCAGGTTACGATACTCCTGCACACCCACAGGCCACATATCAGTATACTCTCATCGTGTATCACCTCCATATTAACAATTTGCCCACTCCAGAGAGCCTGCTGTGATAGCAGATGCCGGTGTTGCTAACCAGACATTACTCAGCGTCATAAGGCAACTCGAACTGTTAACCAAAAAAGTGAATACTATAACAGACACATATGTGGAAATGTGTGACGCTATACACCGTCTGAAAGCAATAGAGGAACACGTAGAAACATTCATAACTGTAACCGAACGTATGGACACCCGCATCACTAATGTAGACGACCAATCAGAAATGTATGAAGGTAGACTAATTTGGCAGTCTAGCTGTACTACGGGAAGAAGTGGCACAACTACGAGAAGACAATTTTAAAATAAATAATGTGTTGGCAGAGACCCAAGAAAGATTACTGGACCAAACATACAGGTTTATGAAATATAACATATTGTTTATGGGAATCCAGGAAAGAGAAAATGAAGATGTGTATGAGGTTCTACACACATTTATTAAGAATGAACTAAAAATCCCGGACAGCATGTCTTTCCAAAACGTTCACAGAGTAGGTAGGAGGGACGTAAATTGAACAAACAGTGACCTATTATAGTGTAGTTCGGATCGACCGGTTGGGTACGGGCCGTACCATCTAAGCTGGGTACGCGCTGCCCGTCCTGGATTTGTTCCATGAACACGCCCCCCTCCCCTTGGTAGAGCCATACACGTATATGAGCCTATGAGAGAGATTTCGTGGTAAAAACGACTAAGTTCGTTAAAACGCGTGGTGCGCGCGCCCTGGCCGCTGCATTGACCGGGCGCGTATATCACGTCCAAGAGCGGGTAGCACCTTTAGTGTACCGAGTATGTGCATTGTAATTCTTTATATTTGCTTTTTCCCGCCGGATATGGTATCGATCAAGACCAGAATTCGGGCTTTCCAAATCTACAAACCATTTCAAAATCGGTTAAGAAATGGCTGAGTTATCTACGGAAAACCCTTTTTTATGTTCAAAATATTGCCGTGACGTCATAGCCACGTGTACGCAGAAGTTCTAGAATGTTCTAGAACATTCGTCTGCGTCACTATTAGCTAAGAGCTGATTGGCTATTGCTCGGCCGATGATTGGTTGGGGCCTACGTCTATGACGTCACGAGTAGTATAAAAGGAGATAGAATCCAGAGATCGAGCGCATCCTCGGCCAGGGGCCAAACAGGTTGGATCTGTGACCAGCTACGATCAGCCGGGACAGTTATTAAGCAAATCACCTCTGTCTCGGTTAGTTTCTCTCCCGTAGCACTGTGGCAGCTTGCCAACCCACCGCATCTTAAATTGTGTGGACTCCCGGACATTTGTTCGGGGGCATTTTCGGAAACTTTCAATAATATTGTTCACGTCTATTCAAGAACCAAAGAGGAACAATATATGGCGGTGAGGCCTTCTACGGCCTAAGAATGTGATTCTATAGATGTAAAGGCAGCGATGTTCTTTGGTGGATAACTCGCCGAATCTGCCTGCCACGCTGAAAAGTGGTTATTCAACACACATTTATAAAGTTATTGTCTCTCTTCATGTTCCACTAAGCCTTATGGCTTCTTAATTGTTTGGATATCCCTATCCGTACCATGGACTGATCCGACCCTGGGAAACTATTGGAGGTTTCCGAGTGGTGATGGCCAGGGTGCGGTGTCACACACACCTCCCGTGTATCTTCTGATACCTAGTGGTTAATTATCCTTGCCAATGTAGGAAGCACTGCGAAAACATATTATAATTATTAATCTCTTTCTCATCTCTTGGGAGATCTTCCCCGTAACGCAGTGTATACCTGGGCAAACTTGTGTTTAAACCTAAACTCAGGTCAAAGGGTTAGCTGTGTAGGACTTGGTGACGGGCGAGATACGCATCCCCACCGAATTCTGCAAGAATGTCTGGGCAAGATGTTGGGATCTGCCATGCCCTCACGGGAAAGACATCCATGGTGGGTATTCGTCTCTCCTGCCCCCACCGTAACGATAGGTCAGCTGCCTAAACTTGCTTATGTGAAAAGTAACCATTGTCCTGTGACGTTTTATGTGGTTATGGAGCAAGAGGTCCAGATTCTCATCAAGCTCGGAGGTCTTGCAAAATAACATGTATGCACGCTGTCTTAAGTGTTGATATCTTAGGACATCTGCTCTCAATGACAGCCGTATCTAAAAGCTAGGCAGGGCACCCGCCATTTGTGGCCTAAACTAGTTCTTGTCTTTAAAACCCAAATGGTTGGTTAGGCATAGAAGAAGGCCCACATAAATAAAAGCGGCACCTACTAATTCAGTATATTTGAAATTACATAAGACGGTGACATGGGAATCCCTCGGGAATCACTCATCCCGTCTTCACCTAAAACAGCACGCAACATTTTAGTCATAGTTTCACTAGCATGGTCTTTTCTTTGTAGCACTATGGTTGAATATGAGAGTGGCCCCTTTCTGGCCAATGCTCTTCTCCCACTTTAAGCGGTGGCGGCAGTTTCCTGTGATGGAGGCCCGCATGAGGAACTTGCCTCTCACAAGGATCCAGTGACGGCGGCCCGCGTGAGGCTACTACTTCTCTCCCAGGAAAACAGCATCAGAAGTATGCCCGCGTGAGGCACATAGCCTCTTGCCACGATAAAAGATAATTTTCTTTCCTTTTCAGCTTAGAGGTATAATAACTTATATTAAGTTAATTAGTGATCTCATATGCGGGGGCCTCCTTTGCGGGGATACCTCTGCGGACCTGCGAATCTGTGTGGTAACTTCATCAGGCTGTCTTTATGTCTTGTATTTTCGTACGCTCATTGTTATCTAGCAAACTTGACGGTCTGTTTAGGTAAATTAATTGTATAGACTTATTTAGGTCACCATCAAATATTGTAAGTCCATAGATCACGAAATTGCTATGGACAGGCATACCGGTGACACAAACTCATGGGCTGATTCTGTTGTGTTTAATGTCTGCGACGATTGTCGCACGGCCCCACCGGAACGATTGAGTTCCACCTGCCTTAGGAGCCAGTCTTTGTTACCCGTAGGGCAGTATCGCATGGGATCCATAACCCCGAGACCGGGTGCTAGCCAGCATCATCACTCATCATGTACATGCGACGCGGCGAGTCAACACCAAACACCGGAATGGCCTGATGCTTTCTCCATTCAGCGACGACTCCCTCGATCAAGAGGTACGGCCATCGATGGACACCATGCTTGTATGCTCACCGACTATGCCAGAAATTCTAGCCATGTGGAATCACCAGCATTGCAATATCACCTGGTGTCGCCTATTGGTGAGGGGACCTTCCTTGGTGCCTCACAAGCGGGAACATAATTTCATACCATATCGGACGTCCGTGATAGGCCAACTCCATCAGGGCTGGATCGTGGACGATCTTGACAAAGACGCGTTTACAGGCAAACTTATTATCCTTCCCATCATTATCGTTCACCCGTGTCATCACCAGATACTATATGGCAGGGTTATAATCATTATTCTAGACAACCTCCCGCGCTGCCCCCATCAGATGTATCATCTTATTTTAGGGGGATGCCATGGTATCAACAGGACGCGGCACCATCATTTCATTAATACATCAGTCATGCCACACATCACGACCGTCAGCCGACTGCACCACCACCGTACGAGGAGTGTCAGTCGTCACCATATGAAGGACATCCGCGTCATCTCCACAATATTCGGCCTCCCATCCATAGACCTACACCGGTTTATGGATCTGCAATGGGGCAGACATCTATAGATTTGACTACATGCGCTCGCACTCCTCAGCATCAGCATCAGCGGGAAACACCTACAGCACCACCACTACCACCCGCATGACGATCAACATCAGCATTCTCATCAGTTGCCCGAGTGCTACCACCACCCGGATTCCCACCACTCAGTTCCTCCCGTGGTTCTGGCCGAATCATTCTCCCTACCCGAATTTAGTGGGGAAAATGACTGGGCCAATTACAAAATCCAGTTCGAAATTATAAGTCGGACTAACCACTGGAACGACCAACAAATGGGTGAATATCTCGCCGCGAAGCTTTCTGGAAAAGTCCTTCAAGTTCTCGCGGACCTCGGGACAGACTACATACCCACGTACACCCAACTCGAATGAGCATTGTCAGAACGGTTCGGCAACACCGCTAACGGCATGGGAGAGACCCTACCGGAGCTAGCATCAACAACACAGGATGGTGTGTTTCTGTCCTTGACATCAGCCACACAGGATGGTGTGTCTCTGGCATTAACATCAGCCACACAGGATGGTATGTCTCAGTCATTGAAATCAGTCACACAGGATGGTGTGTCTCTGGCATTAACATCAGCCACACAGGATGGTGTTTCTCTGTCATTGACATCAACCACACGGTGCTGTGTCTCTATCATTGACATCATCCACACGGGATGGTGGGTCTCTGGCATTAACATCAGCCATACAGGATGGTGTGTCTATGTCATTGACATCAGCTACACGGTGCTGTGGCTCTATCATTGACATCATCCACACGGGATGGTGTGTCTCTGTCATTGATATCCGCCACACAGGCTGGTGTGTCTCTGTAATTTACATCAGCCACACAGGAAGGTGTGTCTCTGTCATTGACATCAGCCACACAGGATGGTGTGTCTCTCTCATTGTTATCAGCCAGATAGGATGGTGTGTCTCTGTCATTGGCATCAGCCACACATGATGGTGTGTTTCTGTCATTGATATCAGTCACACAGGATGGTGTGTCTCTGTCATTGGCATCAGTCACACAGGATGGTGTGTCTCTGTCATTGACATCAGCCACACGGTGCTGTGTCTCTATCATTGACATCATCCACACGGGATGGTGTGTCTCTGTCATTGACATCAGCCACACAGGATGGTGTGTCTCTGCCATTGATATCAGCCACACAGGATGGCGTGTATCTGACATTGGCATCAGCCACACAGGATGGTATGTCTCTGTCATTGACATCAGCCACACAGGATGGTGTGTCTCTCTCATTGTTATCCGCCAGATAGAATGGTGTGTCTCTGTCATTGGCATCAGCCACACAGGATGGTGTGTTTCTGTCATTGATATCAGCCACACAGGATGGTGTGTCTCTGTCATTAGCATCAGCCACACAGGATGGCGTGTCTCTGTCATTGACATCAGCCACACAGGATGGTATGTCTCTGTCATTGACATCAGCCACACAGGATGGTATGTCTCAGTCATTTTCATCAGCCACACAGGTGTCTCTGTCATTCCAGTGTCTCGTGTCAAGCCCCCATATTCTCCATTGGTGTGTCTCCTAATACAATTTGACTACCACTTCTGTTTTTATAACGTACTTGAACCCATAGTTTGGCCAGCAATGAGAGGTTTCATTTTCGCCATATAGCGGCAAATAGCGGTATTTAAAACTATAATAATGTTCCCCAATTATAATTTGGTAGACATTTGAGTAGGCATGATGTCAAAGCGAAATACAGGTAAAAAAATCCCCTGCAATTAGTGGTGGGTTGACACAAATCTTTTTCACTCAGTTTCCTGACTATTTATAGCCCGTTGGTAACTTTATAAGCCGAAATTTAATGTATCAGGGCGAATAAGGGCACATAATATATTTATGGCATATATCAAATTTAAAAGCTGTTGTTATTATTAGCGGCGGGCCGTGAATGCATTGTCCGTCTAACAACTGGGCACATATTTCTGCCCTCCGGTGTTTGTCATATATTTGACCATTTAGCACTCATATCAGCCAAAACGGCTTCTGTAGTCGTCTTGAGAAATATCCATTTGCAGACCAAGTGAAGACTATTTTTGAAGATCACCTCTCTCGAACAATTTAAACAGCTGGCTCGATAACCGAGCCAGTGATTCCAGTGGTGAATTTTCAAAAATAGTATTCTCTTAGTCTGCAAATGGACATTTTCTATGAGAAAATTTAAATTTTCTTGAACAGTCTTCAGATTTACAGATTTTTGTTTATTGTCCGGATTTCGCGGTTAGCAACAAACACTGTGGAATCTAAAGCCGTGTTCTTACTAGAGACTTAACCGGTGTACCGCCAGAGTGAGGTATAGCGTTATTCCTGATTAACTCTCCGGTGAGAGCACTGCCTTAGTGTACGGTCAAAACATTTCCTAAGTGTTAAGATTTAAGGTGAACCAAAAAAGAAATTCCTGAGATATCCATCGACGTGAAATTAAATCCAATGCGTATCCGGGTGTTTTCAATCCAATTAAAAAATTCCCAATTATTCTTTAAAATGGTAAAATGCTAACCGTCCCTCCCAGCAATGGACGGATCCACTTCTAGCCACCCACCCAGTTCTAGATAAGCGTCATCCACTGTTTACTCAAATTGCGATCAATTTGAAACCGAAATTCTCAGAATACCAATTTCAAATTAATTATAGGGCCTACAATTATGCTGTTGAAGATTTTGAAACTAATTTGACTTGGAAGTGTTGCAGCAACAGCTCCTAATTAAAATTAATTTTAAAATATTTACCAGAATGTTTATTAAATTGTAAATTCATCAAAGACATACAATTCGTACACGTCGTGACAGACCTTTCGATTATCATGATGGAGCTATACGTCATTTCGATTGTGACGTCATCTAACTAGTGGCGTAATTGTTTATGAGTTGAGATACTTGAGTGTCAAATCGGACCCATCCATTGATGCAAAGCGTAACTGTCTTTCCTCATCTCAGAGATAGATCACAATATCCTCGTATCACAGTACGTTTTCTTTGTAGACTCACACCTAATATAAGTCTGGCTGTCTCTGTCTGTCTGTCTGTCTGTCTGTCTGTCTGTCTGTCTGTCTGTCTGTCTGTCTGTCTGTCTGTCTGTCTGTCTGTCTGTCTGTCTGTCTGTCTGTCTGTCTGTCTGTCTGTCTGTCTTTACATTGAAAAATAACGCATTGGCACAGGAATTTAATTACAAATTTCTTTGCCTAAATTTGTCCTATCGAGACCAAGTTTAGATTTACTTAGAGTGGTCCCCCCTTGAGATTAGTTGGGGTAAAGTGAATTAATCAGTAGGTCGCTTTAACAGGTAAAGGCTGGGATTGATCCTACATTATAGAGAAATCAGACACACGAATGCACACACATACACATACGCACGTACATACGCACGTACATACGCACGTACATACGCACGTACATACGCACGCACGCACGCACGCATCTGAACGAATGCACGCAATAATACATGCACACAGTAATACATGCACGAATGCACGCAATAATGCATGCATGAACGCATGCACGAACGGACGCACGAATGCATGCACGCACACACCCAGGCACTAATGTACTCACGAATTAATACACCCACACCCACATACACACGCACACATACACCCACGCAAGTATAGATGCACACACGTACGGATGTACGAGCACACACCCATACACACATACGAACAAACGCCCGGACGCACGAACGAACGAACGAACGAACGAACGAACGCACGCACGCACGCACGCACGCACGCACGCACGCATGCATGCACGCACGCACGCACGCACTTTTGCAGACACAAAATTAAAAGATGTCCTACGGATATGATTTCATGTTGCCCCACCATTGATTTTGGTTGGGATTAGATTTATTTAAGAATAGGTAGGGAGGGATGAAACCTTGTCATTGTTATCAGGAACCATAAGGTCTAACTTTGATCTTACTAGCAAATCTTTCAGGTTTGGATTTCTATTGTAAGCTATTACTGGTCGTGCTTTGATCGGTTCCTTTAATTTAGATTGCAACTGTGAATATTCGTCTTTCATGGTTTTCGCTAATTCAACATTACGTCTATTGTATATGAGTTGAAATGGGATAATTTTGTTCTTTTGTGATATTCCCGAATCTACATTTATTCCAAATGGTGCTTTTGTTTGGAGTGTTCTAATCCAATGGCCCTCTCGGATTTTGCGAAACGAACTCGTTTCTTCCTCACTATCGAAGGTCGGAATCTGTTCTATTGGCATGATTTCAAAATGATGTTCAACTGAATGATCAGGAAGTTGGAAATGTTGAGCAATTGGCGTATCTGCTGAGGTGTTAATATCAGAAACGTGGCGTCTAGCACGCACTCTAAATGCATTTTTTGTTTCACCAACATACTGTTTCTGGCAAAGGGCACAATTGATCAAATAGACTACATTCTCAGAATCACAATGCATATTAGTTCGGATATGATATTCATTTTTAGTTTGAAAGCTCAGGAATGTTTGTTGGTTTACAATATAGTTGTTTACTTTGCATCTATATTTGTCGCATTTAGAAACTGATCCATCGCACATGATTGGTTTATTGTGTTTAATTTGGACAGGTTCAAACTCGGGTCCGCTATGAGGTTTTAGATTTTCAAGCTCATTGATGGTGTCTGCTTTAATTTTTCGAAGAAAACGGGCTGAATAGCCTCGTGCTTTCAAAGCATCAAACAGAGTAGAGCATGCACTATTCAGATTTTGCCTGTTGCTAGAGTTTCGAAAAAATCTTATGATTTGCGATTTGATCAAACCTTTAAATGTGTGTGGAGGATGAAATGATTTTTTGTGAAGCAGCTGATGTGAGTCTGTTGGCTTAAAGAATACTTTATATTCTAATTTTCCAGAGGAATCAAATTGAGGACCCTTATAGATCGTGACATCTAAAAAGTCAACCGATGTTCCACTAATAGTAGCTTTTAGCTTGATGTTTGAATCTTGGTTATTTAAAATGCGAAAAAATTCCCAAAAGTCTTCTTCTGAATGTTGCCAAACTATGAAGATGTCATCTAGATATCTGAGGTAAAGAAGAGGCTTTTTGGTTGATTTGTTCAGTGCCTCCTCTTCCCACTCCGCAACATAAATCGTGGCAAAATTTGGGCTGAATCGTTTACCCATTGCGCATCCACAGATTTGAAGGTAATTTTCACCATTAAATTGGAAATCGTTTCCTTTAAGACTTAGCTCTAATAATTTTAGAATTTCCGTGTCTGGTCGATCTGGATCAGGAAATTTGACAAAAGAATTCTTAATAGCATTGACTCCAGCATCAATATCTATATTGGTATACATAGCATCTATGTCTAATGTGACTAAATATGCATCTTTCGGAACTGACAATTTGGATAACTTTGAAAGAAAGTGTTCAGTGTTCTTGAGAAAGCTCTTGTGTCTATTAGCAATGGGCTTTAAATAGTAATCAATATATTCTGAAATGCCATAAGACTCACTGCCACAGTCTGAAATGATGGGTCGTCCAGGTGGTGTCAATGGATCTAACCATGTGCTGATAGGTTTATGGATTTTAGGCAAGATATAAAATGTCCGATTTTGTGGATTATTCTCACCTAGCAGATACTTTAGCTGTTTCTTATCGATGTACTTATCTGTATGCAATGAATTAAGTATTTCAATGAAATTGTGTCGGTTTTGAGGCCAAATTAAATTATCAAGTTTTCTGTAATTCCTGGTGTTAGTTAACTGCCTTTCTGACTCGCGGATGTAGTTTTCTCTAGACATAATCACAGTTGCTGAACCTTTATCGGCTGGTTTTATAATAATATTTTGATTTCTACGTAATATCTTGATAACCTGTCGTTCGAGAAATGAAAGGTTTTGCTTATTGTTTGTAACTGGCAATGATCTGGCTATACCAGCAACCGTTTTTATGGTTGCTTTAATATTGTCATCAACTAGCCTATCTGGAGGGTCCCAACCGGATTTTCCAGTGAATGGTTTTGACTCTCCATTTAAATTTCGAAAATGATGGGCTATTTTTACTGAATGACCAAAATTAGCTACTTCAATAAGACCTGTGTCTAAAAGCAAATCTAATCCTGTTTTTGGTTTTGGAGTTGGTATAAAAGTAAGACGACGATCGAGAATTGATTTTTCAGATGGTGAGAGATCATAGTCAGCTGCTAAATTGACAAGGTTTGTTCCTAATCCTATGTTAGGGGAGCTATTGCCTTGACCCACATTTAGTTTAAACTAAGTACCGTCAACCAATGGTTATAAATACAATTAGCTGTTTCTTTCGTCCAATGGATTCTATCCTTCTCAACATGAAAATTGGCATCAGAAATTTTGGGGATGACCTTATCAACGTGGCAGTTGGACCTTGCTGATTCGTTGATACGCTTGAGACAGTACCTTTGCCTGTCTGACAAGCTATCAGAGAAGTTAATCTCAGCAAAGTGCAACTCCGCATTAGGGAAGGTGTTTTTAAATTCACGAGCCATGAACCGTAAATGGCTTGAGGCTTTGGTTGGATGCTCATTTTTGGAGTTGATGCCAATATTCAAGATGATCTTCTCCGGGCTAGGGCCATCCTGGTGTCGCATAGCCATTGTTCTGAAATGTGATAATGCGGCACCAGGATAGCACTCAACCTGGATGTCAGGATGTATGTCTGTCTGTCTGTCTGTCTGTCTGTCTGTCTGTCGGTCGGTCGGTCTGTCTCTCTGTCTGTCTGTCTGTCTGTCTGTCTGTCTGTCTGTCTGTCTGTCTGTCTGTCTGTCTGTCTGTCTGTCTGTCTGTCTGTCTGTCGCCTGCCAGTGTGCCTGCCTGCCTGACTGCCTGCCTTCCTGCTAGCCAGTCTGTCTGCCTGCCTGCCAGCCTGCCTACCTGCCTGTTCATTGGTCAGTTGGTAGTTCAGTCGGTCTAACGGTCGGTTGGTTGATCTGGCGGTTGTTTAGTATGTGAAATGTTTGACAGTTTCGGCAAAGGTACCTATGTTACAACTATAGCGCATGTTCCCACTTGTTTTTGTATAACTTTATTCATGCAGTTTCAGAAAATTGGCTTTATCATGGATATCTTTTATCTCTACACCCTGTGTATGTGTATTTGTATTTATAGAAGTGTATGTGTGAGTGGCCGGACAAGCTGTTGACCTACGATAATTGCAGTGATGTCAACAGACCGAGCCAGGTTAGTCCTTCCGATGATTATATGTACGAATACTGGCATCCAATCGATAAAGTTTGGTATGAGAAGAATAGTCACGACATATTCCCTGCAAATGTCCAACACAATAACGAATACTTGTTTTTCAACGTATTCGGCTGCAGGTGTGACTGGAATCCAGGCCACCCTCCATAACTAGGCCCACCAGGTAAGATTACATTACACACGAACTGACTAATAATACAGTTTACCATTTAAAGAAAGGCTTTTATCAGAAAACATATTAACAATATGAACCAGGTTGATAATGCAGCGAAGTATTTTCACCGATCAGAATACAGTCGTCATCAGGGCATTGGTTCACGCTACACAGAAGTCTAGAGTTAGTGACTTATGCCATGACGTAGCAACACCCCTTGCGACACACGGTTGTATATAAGATATTTTGATCAAAGTATATGGCTAGGTATGTTGATAAAAAAATGTTATTAGTGCAAAACTTTCTCATAATTCAAATTACAAGTATTATATTTTCGTCCAATATGTTAGATGTCAGGGAAAGAGTATCAGCCGGTGGCGATCGAACGCTAATGGAAGATCTAAACTGGTGTTTCAAGGAAATTATCTGTGTTTTTCGCAAATGATGACGTGATTATGATGTCATATTGCCGTCCTAGTCATGTAATACTGTCTGCAAACATTGCGTTAGCTGTACTGTCGTATTTGAATTCATAAAACCGGCATGGACTGTATTTGAATAAACCTTGCTCAACGGTTGTTTAAGCCTTCTTCTATATAAATGTAAAAGTTGGGTTTTAAATTACGACACAGTGACGTCATAATCTGGTTTGCCAATATGACAACATGGGTTCTACTCTATAAGCACCAACGATTAAAGATATCACAAGTAAGTGCCTACGCAATGGAGATATGCGATCTGTCACTCAAATAGCTGACGTCCTAATCACATCCTTCAAATGTTTGCTGAGGTCACAATCAAAATGACGTATACCTCCTTCACGAAAGACGAAAGGTCCGTCACAACGTGGTCGAATTGTATGTCTTTGATGAATTCACAATTTAATAAAACATTCTGTTGAACACGTGTTGTAATGGGTTTGAAACCAGCCCAGCATTCTGATGAAATAATAAGGTTTTCTAGCTACCCACATTTTCTTGGGTAAAGAAGTCCCATAGGAAATATATGTGGATTTTCAGTATAGATGTTTGAAGTGTGACTACACCTATATCTTTAATCCGATAACTAGTATACGTGGTCAAGATGCGCCCATTGGGATCCTGAATGTTTTGAGTGGTATGGCGGGCACACGACCACGTGGAAAGTAACTCCTTGTGCTTCAAAGTTGCCAATTTTAGTTTTCGGCAGAAATGAACACCCCCTTTCATCAGAGAAGGTGATTGGACATATTAGACGATACCCTTGTATTATTCTTTCATGTTTCCATCATGCCTGCGCCACATGTCCAGGTGGAAGAGCACCTCTTAGGCGTGAAAATTACCAGTTTTGGTTTTGGCAGAAATGAACACTGGGTGAAAAATGGTGAATACAAATTAATTTTTTTTAAACTATTTTTGAAAATGGCCGCCATATCCCGCATTTCGCTCAAAAATACCACTTTTCGTTTTTGGCATGCATGAACTCAGGATGACAAATGATAAAAAAATTTAATTTTCGGGTGAGCCTATTTTTAAAATGGTGGCAGAGTTTTTTTATTCCGATCGAAATTTGTGAACCTTTATGTCCTATATTTTAATTTGACATCCATTTTGAAGAGGCTCAATCCAACAGTTTTCGAGAAATACGCTTTTCAAAGACCAATGTGTCCAGATAGTAAATCTATGGAAATTTAAAGTTTGGATCTTTGAAGCTACTGCTCCTTTTTATCGGAGCAGCACCAGACATTGTCAATGGTCATATAAGAAAAGGCCTTTTATTATTCATTAATGGCCAGACATCACAGATTTAGTTACTTCAGTAAATGCCTTCTAGATGATATTATTATTATTATTATTATTATTATTATTATTATTATTATTATTATTATTATTATTAGCTACCCCCGACTGCACATTAGAGATGGATATTGCGATGAATGAGCGACCACCAAAGGATTCACGAGGCAACTTTGTTAAACCAGATTGCCCAGGCTGGAGGGTATGTCCAGCAAATGTTGCACTCGCAAATGTGGCCGGACGTGAATGCATGAGGTATGATATGTACACTAGCATGTGCTGAATATAGCATTACATTCATAGTAAAGATAAATGAATAACTAACCAAGTTAGACCTTTTCAAAATCATGCATACGTCCTCCAAGTGTACTGTTCAATCCCGTTCACGATTCATCCCTGACGAAAGGTGGCGTAAAAACTGGTTAGAAACGGTCACACATTTTCAAGAAACGCATGCAAAATGAACAAATATATCCAAAAAATCAAAATCCATAACAAATCCGGCAAGGCCATCAACACAATCCTTCAAGTTTGAAAGTGTTTAAGTTGAATTTGTGTGTGAAAAGAGCCCGTAGCATCTATATATGCTGAAAACCTCAATCAAATAAAAATGCAAAATGTCATACCAAATGCTCAAATTGTATTGAGCATTGGCAGCCAGATCTTTGTAGATAGTGATTTTCACGGAAGAATCTCGACTGGTATCTAATCTTTTTTTCCAAATCTCAAGAGGAGAAAATCATTTTATGGTTTATGACGTCATCAAGATGGTTACCAAAATGTGTAGACAATCATCTTCTTTTGAGCAATCTTGAGTTGCACGCTTGCCCGGTCAATGTCTCCTTCGTTTACGATCATTAGATGAATCGATCTGGCACACAATCATATGACGCCATAATCAATTACGTCACATATAGGACGACGTAAAAATTATAATAAGACAGATAATACTCCGAAATGTAGCTGGATAAGTCCGTCAAGTGTACAAATTCTATGTCTTTGATGGATTTACTATTTAAACATTTTGTTGAATATTTTGAAACTAATTTTACTGGGCGCTGTCAACAGCACACAGTTAAATTGGTTACAAAATATTCAAAAGCAGACTTGTATAGTTACCTTGAAATTGCGATTCTGAGAAGTCAGGGTTCTAAGAATATAATTCGATCTCAAAACGTGCAAAGCGTGGGTGGAGCCTAGGTATAAATGGGCAGGGCATAGCTAGAACTGGACCTCTCTATTGGCCCAGTTGTTTTGTGGAAGATTTTTGAAATGGATAAAACAGTTTTAGCCATGCTCCGCCCATCCCTCACTAAGCAGCACTCACGCTTTGCCCGTGTTAGGATCGATCGATACCGGCACTCCATAAATCTCAATTGCCAGAAAACTATACGGGTAAGGTGTTGAATATTTTGAAACAAATTTGACTGGTTGCTGTTGCAGCAACGGCGTCCAGTCAAATTAGTTTCCAAATAATCAGCATAATGTTTATTAAACAGTAAAGACATACAATTGCTACAATTTGGCGGGCTATTAAGCGTTTAGGACGGAATTTCATGACGTACTTAATTATAACGTCAGACTACTCGCGACGTAGTTGATTATATCGTCATATGTAGATTCCTCTAATACAGAGAAGCACAATTTAATCCTCCAAAAGTATGCAATTTTAACAATTGTATTTTCAAGCATTTTGCTGTGACTGTGCGCATTTCAGTATTGATAACTGCCAGAGTATATTTCTTGTTTATGCGCTATATATTAAGAGGCAATGCAAATATTGAAACTTGTAACTTCAGGTGTGAGGAGTGCACATTGAAAAGTTGGTTCCTACAAGGTAATGAGAAGAAGTCCGCTTGCTTCTACTTTGGGGTGTATTCCACGAGAGAAGATAACCCATCTGAATACCGCGTGGTATTGGCAGATAGTTGTGCCAGCATTATTGTAGGGGACACCACGGTATATAACGCCTCGTTTCTCTTCGAGTATCGCGCTTCACCTGTTTCATTCAGGGTTACTTACCATGGCGGGCAATGGACCGGGGGTGCTGGAGGTAATGGAGTTGTAAGTATGCTATTTTCTACCCATGTGATGTATCTGATTCCATATGTGATTACATTGCCTCATCAACTACCTAGAATGACACCACCTGTCTCTGGAGATGTCTAGCAGCCCTCAAAGGAGTGAGACCTGACGGAAGCATGGCTCCTGTATGAGAGTTGGCTAAGAAATATCCCGCACGTAACAAGTTTGATGATGTACCAATGTCGTCATTCGATCAGTTGGATATGGTAGAGTTCTTCACAATGAATGAGTTCCGAATTAATGAACCCGACAAAGAGGGTAATTATTACGTGACAAGGTAACCACCACTCTATCGGGGCCAAACCATTCATAACCATCGGAGTGTATGACCACCAGACATTCTTTATTAATGACATCTGCACGCTGGCCCACAACTTCATGTGGAGCCACTATCAGCAACTGTTTACATCATATGATGTCCAATGTCACGAAGGCCGCTGCATAGCTGAGAAACCACTATCGACTGCCCTTGTGAAAAGCTTGAGTCACCACCATGTACACAATGTTCTTCGAAAAAACCCTTCTATTCACCTCAACAGACCAGTGCAGCTGCGGGTTTGAGTTCGAGTTGCAACGATGAGGTATTCGCATCCATCATGCTCCCTGTGGCTATGGCGGTGAGCGTTGGATCGAGGGAGCTCGCTTTGATGGCTACGAATCTGCCACCAACATTGTCTTCAAGTATCATGGCGTTTTCTGTCACAGCTGTACTAAACATCAGCAGGGTGGCGAGGAAGCTGAGCGATAGTGTAAAACAATTGCGAGAGATGCGAAGCTGCAAGCATCGGGATATATCCTCAAGGTGCAGTGGGAGTGCAGCCCTCAGAATGATAACAGAATCACGACAATGCGACAGTTAGCGAATGTGCCCTACTTGCACTTCATTGTCTATGACTTTGAAGCCTCATAAACGGCCCAAAAATCCATCTGATAGAGACTCCCATGATCGAGGAAACCCACACATCATTATTGGTGTCAGTATGGTACTCAGTTCTGCAATGCTGACCGCAAAGCACCGATCTCAGAGTACAGGAAGGAAATCACCCAGCAAGCAGCCAGGATTCGGGCCAGGATACGTACACAGTTTATACCAGCAGACTTTGTCAAGCTCTCAAAGCAACAGCAGAAAGAGATTAATGAGTTGTGTGATAAGGCTGCACGGTATGACATAATGTAAAACCGGTGACGATGTCAATTCTCAAACCGGTTTGAACCGTATATCGGTTTTATAGGGTGGGTGCGGCCAAGGATGGGTGGGTACAATTATTGTATGTATTATTTTTTTTAATAAGCCTGTAGCAAGTATACGCGTGTTGTCTGGAGCGTTTAACCCAAAATACATGCTCATGACTTACTTTCTTTATACGCATTATGAATAAGGTATATAACATTAATTTCTGATTATGCCAGTAATTGTTAAAATCTAGCTTCTTACCGACTAACAATAATTTGTGTTACATCTACAATCGATTAATTCTAATGTGCGAAATTTATCGTTTGTTTAATCATCGCGCGTTGAATAAAGGGACATTTGCCTTATTTTTTGTTAATCGGTTAAAGAATATACTATTATTTTTAGACTGCTTGTTAAAAATTGGTGATGTCTTAGACAGCATAAACTTTCAATAAATTATTCTCAGTTTAACATTGTGATAACAAGCGGCCGTCGTTCCATATCATTTACATTTGGTTAGACATCCCGGTAATGATGATTATGTGCTCTTACAAGAGGTGTGGAGTGATTAGATCATACGCCCGTTGAATTAAGACTATTATCGGTTTATAACGCAAACTGACACAAGTGCCCAAGGTGGTCATTAACTTGTGATCTTAACTTTAAAGACTTATCACAACAAAGCTAAGTAACCCACCTCATGTTTAGATGTTTAGATAACTCATTCGCTCAGAAATACAGCGCCAATAAACATGTTTATTTTGCATCCAAATTGCGACAATTTAGAAATCCCTCGGAACTCGTGATGTGGACTGCCTGTTTAGATTAGCGGGTTTGTTAGGCTTGGACAATATAGGCAATCGTGTGATTTTAACGAAATTGTGATAATGAATTATTCACACAGCGCGAGACTCATCCATTACACAGCGAACGTGTCAATCATGCGCACAGGAATTAAGGAGAGAAATCATTTTATACCCTGTTAGATTATGTTAACCCTGAATACGAAAGACCAATAGAAAGTCAATTATTTGCAATTTTAAAAACAATATCGTGCATGTTAAATATGTCGAAAGCAATTTGACTGAGATTTGATGCTACAAACAACAGCAGCATCTGGCAATCACATTAGTTTCTAAATATTGAAAAGTTTACAGACAGAGTTTAATTCATGATAAGCAATTTAGTGGGAATAGAAAATAACGGAAATGTAGATTTTGGTCAATATGTTTATAATTTTCTCATGGAATTTACAGATAAAGGAAGATTATTTTTGAAAATTTACCTAGAGTATCTGGTTTCGTCATCGCCTTCATTAGGTCTGCAAATTGACAGTTCTGAAGATCACTACAGACGCTGACTTAGCAGCAATATTTGTAATTTTAAAAAAGAAATCACTAATGGATAAACCGAAAATTTTATTAAACTCAGTTTTTCGGTTTGAGCGTGATTACGACAATTTGCAAACCGTCACCGTATTGAACCAGTTTACGATTTGAGATCGGTATATCAAGCAGCTCTATTGTGGGACCAAGTGCCTGTTATAGGTTTCAACTCCGGGAGGTAGGATTTGAATCTCATCAAGAAATACTTCATTGGATGAGCTGACCAACAGCGCACACACGTTGAAAGTCACCAAGAAAGCTAGCCAGGCAATGTTTCTCATCACATCCGAGCTGCGGTTTCTTGATGTGATAAATTACTTCGGCCCTGGAGTCTGTTACCATGCGAGATCAAAGCCTATGGTGTACACAGCAGAAGAACTGACTCCAGCATGAATGATTCGACACTCTTGAGAAGCTTGGTTATCCAGTCCTCCCTGACTATACAGCATGGACATCATCTAAGCTCAAGAGCGGTTACTGCCTAAAACTATCAGAGTGGAAACTGCAGGCAGATCTTTCGATAGCAGGGGATGCGGCCATTCGCCAACTGGCTGCGATACTACAACAACTTGGATGTGTAGACCATTCATTGAAGCCATAGAGCAGATATGACAGTTTTACACTAACTGAGGTATATACATGCTTACTGATACAGTGTTTCTCCCATGGCAGTCTCTACAGTATATCCGTTGTGCAACCACTCAGCACATGCCTGGTGTTGACCTCTATGTACCAGGCAAGGAGGTCTATCAGATGCTAAAAGATGGACTAAGCAGGATGTTGACACTATGCCACGAAGCAGGCCTAGCTCTAATCCACTGTGATGGCGAGCATATTTGCAAACGTCTCCTAAGATATGACGTCAATGCCTTGTCTATGGTGACGAATGAGATGCCATGCGAAAAGAGACATTGCCTCAATGGGCATGCGCGTGAACAATGAAATGATTTAAGGAGGATCTCGTAGCAAACAACTGGTTTGGATTTGCACAAATGAACATAGATGTATGACTTGCCCATTGGTGAAGTTCGAGAAAATACCGCGCATCTTCTATAACAGAGCGAGACTGGTCGAGGTTGTATCCTCTAAGATACTAACATACATCGAACAAATAGCTATCCCACCACCAGCTAACATGTGAGCCACGATGACTGTATACCGCACTATCGACTATGAGCCACATGAATCCATTGAGTGGTTCGTGAATGAGGTTCGCCGCTCAGGGTGATCTGAAGGACAGCAAAACAATCTTGGCAGATCTCTTTAAACTACTCGTCAACAGTGCGTGTGCTAAACTGATTGAGGCGCTGGAGTATCACAGTAATACAACATTCATAAAGGACGAACGAGCGGTGGACAGGACCCTCTGAAGTGCCTGGTTCAAGAACTTAGAGGACGACTGGGAGTCCTAGGAGCTACAAAGTTGTAAAGCTAGAATCACTATATCATCCATTCCTGTTCGGAATTATGTTAATCGAACTCGCGAACCTGAAAAGGCTGGAGTTCGACCATGACTTCCTAGATCATTACGTACCTCATGACAGCTTCAGGTACCTATAAATGGACACTGATTCAGCATATATTGCCAGAGCAGGATGAAGCCTCGATGATGTGTTAAATCCGGATATGTGCTCGGAGTGTAAGGCATGCAAGGAGTACTGGCTGGCATGGGATAGATAGTTAGAACGGACTCTGGGACTGTTCAACTTCGAGCTCGAAGGTGCACGTTGTATCGCTCTCTGTTTCAAGTACTAAAACGTAGAGAGTTCGTGTACCACAGAATCTGGAGGCGGGGCGATGTGCTTGGTAAAATGAATGTCTAAGTGCCAGGATGAGGTCGAATTGCAAATGTACTACATTGCTCTCCATCGTGCGGAGACAGAGCTACACACCAATGCCTTCACATGCACAGTACAAGCGTGGTATGGTGACTTATGAATAGGAAAACCAGGATCTCTCAGCCTACTATGATGATAAGTGTCATGTGCTGTTAGATGGTGGCTATACGGAGCCAATAAAGTACCATATTCCCGCCGGAACAACTGTTCCCGCTATTGTATCTACGGTGATACAGCCTGCTCCAAGCCATCTGACACAGCTAGTACAGTATGCGTATGGTATAGAGGACATCTGCCCGACTTGAACACTCCAGGAGGTGGCAGCTGTGTATTCACAGGCACATTTCTACTATCTACCACAAAAGGTAGTTTCGGCCCGCCATCTCATTGAGCTAAGTAGTACAGAATAGCATGACCAGCTATCGCCACACTTCTGTCGATGATGTGGAAATCTCTTGACCAGCTTGACCCGTTGCACGCCGTGGACCACCTTCCAGCTCGCCAAATTCATATAGGTAGTGAACCTATGCACCTATGAATGGAAGGTAGACCTCCTAACCCGCATCTGAGAACTGAGCAACAGAATAGTGGTGAATCGCCTCTGCGGGAGGGTGCTCAATCAGGTGCCTGATCCCACCATTAAATATCTCCACTACAATTGGCAAACCCATCACCCAGATTCTGGAGTGAATGTTAGGAGCCACCATCTCCCGAGTTTGGGAACATTCTCTCTGCCAGTGTCTGGTTCCCCCACTCTATGATTGCTTGGGCGACGTGATGACCAACTTCACCATGTCTAACTGCTACACCATGTTTGCACATTATGGCTGGTGTTTCACCTCCAAACTCGGTACCTGCATCCACCTGCAGCAGCCATATGCACTGGAGAGGGAGGTGTGGATCCTCATAGATATGCTGGAATCTGGCTGCCACCTGGCCCGCAGGCTAATCTGTGAGCGGTACTGCTGCCCTGTACCTACTAGATACATCGATAATAATGAGGGCGTACTTGTAGCTTTTGCATCCCGCATGGTTATGGAGAAGGCAACGCACATCTGTCTGGTGTAGTCTGTTCGTGATACATTCATCGAAGTGTGCCCGCCGAATGTAGCAGGGACGAGGCCTATTTGACGTGTAGATGTCTCAGCCTCCTCTAACTGACCAAGAAATATTGGCATCACTTTATTTATGGGAAGTGCTGGATGCGCCTTCGCCAATCAATGAGCTGCTGAGAACCATCCTGCAACGAAGTTTGATAGTGATCATGGCCAGATACTGGATCTCACGATGACACCCACTAATAATCATGGTTATCATGACTCTGAAGCAAGCGAGCGTCGAGACCAAGGATCTACTATTAGTTGGTAGATGGTCGAGTTTATTTGGCAGGGCAACCGACTACTTCCAAAAGAATATCAGAGATGCGATGACAAAGTATCATGCTGTAGGTAGAAAGGAGGGTCATACTATTGGTACCATGGAAGCGGTTGAACACATACTCAATGAGAAAGGGCACAAAAGAATAGAGTAAAATCTGGAGGCCTTTCGTAATTTCCTAATAAATATCAGCAATGCCTCATCAAGAAGGTTCGACGGTGAGATACTAAAAAGCATGGTTGAGGCGGATCTTCAGGGAAATGTTCCAGAACAGGAGGGTCGTGGTGACTGATCTGCAATGAGTCAAGTTCAAGCTAGCGGGTACAGCATATGAAGTTACTGACGAAATTTCGGACGAGGTTGAAGATACAGAAGAAGTTCCTTATGCTACTAACGAAGTCCTTTAAGATACTAACGAAGTTCATTATGTTACTAATGAAGTTCCTTATGGTTCTAACAAAGTTCCTTACATTACTAATGAAGCTCTTTGAGTAGCATGGTGAAAGACAATGAAAGACGAAGTTCCGTCGGTGGATGTTCCTTCAGTGACGAACTAGTCAGCGAGATGATCTGCTTGTGTGGATGTTCCTTCAGTGAAGGACCAGTCAGCGAGATGATCTGCTAGTAGGGTCGCATGCTGTCCTAGTTTGATTCAGCATATAGTTGAATCATTCTGTCTTCTCCAATGAGGGTTTGAAGTCTGATAGCTTTTCTGTCTTATTGGTGCGGAAGGTGAAGCAATACAGATCAGCGGTCTTCTTCATGCCTGCCAGAAATTCTTGCTTGGAATCTATCAGGGCCAGGCTGTCATATATTGTTTCGAGCAGGGAGCATCCACTCATCGAGCTGAAGTATAGAAGCCTCACATTGTGGTGGATGTCTGGTGATATTACGTGGTTGTATTTATCAAACGGTAGGAAGACTATGAAATTGTTGGGTCTGATATGCCTGGTAATGTTGTTGAGATAGGTGACTATTCTCTGGTCCATTGCAGGTTCATCGATGACTAGGATAAGTGCGTCCATCAGTTAGGTTCCCAGCAGCCTCTCCATCCGTATCTGTAGGTGTTTTGTCTTTGTGATTGGACCACGGTACTACTGGTCATTGCTGTCAACCGCCTCGCACACATGCAGAGACAGGCAGATCTGATCGTAATAACCTTTTCTCCGTACAGGGCGATGGTATTGACTGGTCAAAGTTAAAAAATCAAATTGCTTGCAACAGCGCTGAGCCAAATCAGTTTCAAAATATTTGGCAGAATGTTTATTAAATAATAAAGACTTAGAATGCGTACAGCGTGACGGGCTAAAAAGTGTTTAATAGGACTAAATCGAGTCATTCATGCTGTAATTGACAATGGCGTCATATTACAAATCATGTAGTTGATTATGACGCCATATGACGGATGGATAAACTGGAAATGCCCATTATCTAGTTGTTGATAGATAAGCATCAAAACAGTCACCCCTATAAAAAGTAGTGATGTCTTGTCAATTTAACATGTTCCATCAGACATATTGGAATCAAGCACAGCACATGGTAGAATAATGTCTAGCCTAGCGTTAGAAATTTTTAGAAATGCATTCGCCACCTTCAATATAATAGATCAATTCACTTTTCACCTTCAACATCATGGATTCAAAGAGACTATTTATACACGTGTTGAAACTATGAAGTTCCAAGACATCCAATCCAGAGAAAACAGAGTATCTTCTATCTCATATTTTCAGAATCAATGTTGAGAATGCTACGCACTATGACTTACTGACAGTTAAAATTATTTTGAATATGAGCCTGGTTGATCTTTCGGATCAACGTGTGTAGATGACGGCGATAGACATACTGTGGATGAAAAGAATAAATCTAGGTGCATAATGGACATTTCCATTTTATCCATCCATCATATGACGTCATACTCGACTACGTGACCCGTAGTATGACGTCATAATCAATGACGTCATTATGGCATCACGAGTGAGATAGATAAGTACTCCACGAACGCATAATTGAAGGCGGACTATGCGTTGTTGTACAAATTGTATGTCTATACTATAGGCATAGGCAGCAACAGCACCCAGTCAAATTAGCTACAAGAATATTCAACAGCTTACCTGTATACTTTTCAGGAAATTGATAGTCAGTGCGTTCGGAGATCGATCGATCCCAACAGAGCTAACCAATGGTGGTGCTTAGCCTAAGGTGGGCAGAGCAAAGTTAAAATTGGAAAGGTTCATTCGCAGGAAGACCCTCCTGCCCCTATCAGAGATTGTGGTTTTGAAAATATCTTGAGCTTTATATGCTTAGCTAAGTAAAGCGCACTGTCTAAAACAACAAGATGGTCTTAAGCCTGTTAGAGATTGGGGAGAAGTCTATGTCATCTTATGCATATGCTGAAGCAAGAGACTCGGATGACTAACTGTTTTGAGATATGCACATATTCACAAAACGCAGCATACAGGTTATCACAGGCCACACCTTTGAACCATGGAATACTTGAATAATTTCGATAGGATTGACTTTGCCCCATTTTCTAGTTTTAGAAACTATCTTCAGATTTTTGATATGTTAAGTAATAATGGCGATGTCCTGTAAATCAGACTAATATTTCTTCAAAGCTACAGAACTGGGCTAGCTTGCCGCTAATAAGATGCTGGCGCACTGAGGAGTCGTGCGTCAACTCATGGTCTGATTCGCCCGGAGAAGAGGAAGACGTCACATCACGCTTTCTGGATCCTTTATAAGGCACTCAGCGAGCATTCGAGTCAGAGAAACATACCCGCACCAAGGGTACGGGCATGGACAACCCTGGAACAGGTGACTAACATTGTGAAGCCCCTCTAACCAGCTTTGGCCATATAAATTGGAACCTGGCCCAGTCAGTGTCAACTACAAACCAGTGGGTGCTCATGTATTGTACCCACCCTTTTAAAACCCGCTCCTGGCAAGAAGTTGGATACATAAAAACACTTAAATTGAAGGTATTTTATACCTGCCAAATGGGCAGATCCTGCTGATCGTGGCTCCGCTTTCTGGTCTCTGATAATCATTAGACCAGGTAACGTAAGTGGAACATGCAGGATATCCGCTGAAGAAACTGGCTGCAAATACCATTCGCGAGAATCCAGCTGTGAACATCTGCGACTCAACACCCGCTTTCCACACTGAAACTACAAACGAATTCGTTCAGATATTGACCGTGAAGTTCAGTGACTGATCTTATTATAAAGACATGTGCTGCAAATTAACTGCTTCCGCTTTCGGAAGACACTTCCCAACAAACTGCAACATAACTGTCTGCAATTGTCATCTGTATTGTGTGCTTTGACTGTGACTTTACTTGTGATAAACTGTAACAACTCCATTGTGACTTTACTTGTGCTCAACTGTAGCCACTTGCACTGTAATTTTTCATTGCATGCGCTTCTAGTGTGATTTGTTATATTTTTGCTGCTATTTCCAGTTAAGGATGTTTAAATTGCAATACCCATGCTAGGTTGTTGTACACCTGCGTGACGTTTTCATTTTTACTTTCATCTCGTACAACTGCCATCTAGCACAATATGTTGTCTTTTTTGTACCCACTAGCATTTATATTTTGTGATAATATTGTGACGATTGGACCCGTGTCTTTTCTCATAACCTTGTTCAGTATGTTACTATATTGTTAGTCTTAAGATATTATTCCTAACTCTCAGTATATGCACAATAAATAACTCTTGCAATTTTACCGGCAGGCATTACCATAGGTTTATACACCTTTTACGCCAGTACCATAGCCTCTTATAATGTTAAGTACTGCATTATATTTGTACCAAATCGAAATAACTGCCCCTCTTCCTCAACTTGTAGGCAACTTTTAACATATTTCACGTACTACATGAAAGACCCTCATTGTGGTGCGTTACACTTGGCTAACCACTCACTATTTAAATAAATAAATAAATAAATAAATATATAGTTTAGTTTTTACAAATAGCTGGTTTTCAAAATATTAACAGAGTCCACATTTCCCTCTTCACTTTCTCATCTCTTTTCCTCATTCGGCCTTTGGTGGCTATGGCCACCTCTCAAAATTAATACAATACGCCTTAAAGGTTAGGCTTAAACCAGCTAATATGCTAGGGGCACGTCGTCTCGCGTGCTCTCTCTCTCTCTCTCTCTCTCTCTCTCTCTCTCTATCTCTCCCTCCCTCCCTCCCTCCCTCCCTCTCTCTTTCTCTCTCTCTCTCTCTCTCTCTCTCTCTCTCTCTCTCTCTCTCTCTCTCTCTCTCCCTCTCTCTTTTCCAATAAGCTATGATGATATGGAACAATCACAAAACGGGCTACTGGCTCTACAGGAATCAGACCTGCTATAATAAGATCGATATCCTGGGGTTGGCCTGTAAATGCTTGACTATTATATAGGTATTTACGACATGAATATTTCCTATTATTAACCCTTTTCAACCCAGGTCTCGGAAATGGAATTGACCGGCTGGATTCATTGGGATAATGTCAGGAAACTGAAAATTGGATTACAAGACCTCAACCATTTGATTACATTGATTCGTAGACTACAGCGGCATCAGAATCATAGATAAGTTGTGTGAGCGTTCATAGACATTCTATTCAGGAAAGCATGAGCAACTTCGATTGGACAATCAATGCTATCCCGAGAATGATAAACAAATTTGAGCAAGGCATGTCAACGTAGGAGATAATTAAATGTTAAAGGTTATGACATCACATCTCTATATATGCCCCCCCCCTGATGTGACGTTATATTTGCTCAATACGGGACAATGATAGGGACGTTACCGGTAACCGGTAGCAACTTATAATTCTTGGTCTCTGCGATCAATTCCGTCCAAGTGACTTCAGCTGTGTAAGTGTGATGGTTTGTGTCGAGGAGTCAATTAGGGCAAATGGATTCATCATTTTATCACCAATGTCGGAGGTGGCTTGTCAAAGGAAAACCATGATCTAGTACTACAAATGATAGGTGAAGATTAAGTTCAACATTTCTAATTTAAATGTGTATGTGGCTGATCACGCCAATCAGCATTGCATGTAGAGATGCAACAGTGTAAGACGATATTCCATCTAAAATGAAAATTTGTGTTCTTAAAGTGGCTAAATCGCTGATTGATCCAAAGATTTAATATACGGAACCATGCCCAGAGAACGCTTCCCGTGGGTCAATACTATAATTTTAAAATCATTTTTTATTTATACGACCACTCAATATTCAAGAAGTTGCGAATTATAAATTCCACAAATATTATAAATCCAAACACAAATCTAATGTTGAATACAAAGATTATGCAACTTATTTGTTTAATGTGATGATATAATATTTTGGGGGTTTCTATCCTCCAACGGCATAAGTCTTTGATGTATTCACATGTCGTTAGCGAAAGGTTTAATAATATTCAAGATTTTCCGTGTTATTTCCACTTGAATCGTTTAATAAATATAATGCTTCCGTAAATTGAGAAATGTAGTAATAATACACTAGGACCGTTATATTACAACAAAAAATTTAAAAATGATTATTTTTATCTCGTAAAGTATGCATCAGGCATGTTCAGACAACAGGATCGTTGGCTAGCTTCAACATTGGAACCAGAGAATACCGGTACATCACACAATCAAATGTGAAATATATCCACGTATACTGTCACCAATATTGCTCAAGAACTTAAACTGGATAATTTGTTACGTCAAAATTGCTGCAAATAAGATTACGACAATGTATTAAAGGTGGCATATGATATTGTTATGCACATGGTGACTGTATTAAAGGTGGCATATGATATTGTTATGCACAGAGTGACTGTATTAAACGTGGCATATGATATTGTTATGCACAGGGTGACTGCATTACAGTTGGCATATGATATTGTTATGCACAGTGTGACTGTATTAAAGGTGGCATATGATATTGTTATGCACAGCGTGACTGTATTAAAGGTGGCATATGGTATTGTTATGCACATGACGACTGTATTAAAGTTGGCATATGATATTGTTATGCACATGGTGACTGTATTAAAGTTGGAATATGATATTGTTATGCACAGGGTGACTGTATTAAAGTTGGCATATGATATTGTTATGCATATGATGACTGTATTAAAGGTGGCATATGATATTGTTATGCACAGGGTGACTGTATTAAAGGTGGCATATGATATTGTTATGCACAGGATGACTGTATTAAAGGTGGCATATGATATTGCTATGCACAGGGTGACTGTATTAAAGGTGGCATATGATATTATTATGCACAGGGTGACTGGGTTGATGTGGCATATGATATTGTTATGCACAGGATGACTGCATTAAAGTTGGCATATGATATTGTTATGCACAGGATGACTGTATTAAAGGTGGCATATGATATTGTTATGCACATGGTGACTGTATTAAAGGTGGCATATGATATTGTTATGCACAAGGTGACTGTATTAAAGGTGGCATATGATATTGTTATGCACAAGGTGACTGTATTAAAGGTGGCATATGATATTGTTATGCACAGGGTGACTGTATTAAAGTTGGCATATGATATTGTTATTCACAGAGTGACTGCATTAAAGTTGGCATATGATAGTGTTATGCACATGGTGACTGTATTAAAGTTGGCATATGATATTGTTATGCACATGGTGACTGTATTAAAGTTGGCATATGATATTGTTATGCACAGAGTGACTGCATTAAAGTTGGCATATGATATTGTTATGCAGAGGGTGACTATTAAACGTGACATATGATACTGTTATGCACATGGTGACTGTGTTAAACGTGGCATATGATACTGTTATGCACAGGGTGACTGTATTAAAGGTGGCATAGGATATTGTTATGCACAGAGTGACTGCATTAAAGTTGGCATATGATATTGTTATGCACAGGATGACTGTATTAAAGGTGGCATATGATATCGTTATGCACAGGGTGACTGTATTATAGGTGGCATATGATATTGTTATGCACATGGTGACTGTATTAAAGGTGGCATATGATATTGTTATGCACAGAGTGACTGCATTAAAGTTGGCATATGATATTGTTATGCACAGGATGACTGTATTAAAGGTGGCATATGATATTGTTATGCACAGGATGACTGTATTAAAGGTGGCATATGATATTGTTATGCACAGGGTGACTGTATTAAAGGTGGCATATGATATTATTATGCACAGGGTGACTGGGTTGATGTGGCATATGATATTGTTATGCACAGGATGACTGTATTAAAGGTGGCATATGATATTGTTATGCACATGGTGACTGTATGAAAGGTGGCAAATGATATTGTTATGCACAGAGTGACTGCATTAAAGTTGGCATATGATATTGTTATGCACAGGATGACTGTATTAAAGGTGGCATATGATATTGTTATGCACAGGGTGACTGTATTAAAGGTGGCATATGATAGTGTTATGCACAGGGTGACTGTATTATAGGTAGCATATGATATTGCTATGCACAGAGTGACTGCATTAAAGTTGGCATATGATATTGTTATGCACAGGATGACTGTATTAAAGGTGGCATATGATATTGTTATGCACAGGGTGACTGTATTAAAGGTGGCATATGATATTGTTATGCACATGGTGACTGTATTAAAGGTGGCATATGATATTGTTATGCACAGAGTGACTGCATTAAAGTTGGCATATGATATTGTTATGCACAGGGTGACTGCATTAACGTTGGCATATGATAGTGTTATGCACAGGGTAACTGTATTAAAGGTGGCATATGATATTGTTATGCACAGGGTGACTGTATTAAAGTTGGCATATGATATTATTATTCACAGAGTGACTGCATTAAAGTTGGCATATGATAGTGTTATGCACATGGTGACTGTATTAAAGTTGGCATATGATATTGTTATGCACATGGTGACTGTATTAAAGTTGGCATATGATATTGTTATGCACAGAGTGACTGCACTAAAGTTGGCATATGATATTGTTATGCAGAGGGTGACTATTAAACGTGACATATGATACTGTTATGCACATGGTGACTGTATTAAACGTGGCATATGATACTGTTATGCACAGGGTGACTGTATTAAAGTGACATATGATATTGTTATGCACAGAGTGACTGCATTAAAGTTGGCATATGATATTGTTATGCACAGGATGACTGTATTAAAGGTGGCATATGATATTGTTATGCACAGGGTGACTGTATTAAAGGTGGCATATGATATTGTTATGCACATGGTGACTGTATTAAAGGTGGCATATGATATTGTTATGCACAGAGTGACTGCATTAAAGTTGGCATATGATATTGTTATGCACAGGATGACTGTATTAAAGGTGGCATATGATATTGTTATGCACAGGGTGACTGTATTAAAGGTGGCATATGATAGTGTTATGCACAGGGTGACTGTATTATAGGTGGCATATGATATTGTTATGCACAGAATGACTGCATTAAAGTTGGCATATGATATTGTTATGCACATGGTGACTGTATTAAAGTTGGCCTATGATATTGTTATGCACATGGTGACTGTATTAAAGTTGGCATATGATATTGTTATGAGGAGGGTGACTATTAAACGTGACATATGATACTGTTATGCACATGGTGACTGTATTAAACGTGGCATATGATACTGTTATGCACAGAGTGACTGCATTAAAGTTGGCATATGATATTGTTATGAGGACGGTGACTATTAAACGTGACATATGATACTGTTATGCACATGGTGACTGTATTAAACGTGGCATATGATACTGTTATGCACAGGGTGACTGTATTAAAGGTGGCATATGATATTGTTATGCACAGAGTGACTGCATTAAAGTTGGCATATGATATTGCTATGCACAGGATGACTGTATTAAAGGTGGCATATGATATTGTTATGCACAGGGTGACTGTATTAAAGGTGGCATATGATATTGTTATGCACATGGTGACTGTATTAAAGGTGGCATATGATATTGTTATGCACAGAGTGACTGCATTAAAGTTGGCATATGATATTGTTATGCACAGGGTGACTGCATTAAAGTTGGCATATGATAGTGTTATGCACAGGGTGACTGTATTAAAGGTGGCATATGATATTGTTATGCACAGGGTGACTGTATTAAAGTTGGCATATGATATTGTTATGCACAGAGTGACTGCATTAAAGTTGGCATATGATATTGTTATGCAGAGGGTGACTATTAAACGTGACATATGATACTGTTATGCACATGGTGACTGTATTAAACGTGGCATATGATACTGTTATGCACAGGGTGACTGTATTATAGGTGGCATATGATATTGTTATGCACAGAGTGACTGTATTAAAGGTGGCATATGATATTGTTATGCACATGACGACTGTATTGGAGGTGGCATATAATATTGTTATGCACAGGATGACTGTATTAAAGGTGGCATATGATATTGTTATGCACAGGATGACTGTGTTAAAGGTGGCATATGCTAATGTTATGCGCAGAGTGACTGTATTTAAGGTGGCATATGATATTGTTATGCACAGGGAGTCTGGGTTGATGTGGCACATGATATTGCTATGCACAGGATGACTGTGTTAAAGGTGGCATATGCTATTGTTATGCACAGAGTGACTGTGTTTAAGGTGGCATATGATATTGTTATGCACAGGGAGTCTGGGTTGATGTGGCATATGATATTGTTATTCACAGGATGACTGTATTAAAGGTGGCATATGCTATTGTTATGCACAGGGTGACTGTATTAAAGGTGCCATATGCTATTGTTATGCGCAGAGTGACTGTATTAAAGGTGGCATATGATATTGTTATGCACAGGATGACTGTGTTAAAGGTGGCATATGCTATTGGTATGCACAGGGTGACTGTATTTAAGGTGGCATATGCCATTGTTATTCACAGGTATCTGGGTTGATGTGGCATATGATATTGTTATGCACCGGGTGGCTGGGTTGATGTGGCATATAATATTGCTATGCACAGGATGGCTGTATTGAAGGTGGTATATGATATTGTTATGCACAGGGTGACTGTATTAAAGGTGGCATATCATATTGTTATGCACGGGATGACTGGGTTGATGTGACATATGATATTGTTATGCACGGGATGACTGGGTTGATGTGACATATGATATTGCTATGCATAGGGTGGCTGGGTTGATGTGACATATGCTATTGTTATGCACAGGATGACTGCGTTGATGTAGCATTGTGTTATCGAGCCGGATCCTGGTTCAGTTTATATCACGGTGGTATCATGGCTGCCCTTACAGTGATCAGAACACCGGATCCCTTCCCAGCGGGAGTTCATCGTAAATAGTTTGAATCTGTGTGATTGAGGAATTAATTAATTGATTGCTATTTGGTCTGCTTAGATTTTGCATGCATTTATGTGTACGCATGCGTGCATTAATGTGTGTGCGCTTTTGCACGTGTGTGCGCATTCGCGTACACGTGTGTGTAAGTGTTTGCGTGCATGTGTGTGTGTGTGTGTGTGTGTGTGTGTGTGTGTGTGTGTGTGTGTGTGTGTGTGCTTGCGCGCGTGCGTGCTTGGCTGAGTATGTGCGTGCGTGCGTGTACGTGCGTGTGTGCGTGCGTGCCTGCGTGCCTGCATGCCTGCGTGCCTGCGTGCCTGCGTGCGTGCTTACGTGCGTGTGTGCGCGCGCTTGCGTGTGCGCGTGCGTGTGTGTGTACGTACGTGCATGAACGCGTGTTTCGTTATCATAATTATTATCTGGTTTATATAAAACATGAAGTGATGAATACACGCTTCTTTGCTATTTTCAGCATATTTACGCTTAAATGATAACTGCCAGTTAAACATCTGTGGCGATCCACTTAATGGGTGTACCAAGTACACAGGCTTCGTCTACTTGGTGAGCAAAACGATATCTTAATAATTGTACATCTCACATTATCTATTCATTCCTTACAATTTCCAGATAACTATGCAGAAATTATGTTGAATATTTTGAAACAATTCGACTTGAACCTGTTGCTGCCATAAGAAGCAATAACTTCTATTTAAGGTTTCAAAATATTCAGCAGAATATTCAGTACATAATAAAGAATTTCCCATCTTTGGCCTGTAGACCTTAAAATTTTAATTATTAATTATGGACAAAACGGCTTCTGAAGAGGTCTTGAGAAAAGTCCATTTGCAGAAAAAGAGAAGACAATTTTGAACGTTTTACCACTGGATTAACTGTCTCGATAACCGAGCCAGTCATGCCAATGATAAATCCTATAAAATAGTTATCTCTTGAACAAGTCACTATTTTCTATGAGAAAATTTACTTTTCCTGAACAAACTTGTGGGTTAGTGGGTTAATAATGGATCTGCCGATTAGATGGTATCTTGATGATTTTTCTCTGAGGAAGTCGACAAGACAAGAATGGCAGCTATGGATTTCAATAATAATATCACGACGCTTCCTTGACTAATAAAGTGCATGCCTTCTTTTAACTTCATCAAAATATTCAATACACTACAATTGTTAAAATTGTATAGTTTTCAAAGGCGTAATTTATATATCACAATGCAGTGAAGAAAAAGAAACCTTAAGATATGATGATTTCATTCGGTATAAATTATTAAAATTTATAAATTAAACTAGGGACACGAGTCTCTAATTCAATTTCACAACAATTATATTAATTTATGCGTAATGCAATCATCATATGTTAAGGTTCATTTTGATTCATTGCATCTGTGCACACAATTTAAGGCCATAAAAGTATACAATTTTAAGAATTTCAGACATTGTGATGTGAATATTCACCTTACTCTCTCAAATTCACCAATCACCTCGTGTTATAAACACCTTCTTGATACATAGGTTTGACAAATCTGTTTCAGACCCATTTCTATGAAAGCTGATATTGAATACTGTCAATAACCTTGCGTTTACCATCGGCCTATTACTTTTACAGTGCATTGTGATTCGTTATAAGAAATTAGAATTAGAATTGCTTCAACACCATCTAGGTAATCTGTGATGCAATCGCTGATTATGAGTAGTAAAACCACTCATAATCTCTGCATCGCATCTCCTCCTACAGTTTTCATCCGAAATACTTCAAACTTGGTCAGCTTCTGCTAATGAGTCTGGAATCATCCTTCTATGCCCAAGGATTGTCTACCTAAACAACTTTTCGGGGCAAGAAATCCCTTTGGAAATGTATGCAGATTTTTCGCATTGAGTTTTGAACTGCGACAACACTTAGACTAGCTCGGATCATTACCATACTGGGGCAGGATGTTACCATACGAGTTGAAGGTGCTGAGTGATCTAGATGGCACATGTTCAAGTGGATGGGTACGCATAGGGCCTCAACAGTACAGTGTTAGTGTTTGGTAAACATGAACTCCCATTTAGCAGAACAGATCACTGGATATATTAGAGGATACCTTGTGACATCCTTCCATGTTTTCATCAACCCTGGTCCAAGTGGAAGGGCACCCCTTGTGGGTCAAGTTGCCAGCTTATTGCTATGCTCATCCACTGGGTCACATGCCGAGAGGGAAAAGGGCACCCCGTTGGCCTTAACGTTACCAGTTTTCATTTCTGGCAGAAATGTCCTCCCTTTCAGAGAATTTCAAAAGCATGTTAGAAGGTACCCTTGACATCCTATAATGCTAACCATACCTCCTGGATCACGTACTGAAATATAAGGCAGCTCATGGGTCGCAAAATTAACCGTTTTCGGTTTTTGCATAACTGAATTAGCGTTATCTATACATGTCTAATGAACATATTAGAAGATACCTTAGTTTAATGTCCAAGCCCCATTTTGGTTTAAATGATCGGTTTTCATTTTTAGCAGAAATGATCTCCCCCATTCTAGGAAAAGTTGAAATCAAGTTTTTTCATAATGCCCACCAATTCTTTGCTCTGGTAAACTTGAAATTTGACTACCTTGTAGCTCTGGCACTGGCTTGATTTAGTTTCAGTTTTGATATGGCTCCACTCAATAGTTTCAAGAAGTCAGCATTATCCGTGCCAAGGTGTCCCAATATTAAAATTATGGGAATTTCAAGTATGGATATTTGAACTGTATCTAAATTGATTAAACCTAGAGTTTATATCGGAGCAGCATCAGACATGGTCAATGGTCGTATAAGAGCAGGCCTTATACTGTTTCTTAATGGGCAGGCATCGCAGAATTACAGTTACTTCAGTAAATGTCTTCTAATTATTATTATTATTATTATTATTATTATTATTATTATTATTATTTTAGTTCCAACTATGGACAGGAGGAGAGTGCCTAGTGGATAATCGCCCCCAGACTAAGCATTGATGGTACATTTAAATGAAGCGCTGTATTAGTGATCAGGAGTTTCGTCGTAGGCAAACATTTCTGGGAAGGGTCTGGACCATTATCGTGGAATAGAAGTTATTTGGGATAAATGAAACTCTTGTATTGCTCGACCCACGTTATCACAATGGACAATGATTACGGCTGTATATTAACAACAAATTAACTTAGCTTTTCCTTTATCTAAACCAATAACATAACTCTCTGCTTAAGTTAGGTAAAAACTAATTAATTCCATTGCTCCCACGCAACAATTTCGAGATTTTTTGTAAGTTCGTGGACAGAAAAGATTTTGTCATTTTGGAAATTTCAAAGGACTTACATCTACACCATTTTGAAAACAAGCATACATTTGCGTGCAACCCTGATCTGAATTATGGGAAATCTATAAGCAAACGCTTAAACTAAATTTATATATATATATATCTTTGCTTTCACAGTGGTGGGAGATAATCTTGGACTGGATAGTGGCGCTACCTGGCAGAGGGTGAGATAAAATTATGACCATAGGGCTACCCAGCGGAGAGTGAGAGAAAATGCTGACGCTAACGATACCTGGCAAAGTTTGAGGGAATAGTTTGCATTCACATATGGAAGCAATAACAATAAATCAGAAGATAGCCCCTTGTGGTACTAAGGGCGTGTTCACACTAGAGAGTTAATCCCATGTAATACCATACATCAGTATGGCGTTACTCCGGATTAACTCACTAGTGACAACACGGCCTAAGTTTCCACAATAAGTCATATATTTATTCAGGTAGTCCAATGAGAACGTTTGCCTATATATGTGCTATTTATCGAAACAGTGGCTGTATGAGAACACGGCTTTAGAGTTATAAATAAGTTGTAAATAGTTTCTTGCACTTCGCTCTCTAACAAGCATCGAAAAATGAAAAAAAGATTCCATAAAATTTGATATAAACTTTCAGTTTACTAGTTTATTTCTTTGTTATTGTGATGTTAGGCAATGTGGCTATGATCGTTTGAGTCTAGACGTTGAAGACATTGCCACATCTACAGGCCAAATTAAGGGATTGTTAAAAAAATTAATTGATTTCAATCTCACAAGAATGATATCACGTGACCATAATGCCCCAGAAAAACAATGGTATTCGTTTTAGTATAATTTACACTGTAGCCTGAATTGTCAATCTGTCAATGCTAATGTAACGATATTTTCACACTGTTGAATACACTGCAAGTAATTTTGACAAGATCTCGTAGTCGCCATAGACAGCACCAGATTCCAGTCAGAGAAAGTTGAAAATAGTGTCACAGAGTAGCGGGGCATGTTTCAAGTCACGGTATCCTCTAGGGGCTGTAGGAACACGGCTTGACGGGTGGGACAGAATGATGGCTTGGCAGTTGGGACAGGATGACGGCTTGACGGTTGGGACAGAATGATGGCTTGACGGTTGTAACGTAACGACATCTAATAGAGGTATTCATTTCTAGCTATGCTCAGCCCATTTATAACTAAACCTTTTCAACATTTTGCGCGTGTTATGATCGACTTATATACGTTGAATCCTGAATTCTCCGAATTCTATTTTTACGGTAACTATACAGGTAAGCTGTGGGGGTGGGTGGGTGGTGGGTGGGTGTGGTGGTCTGTACAAAACCATTTAGTTTATGTAATTAGTAAGATAAAATTGGAATTGTTGAATGCTATACATTTAATGCTAAAATGTATGAGAATAAATATATTGTCAGTGACGTGACTAAGTGTTGTGTCTTGTTGCCAGGACCCCCAAGGACACACACACACACGCACGCACGCACGCACGCACGCACGTACGCACACACCCCTAACACGCATACACTTCTTGACACCTTCCTATGCCTTGCAGCATAAGCATAAGCCACACATCGATTTAGACAGAAAACGTGAAGAAATGTTACGAAAAGAGAAGGTTATTTGAGGTTGTAGAATGTATACTAGAGAAGAGTAGATGATGGACCCGGATGAATCTGATATGTCGTTAATGCTTACTCTCCATTAGTGCTCTGCC
>CM067371.1:48986211-49064784 GCA_034401795.1 Chaetoderma sp. LZ-2023a | reverse complement strand
CTCCTAAGATATGACGTCAATGCTTTGTACTCGTCTATGGTGACGAATGAGATGCCATGCTGAAAAGAGACATTGCCTCAATGGCCATGCGCTAGCACAATGGAATGATTTAAGGAAGATCTCGTAGCAAACAACTGGTTTGGATTTGCACAAATGAACATAGAGGTATGACTAGTCCTGGTTTGATTCAGCATCTAGTTGAATCTTTCTGTCTTCTCCAATGAGGGTTTGAAGTCTGATAGTCTTTCTGTCTTATTGGTACTGAAGACGAAGCAATACAGATCAGCGGTCTTCTTCATGCCTGCCAGAAATTCTTGCTTGGAATCTATCAGGGCCAGGCTGTCATATATTGTCACGAGCAGGGAGCGTCCACTCATCGAGCTGAAGTATAGACGCCTCATATTGTGGTGGATGTCTGGTGATATTTCGTGGTTGTATTTATCAAAGAGTAGGAAGACGGTGAACTTGTGACAGATCTGATTCACTGAATACTTCATTATAGGTAGCAGTGTCATTGAACAGCTTCTGCAAGCTAAGGGATACTACAATGATCGAGCGGAACTGCCGAATGTCTTTCAGTTACCTCTTTCGCATACACACGCACGCACACATGCAGGCACAGGCAGATCTGATCGTATTAACATTTTCTCCGTACAGGGCGAGGGTATTGACTGGTCAAAGTTAACCAATCAAATTGCTTGCAACAGCGCCGAGTCAACTTAGTTTTAAAATATTCGGCAGAATGTTTATTAAATAGTAAAGCTATACAATCCGTATAGCGTGACGGACTATTAAGTGTTTAATAGGACTAAATCGAGTCATTCAAGCTGTAATTGACAATGGCGCCATATTACATATCACGTAGTTGATTATGACGTCATATGACGGATGGATAAACTGGAATTGCCCATTATTTAGTTGTTGATAGATAAACATCAAAGCAGGCACCCCTGCAATAAATAGTGATGTCTTGACAATTTAACCTGTTCCATCAGACATATTGGAATCAAGCACAGCGCATGGTAGAATAATATCTAGCCTAACGCTAGGAATTCTTAGAAATTCATTCGCCACCTTCAATATAATAGATCAATTCACTTTTCACCTTCAACATCATGGATACAAAGATATTATTTATACACGTGTTAAAACTATGAAGTTCCAAGACATCCAATCAAGAGAAAACAGATTATCTTCTATCTCATATTTTCAGAATCAATGTTGTGAATACTACGCACTATGCCTTAAAGGGGAACACAAGAAGGGTTACCATCGTTTGCATAAAACACGCAGTTCTATTGTAGAGCCCACATTTAAGCTACTGTATAAAGCTTTCCCCCGACATTTGTATATAAATCCGAGTAAAATGGTGTTAAAAACGCTATGTTACTATTATTTTCTGCGAGTTAATTAAACCTATGACGTCATAGGTTGAATCCCAACCGACAAGAACCATAATAACGGCACTCTGTGCATGCATTTGGATGGTGATATCACTATCGGTGATAATGCTATCGACATCATTTATATATGTACAGATTTAAGAGATTAAGACGTGTATCACACTATCGCAAATTTATGGAATGTTTTTGTTATTTTCACACATTAATTGCCGAACCTTAAGATGGCCATTTTCTATGAAGATACCTGCCAATTACATTAACATTACAAAATCTCAGGAAGTTTTGAGGCTAGTATGAAAACATAAGTACCTAAAGATGGACTGGATGTATGTACAAACTATTTAAACTCTCATATTAATAGATGAAACTTTAATAACATTATCTGCCGTAGCCCCAGTGAGAGCGTTGATTCAATAGTGGCAATTATATTGAATTGCCTATACTATCGCGTCATTCATTTATCTTAAGATCAAAACTTCATGGTAAAATTGGCACCATCGGCGAAATCAGACAAAGGACTGTTAGTATATATTCTTCAACATTTCCGCAAATATAGTTTATATATTCCTAAAACCGCTGAGGAGAATCCCCGTATAAAAACGCTATTCGCAATTTTATTGCGATAGCGTTGGATGACAGCGAGAAAAACGTTCAACTTATGACGTCATACACCTTCATCCGGGAATAGAAATTTAACCCATGTACCACATATTTAAATAACGAAGATATATATTTCTAATTTGAGCACAGATCTTACAATTATATTTTTGAAAACGTTACGGTCTGTAGATTCATTTTATACACAGTAGTATAGAGGGTCTGGTGATTCCCTTTAAATGACATTTAAAACTATTTTCAATATGAGCCTGGTTGATCTTTAGGATCAACGTCTGTAGATGACGGCGATAGACCTACTATGGATGAAAAGAATAAATATAGGTGCATAATGGACCTTTCCATTTTGTCTATCCATTATATGAAGTCATAATCGACTACGTGACCCATAGAATGACGTCATAATCAATTACGTTATTATGACATCACGAATGGGATAGATAAGTATTCCTCGAACGCATAATTGAAGGTGGACAATGCGTTGTTGTACGAATTGTATGTCTCAACTATAGGCATATGCAGCGACATCACCCAGTCGAATTAGCTACAAGAATATTCAACAGCTTACCCATGTACTTTTCAGGAAATTGATAGTCAGTGCGTTCAGAGATCGATCGATCCCAACAGGGCTACGTAATGGTGGCGTTTAGCCTAAAGTGAAATGAGCATAGTTAAAACGGGAAAGGTTCATTCGCAGGTACACCCTCCTGCCCCTATCAGAGATTGTGGTTTTGAACTTTATCTTGAGCTTTATATGCTTAGCTAAGTAAAGTGCACTGTCTAAAACAACAAGTTGGTCGTAAGCCTGTTAGAGATTGGGGAGAAGTGGGTGTCACCTTATGCATATGCTGAAGCAAGAGACTCGGATGACTAACTGTTTTGAGATATGCACATATTCACAAAACGCAGCATACAGGTTATCACAGGCCACACCTTTGAACGATGGAATACCTGAATAATTTCGATAGGATTGTCTTTATCTTTATCTAGTTTTAGAAACTATCTTCAGATTTTTGATATGTCAAGTAATAATGGAGATGTCCTGTAAATCAGACTAATATTTCTTCAAAGCTACATTATCGGGATATCTTGCCGCTGGTAAGAGGCTGGCGCACTGAGGAGTGGTGCGTCAACTTATGGTCTGATTCGCTCGGTGAAGAGGAAGAGGTCACATGACGCTTTCTGGATCCTTTATAAGGCACTCAACGAGCATTCGAGTCAGAGAAACATACCCACGCCAATGGTACGGACATGGGACAACCCTGGAACAGGTGACTAACATTGTGAATCCCACCTAACCGGCTTTGGCCACATACATTGGAATTTGGCCCAGTCAGTGTTAACTGCAAACCAGTGGGTGCTCATGCATTGTACCGCTCCTGGTATGAAGTTGGGTACATAAAAACACTTAGATTGAAGGTATTTTATACCTGTCCAATTGGCAGATCCTGCTGATCGTGACACAGCTTTCTGGTATCTGATAATCGTTAGACCATGTAACGTAACTGAAACATGCAGGATATCCGCTGAAGAAACTGGGTGCAAACACCATTCGCGAGAATCCAGCTGCGAACCTCTGCGACTCAACACCCGCTTTCCGCACTGAAACTGCAAACGAATTCGTTCAGGTACTGACCATGAAATCCAGTGACTGAGATTATTCTAAAGACACTTCCCAACAAACTCCAACATAACAATCTGCAATCGTCATCTGTAGTGTGTGCTTTGACTGTGACTTTACTTGTAATAAACTGCAACAACTTCATTGTGACTTTACTTGTGCTCAACTGTAGCCACTTGCACTGAAATTTTTCATTGCATGCGCTTGTAGTGTGATTTGTTATATTTTTGATGTTATTTCCAGTTAAGGATGTTTAAATTGCAATAGCCATGCTAGCTTTTTGTACACCTGCGTGGCGTTTTCATTTTTACTTTCATCTCGTACAACTTCCAGGTAGCACAATATGCTGCACTTTTTGTACCAAGTAGCGTTTATATTTTATGAAAATATTGTGACAGATTGGACCCGTGTCTTTTCTCATACACCTTGTTCAGTATGTTACTATATCGTTAGTCTTAAGATATTATTCCCAACTCTCTGTATCCACACAATAAATAACTCATACGATCTTATAGGCAGGCATTACCATAGGTTTACACACCTTTTACGCCAGTACTATAGCATCTTATAATGTTAAGTACTGCATTATATTTGTACCAAATTGAAATAACCGCCCATCTTCCTCAACTTTTAGGCCACTTTTAAAATATTTCACGTACTACTTGAAAGATCCTCATTATGTTGCGTTACACTTGGCTAACCACTCACTATTTAAATAAATAAATAAATAAATAGTTTAGTTTTTACAAATAGCTGGTTTTCAAAATATTAATAGAGTACACATTTCGCTCTTCACTTTCTCATCTCTTTTCCTCATTCGGCCTTTGGTGGCTACGGCTATCTCTCAAAATTAATACAATACGCCTTAAAGGTTAGGCTTAACTCAGCTAATATGCTAGGGGCACGTCGTCTCGCATGCTCTCTCTCTCTCACTCCCTCCCCCCTTCCCTCCCTCCCTCCCTCCCTCCATCCTTCCCCCCTCCTTCCCTCTCTCTCTCCACGTTTGTCTGAATTCAAATTATTAGTCTACAAGGTCTGCAATACAGGCGTTTCCCAAAAAGCTATGATGATATGGAAAATCACAAAACAGGCTACTGGCTCTACAGGAATCAGACCTGCTATAATAAGATCGATATCAGGGGTTTGGCCTAAAAATGCTTGACTATTATATAGGTATTTATGACATAAGTATTTCCTATTATTAACCCTTTTCATCCCAGTTCTTGGGAATGGAATTGACCGGCTGGATTCATTGGGATAATAGCAGGAAACTGAAAATCGGATTAGAAGATATCAACCATCTGAGTACAGTGATTCGTAGACTACAGCCGCATCAGAATCATAGATATATTGTGTGATCATTCATAGATATTCTATTCAGGAAAGCATGAGCAACCGAGAATGATAAACAAATTTGAGCAAAGCATGTCAACGTAGGAGATAATTAATTGTTAAAGGTGATGGCATCAAACCTCTATATATGCACCCCCCCCCCCTGATGTGACGTTATATTTGCTCAATACGGGACAATGATAGGGACGTTACCGGTAACCGGTAGCAACTTATAATTCTTGGTCTCTGCGATCAATTCTGTCCAAGCGACTTCAGCTATGTAAGTGTGATGGTTTGTGTTGAGGAGTCAATTAGGGTAAATGGAGATAGATATGCCATGTGCTAATTAACATCCAATTCACATGCATCATTTTATCACCAATGTCGGAGTTGGCTTGTTAAAGGAAAACTATGATCTAGTACTACAAATGATAAGTGAAGATTAAGTCCAATATTTCTAATTCAAATGTGTATGTGGCTGATCACGCCAATCAGCATTGTATGTAGAGATGCAACAGTGTAAGACGATATTCTATCTAAAATGAAAAGTTGTGTTCTTAAAGTGGCTAAATCGCTGATTGATCCAAAGATTTAATATACGGAACCTTGCCCAGAGAACGCTTCCCGTGGGTCAATACTATAATTTTAAAATGATTTCTTATATATACGACCACTCAATATCCAAGAAGTTGCAAATTATAAATTCCGCAAATATTATGAATCCAAACACAAATCTAATGTTGAACTCAAAAATTATGTAACTTATTTGTTTGATGTGATGATATAATATTTTGAGGGTTTCTATCCTCCCTCCGCGTAAGTCTTTAATGTATTCACATGCCGCTAGCGAATTGTTTAATAATAATCAAGATATTCTGAGTTATTTTCGCCTGAATCGTTTAATAAATATAATGCTTCCGTAAATTGAGAAATCTAGTAAAAATACACTAGGACCGTTATGTTACAACAAAAAATTTGACAATTTCCAAATTTATTTATATCTCGTAGAGTATGCATCAGGCATGTTCAGACAACAGGAACGTTTGCTAGCATCACCATTGGAACCAGAGAATACCGGTACATCGCGCAATCAAATGTGAAATGTATCCACTTATACTGCCACCAATATTACTCAAGAACTTAGACTGGATAATTTGTTACGTCAAAATTGCTACAACTAAGATTACGACAATGTATTAAAGGTGGCATATGATATTGTTATGCACAGAGTGACTGTATTAAACTTGACATATGATAGTGTTATGCACAGGGGGACTGCATTAAAGGTGGCATATGATATTGTTATGCACATGGTATCTGTATTAAAGGTGGCATATGATATTGTTATGCACATGGTATCTGTATTAAAGGTGGCATATGATATTGTTATGCACATGGTGACTAGATTAAAGGTAGCATATGATATTGTTATGCACATGGTGACTAGATTAGAGGTGGCATATGATATTGTTATGCACAGAGTGATTGTATTAAAGGTGGCATATGATATTGTTATGCACAGAGTGATTGTATTAAAGGTGGCATATTATATTGTTATGCACAGAGTGATTGTATTAAAGGTGGCATATGATATTGTTATGCACATGATGACTGTATTAAAGGTGGCATATTATATTGTGATGCACAGAGTGATTGTATTAAAGGTGGCATATGATATTGTTATGCACAGAGTGATTGTATTAAAGGTGGCATATGATATTGTTATGCACAGAGTGATTGTATTAAAGGTGGCATATGATATTGTTATGCAGAGGATGACTGTATTAAAGGTGGCATATGATATTGCTATGCACAGAGTGATTGTATTAAAGGTGGCATATGATATTGCTATGCACAGAGTGATTGTATTAAAGGTGGCATATGATATTGTTATGCACAGGGGGGCTGTATTAAAGGTGGCATATGATATTGTTATGCACAGAGTGACTGTATTAAAGGTGGCATATGATATTGTTATGCACAGAGTGACTGTATTAAAGGTGGCATATGATATTGTGATGCACAGAGTGATTGTATTAAAGGTGGCATATGATATTGTGATGCACAGAGTGATTGTATTAAAGGTGGCATATGATATTGTGATGCACAGAGTGATTGTATTAAAGGTGGCATATGATATTGTTATGCACAGGGGAACTGTATTAAAGGTAGCATATGATATGGTTATGCACAGCGTGTCTGTATTAAAGTGGAATATGGTATTGTTATAAAAAAAAGGATGACTGTATTAAAGGTGGCATATGATATTGTTATGCACGGGGTGGCTGGCTTGATGTGACATATGATATTATTATGCACGGGGTGGCTGGATTGATGTGACATATGATGTTGTTATGCACCAGGTGGCTGGGTTGATGTGGCCTTCAATATAATAGATAAATTAAGTTTTCACCTTCAACATCATGGATACAAAGATACTATTTATACACGTGTTAAAACTGTAAAGTTCCACGACATCCAATCAAGTGAAAACAAATTATCTTCCATCTCATATTTTCAGGATCAATGTTGAGAATGCTACTCACTATGCCTTAACTGATATTAAAATAATTTTCAATATGAGCCTGTTGATCTTTAGGATCAACGTGTGTAGATAACGGCCATATACCTAGTATGGATGCAAAGAATGGATCTAGATGCATAATGGACCTTTCCATTTTGTCCATCCATCATATAACGTCATAATCAAATACGCGACCCGTCAATGACCTCATTATGACACCACGAATGAGGTAGATAAATATGCACCGAACGAATAATTGAAGATGGACTATGCGTTACTGTACGAATTGTATGTCTTTACTATAGGCATAGGCAGCAACAGCTCCCGGTCAAATTAGCTACAAGAATATTCAACAGCTTACCTGTATACTTTTCAGGAAATTGATAGTCATCGCGTTCGGAGATCGATCGATCCCAACAGGGCGAAGGAATGGTGGAGCTTAGCTAGAGGTGGGCAGAGGTGGGCTAAAACTGGAAAGGTTCATTTGTAGGAAGACCCTCCTGCCCCTATCAGAGATTGTAGTTTTGATTCACAGAAAAGATCTTGAGCTTTATATGCTTAGCTAAGTAAAGCGCACTGTCTAAAACAACAAGATGTTCTTAAGCCAGTTAGAGATTGGGGAGAAGTCCATGTCACCTTATGCATATGCTGAAGCAAGAAACTGGGATGACTAACCTTTCTGAGATATGTACATATTCTCAAAACGCAGCATATAGATTATCGCAAGCCACACCTCTGAACCATGGAATACCTAAATAATTAAAGCTACAGAACTGGGCTATCTTGCCGCTGGTAAGAGGCTGGCACACTGAGGAGCGGTGCGTCAACTCATGGTCTGATTCGCTCGGTGTAGAGGTAAGATGTCACATGATGCTTTCTGAATCCTTTATAAGGCACTCAGCGAGCATTCGACTCAGGGAAACATACCCGCGCCAGGGTGGCATATGATATTGTTATACAGTGGATGGCTGTATTAAGGGTGGCATATGATATTGTTATGCACAGGGCGACTGTATTAAAGGTGGCATATGATATTGTTATGCACAGGATAACTGGGTTGATGTGGCACTGTGTTATCGAGCGGGATCTTGGTTCATTTTATATCAAGATGGCAACATGGTTGATCTTACAGTTAACACACCACCTGCCCCCTTCCCAGAGGGAGTTAATCGTAAGTAATTTGAAACTGTTTGATTGAGAAACTGATTAATTGATTGCTATTTGGTCTGCTTAGATTTTGCATGCGTTTAGTGTGTTCATGCGTGCGTGTGTGCGCGTGCCCATGCACGTGAGCTCATGCCATGTCTTCGCTTGCACATGTGTGCAAGTGTTTGCATGCCTGCGCGCGCGCGTGCGCGTGCGTGCGTGCGTGCGTGCGTGCGTGCGTGTTTGTGTGTGTGTGTGTGTGTGTGTGTGTGTGTGTGTGTGTGTGTGTGTGTATGTGTGTGTGTGTGTGTGTGTGTGTGTGTGTGTGTGTGTGTGTGTGTGTGTGTGTGTGTGTGTGTGTGTGTGTGTGTGTGTGTGTGTGTGTGTGTGTGTGTGTGTGTGTGTGTGTGTGTGTGTGTGTGTGTGTGTGTGTGTGTGTGTGTGTGTGTGTGTGTGTGTTTATGTGTGTGTACGTGCGTGCGTGTGTGCGTGTGTGCGTGTGTGTGTACGTGCGTGCGTGCGCGCGTGTGCTGTTATCATAATTATTATCTGGTTTATATAAAACATGAAGTGATGAATACACGCTTCTTTGCTCTTTTCAGCATATTTACGTTTAAGTGATAACTGCCAGATAAACATTTGTGGCGATCCACTTAATGTGGCTAGCAAGTACACAGGCTGCGTCTATCGGGTGAGCAAAACGATATCTTAATAATTGTACATCTCACATTATCTATTCATTCCTTACAATTTCCCGATAACTATGCGGAAAATATGTTGAATATTTTGAAACAATTCGAATTGAACATGTTGCTGCCATAAGGAGCAATAACTTCTATTTAAAGTTTCAAAATATTCAGCAGAATATTTCGTACATAATAAAGAATTTCCCATCTTTGGCCTGTAAACCTTAAAATCTTGATTATTAATTATGGACAAAACGACTTTTGAAGAGGTCTTGAGAAATGTCCATTTTCAGAAAAAGAGAAGACAATTTTAGATAACCGAGCCAGTCATGCCAATGATAATCCTCTAAAATAGTTATCTCTTGAACAAGTGACTATTCTCTATGAGAAAATTTACCTTTCCTGAACAAATTTGTGGGTTAGAGGTTTAATAATGGATCTGTCGATTAGGTGGTATGATGATTTTTCTCTGAGGAAGGCGACAAGAGAAGAAAGGCAGTTATGGTTTTCAATAATAATATCACGACGCGTCGTTAACTTCATCAAAATATTCAACACACCACAATGATTGAAAATACAATTGTTACAATTGTATAGTGTTCAAAGGCGTAATTTATATACCACAATGTAGCGAAGAGTCTCTAATTCAATTTCACAACAATTATATTAATTTATGCGTAATTCAATCATCATATGTTAAGGTTTATTTTGATTCATTACATCTGTGCACAGAATTTAATTAAGCCCATAAAAGTATACAATTTTAAGAATTTTAATTTCAGACATTCTGATGTGCATATTCACCTTACTCTCTCTAATTCACCAATCTCCTCGTGTTATAAACTCTTGATACATAGGTTTACCAAATATGTTTCAGTCCAATTTCTTTGAAAGCCGATATTGAATACTGTCAATAACCTTGCGTTTACAGCGCATTGTGATTCGTCATAAGAAATTAGAGTTGTAGTTGCTTCAACACCATCTAGGTAATCTATGATGCAATCGCTGATTATGATTATTAAAAACACTCATAATCTCTGCATCGCATCTTCTCCTACAGTTTTCATCCGAAATACTCCAAACTTAGTCAGATTCTGCTACTGAGTCTGGAACCATCCTTCTATTTGGGACATGCCCAAGGATTATCTACCTAAACAACTTTTCGGGGCAACAAATCCCCTAGGAAATGTATGCAGATTTTTGGTACTGAACTTTGAACTACGACAACACCTAGACTAGCACGGATCATTACCATACTAGGTCAGGATGTTACCATACGAGTTGAAGGTGCTACGGGTACGCATAGGCCTCAACAGTACAAGTGTTAGTGTTTGGTAAATATGAACTCCCATTTAGCAGAAAAGATCACTGGATATATTAGAGGATACCTTGCGACATCCTTTCATGTTTTCATCAACCCTGGTCCAAGTGGAAGTTGCCAGTTTATTGCTATGCTCATCCGTTGGGTCACATACCCAGAGGGAAAAGGGCACCCCGTTGGCCTCATAGTTACCAGTTTTCATTTCTGGCAGAAATGTCCTCCTTTTCAGAGAATTTCAAAAGGCATGTTAGAAGATACCCTTGACATCCTGTAATGCTAACCTTACCCCCTGGATCACGTACTGAAATATAAGGGAGCTCAGGGGTAGCAAAATTAACCGTTTTCGTTTTTTGCATAACTGAATTCGCGTTATCTATACATGTCTAATGAACATATTACAAGATACCTTAGTTTAGTGTCCAAGCCCCATTTTGGTTAAAATGACCGGTTTTAATTTTTTGGCAGAAATGAACTTCCCCATACTCGGAAAAGTTGATATCAAATTTTTTTTTCAAGATGCCCGCCAATTTTTTGCTCTAGTCAACTTGAAATTTGGCTCCCTTGTAGCTCTTGCACTGGCTTGATTTAGTTTCAGATTTGATATGGCTCTACTCAATAGTTTCACGAAGTCAGCATTATCCGTGCCAAGGTGTCCCAATATTAAAATTATGGGAATTTCAACTATGGATATTTGAACTGTATCTAAACGGATTAAACCTAGAGTTTTAATCGGATCAGCATCAGACATGGCCAATGGTCATAGAAGAGCAGGCATCGCAGAATTACAGTTACTTCAGTAAATGTCTTCTAATTATTATTATTATTATTATTATTATTATTATTATTATTATTATTATTATTATTATTATTTTAGTTCCAAGAGATGGCAGGAGGAGAGTGTCCAATTGAGAATCGCCCATAGACTAGGTATTGGTGGGACATCTGAATAAAGCGCTGTATTACTGATCAGGAGTTTTGTCGTAGGCAAACATTTCTTGGAAGGGTCTGGACCATTATCGTGGAATAGAAGTTATTTGGGATAAATGAAACTCTTGTATTGCTCGACCCACGCTATCACAATGGACAATGATTACGGCTGTATATTAACTACAAATTCACTTTGCTTTTCCTTTCTCCAAACCAATAACATAACTCTTTGCTTAGGTTAGGTAAAAACTAATTAATTCCATTGCTCCCACGCAACAATTTCGAGATTTTATGTAAGTTAGTGGACAGAAAAGATGTCGTCATTTTAAAATTTTCAAAGGACTTACATCCACACCATTTTGGAAAAAAAAACCCGTGTATTTGCGTGAAGACTTGAACTGAATAATGGAAAACTAAAAGCAAACGCTGAATCAAGCTGCCAATTGTTTCAGGTTATATGTAATGCAATTAATAAGATAAATATTGAAACTCTAGTAATCGGTATTTAGTGAGTATTACGTAGTAGAAAGCCCCTTTTTCATTGGCCAATCCTGGTTAACTATTTTGTGGACTATATCGTCTACTATATGTGTTTGCTTTCTCAATGGTGCGACGTAATCTTCGACTGGATTGTGGCGCTACCTGGCGGAGAGTGAGATAAAATGATGACCATAGCGCTACTCAGCTGAGAGTGAGAGAAAATGCTGACGCTAACGATACCTGGCAAAGTTTGAGGGAATAGTTTGCATTCACATATGGAAGCAATAACAATAAATCGGAAGATAGCCCCTTGTGGGACTAAGCCGTGTTAGCCTTAGAGAGTTAATCCCGAGTAATTCCATACAGCAATATGGCGTTACTCCTGATTAACTCTTTAGTGCTAACACGGCCTATGTTGCCACAATAAGTGATATGTTTATTCAGGTATTCTAATGAGAACATTTACCTATCTACGTGCTATTTATCTAAATATCGGATGTATGAGAACACGGCTTTAGAGTTATAAATAAGTTGTAACTAGTTTCTTGCTCTTCGCTCTCTACCAAACATCGAAAAATCAAAAAAAAAAATTTAATAAAATTTGATATAAATTTTCAGTTTACTACTTTATTTCTTTGTTATTGTGATATTGGGCGTTTGATTCTGGTCTCGTGATATTGAAGACATTGTCACATCTACTGGTCAAATGAAGTGAGAGTTTCAAAAGTTAATTGATTTCAATCTCACAAGAATGATATCACGTAATCATAGTGCCCCAGAAAAAAGAATGGTAGTCGTTTTAATTTATATCGTAGACTGAATTGTCAATATCTCAATGCCAATGTAACGATATAGGTAAACTGTTGAATACACTGCAAATAATTTGGCAAGATCTCGTAGTCGCCATAGACAGCACCAGATTCCAGTCAGATGAGTTTGAAAATTTTGTCACAGAGTAGCGGTGCATGTTCACAGTCATCTCAAGGGACTGTAGGAACACGGCTCGACGGTTGGGATAGGATGACGGCTTGACGGTTGGTACAGGATGCCGGCTTGATGGTTGGGAGAGGATGATGGTTTGACGGTTGGGACAGGATGACGGCTTGATGGTTGGGACAGAATGATGGCTTAATAGTTGGGACAGGATGGCGGTTTGATGGTTGGGACAGGATGATGGCTTGATGGTTGGGACAGGATGATGGCTTGATGGTTGGGACAGGATGATGGTTTGACGATTGGGGCAGGATGATGGCTTGGTGGTTGGTAGAGGATGACGGCGTGATGGTTGGGACAGGATGATGGTTTGACGGTTGGGACAGAATGACGGCTTGATGGTTGGGACAGGATGATGGTTTGACGGTTTGGACAGGATGATGGTTTGATGGCTGCTACAGGATGACGGCTTGATGGTTGGGACAGGATGATGGTTTGACGGTTGGGACATGATGATGGTTTGATGGTTGTGACAGAATGATGGCTGGATGGTGGGACAGGATGACGGCTTGACAGTTGGGACAGGATGGCGGTTTAATGGTTGGGACGGGATGATGGGTTGATGGTTGGGACAGGATGACGGTTTGATGGTTGGGACAGGATGATGGTTTGACGGTTGTAACGGCGTCTAATAGAGGTATCCATTTCTAGATATCCCCGCCCATTCCTAGCTAAGCATTTCCTACGATTTGCCCTTGTTATATACTTTGAAACCTGAAATCTCCGAATTCTATTTTAAAGGTAACTATACAGGTAAGCTGTTGAATATGTTGAAACCAATTCGACTGCGCCCTGTTGTTTCTTACGGCGACAACGGCGCCCAGTCAAATTAGTTTCAAAGTATTAAACAGAATGTTTATTAAAATTTTTAATCCAGCAAAGACATACACTTTGTACACTTGACGGACTTTTCAATGATCATGGCGGAGTTAGATACGTCATGGATTACACACTTTGATTGTGACGTTATCCCCCCTCCACCCTCCCCCCCCCCCCACCACCGCCCCCACGTGAAATAACTCATATAAATTGTGACACTTTAATACTAGTCACGGTTTTAACAGGTCCTGACTAACCTTCATTTAATCAACTACAGCACCATGTTAGGAACATGCCAGCACGAGGCCCGTTCGAGCAGCACTGATTTAATGAAGCTGAATAATATACAGAATATTCGGGGAAAACCATGTTGCATATCAGGCAAATGGCGCGTCATAACATTATAATGGGCTCACAACTAAAAAAACAAAACCTATGCTCTGCTTAATTCCATAACAAATAGTCGATAATTAAGAACTGCGGCGAGCCGGCTACCCAACCATAACTCCCTCTTGAGGGAGGGGGAGGTAGATTTACCCTCTGCTCAAGACCGGATTTAAGTGTTGTCTCACTGATCGACCTCGGAATCTAAGCATATAATGAAGTTAGATAATGTTATAATATTACAATTTCTGCAATCGAATGTCATCCAGCTACCGTCATAAAGCATAAATAATTTTATTGAAAAAGGATTGTATTAAATGCTAAATTCTTGAAAATAACAGTAAATATATAAAACACAAATTAATATTTTATATTTGTTTATATGTATATAAAAGAAAAAGAAAAAGTACTGCTCTACTGCAAGGCGCTGGCTAGAATGGACATACAGCGCTCTAACACACGCTACCCGCGCCACTTTTAGGCTTTGATATGCGATTCACAGCACACCAGGACACATTACATTCTACACTTCGTATGTAAATGTCTGTCCTGACTAACCTTCATTTAATCAACTACAACACCATGTTAGAAACATGGCAGCTCTAGAAAATTTAAAGAACGGGAAGGTGATCAATTTTTGTATAACTGTATTGAATAGAAATTCATATCATGATTTTTAAAATGCTTGTGACAAAGTCATTAACGATTTTAACTTTTAGTTACGCGTAAACCTGCGTTATTCTCTGTAGAAACAACGCGTTTCCAATCATCACATTTTGAAGAGGTTCTCTTACAAATCTTTAAACAATGCTATGTGTAAATGAATATGGTTTACCAGATAACATGCGAGCCCATTGTATAGTTTAACCACATCTATTTACACTGGGATATGAAAAATCGGACTTAATAAGTTTCTCATAACAAAGACCACCTAAGGCGGTAATCAGCCCTCGCTGGACTGCTTTGAACAGCTATGAACGATCTACCTTTGATAGGCGCAGTCGAACTTCTCTGAAAATGACTCTGATCTTGCTGTTCTGAAAATCTATCGGAATTCACCATCGAGTGGTTGCACCCACGGAAATAATAAGCCAACATGCAACAGCCTATTCAGTGTTCGTGCACATAGACGGAAAACTCGAGAAAAATACATAAACATGAATTAGCAAAACGATATGTACAGTAAAAACTTGCATGCATTATGCCAATTTCAAAATTCCAGACATTTGGTCTAATCATGCTAAAACACAGCTTTGATCCATGAATTATTTTATTGGTGGCTGTACCATGATTGAATAACTACATGTCTTGTGGTTATGACAGCTTTGTAAGCTCGGGAAACTTGACAATTCACGGAGAGAGATTTTAAATACTTGGCAGAACACAAAGACAGAATTATTAGTGTTATGTCTACATGATCCATTCTCAATTTTCTGAATGTTCATATGAGTAATCTGCTAAAAGGCATTAACCAAATTATCTCGATCCACTCTCCAGTATTTAGGAAAAGAAACCACAGTTTCCGTGACTTCGCGCCATCAGTGAGAATTAAAACATTTAACCGTTATAATTTGCTGGCAAACGGCTTTATTGAAAACACAATACGTTTAAAAAATCTATCATCCTCATTATCATAGAGATTGGTCAACAAAAATGCTTGCATAATATGTTAACACTACAATCTCTGCAATCGATGAGTCATTTTGCAAATTGTGTATGGCTTTTGTGTATTAGGATAAAACTTCATGAAAATGCCCTTCCAGGCAAGCCAGGTTAATTTAATTAAAATCTGTGAAGAGCCTCTAGCTTTTGCTATACTATAGAGACTCTAGCTCTCGCCGCGTATAAGTGCCTAAAGCTCTAGCCATGTGGATGAACCTCTAGCTCTCACCATTAATATGAGCCTCTACCTCTCGCCACGTATAAGAGCATCTAGCTCTCGCCATGTGTATGAGCATCTAGCTCTCGCCATGTGTATGAGCATCTAGCTCTCGCCATGTGTATGAGCATCTAGCTCTCGCCATGTGTATGAGCATCTTGCTCTCGCCATGTGTATGAGCATCTAGCTCTTGCCATGTGTATGAGCATCTAGCTCTTGCCATGTGTATGAGCATCTAGCTCTCGCCATGTGTATGAGCATCTAGCTCTCGCCATGTGTATGAGCATCTAACTCTCGCCACGTATAAGAGCATCTAGCTCTCGCCACGTATAAGAGCATCTAGCTCTTGCCATGTGTATGAGCATCTAGCTCTCGCCATGTGTATGAGCATCTAACTCTCGCCACGTATAAGAGCATCTAGCTCTCGCCATGTATAAGAGCATCTAGCTCTCGCCATGTATAAGAGCATCTAGCTCTCGCCATGTGTATGAGCATCTAGCTCTCGCCATGTATAAGAGCATCTAGCTCTCGCCATGTGTATGAGCATCTAGCTCTCGCCATGTATAAGAGCATCTAGCTCTCGCCATGTGTATGAGCATCTAGCTCTCGCCATGTATAAGAGCATCTAGCTCTCGCCATGTGTATGAGCATCTAGCTCTCGCCATGTGTATGAGCATCTAACTCTCGCCACGTATAAGAGCATCTAGCTCTCGCCATGTATAAGAACATCTAGCTCTTGCCATGTGTATGAGCATCTAACTCTCACCACGTATAAGAGCATCTAGCTCTCGCCATGTATAAGAGCATCTAGCTCTCGCCACGTATAACAGCATCTAGCTCTTGCCATGTGTATGAACCTCTAACTCTCACCACGTATAAGGGCATCTAGCTCTCGCCACGTATAAGAGCATCTAGCTCTCGCCACGTATAACAGCATCTAGCTCTTGCCATGTGTATGAGCCTCTAACTCTCATCACGTATAAGAGCATCTAGCTCTCGCCATGTGTAAGAGCATCTAGCTCTTGCCATGTGTATGAGCCTCTAACTCTCACCACGTATAAGAGCATCTAGCTCTCGCCATGTGTATGAGCATCTAGCTCTTGCCATGTGTATGAGCCTCTAACTCTCACCACGTATAAGAGCATCTAGCTCTCGCCATGTGTATGAACATCTAGCACTTGCCATGTGCATGAGCCTCTAACTCTCACCACGTATAAGAGCATCTAGCTCTCGCCATGTGTATGAACATCTAACTCTCGCAGTGTACACGAGCCTCTAGCTCTCACCATGTATAGGAGCATCTAGCACTCGCCATGTATATCAGCCTCTAGCTCTCGCCACATATAAGAGCCTCTAGCTCTGGCCATGTTTATGCATTGCCATATATAAGAGCCTCTAGCTCTGGCCATGTATTATGCCTTTAGCTTCACAACGTAAAAGAACAGTCGTGAAAACCCAGTTCTCTCAGCAGTGAGCGTCTGAAGAACAATTCCTGAAACAAGATTTACAACAAATCCACCACAGCCCGCCAACAAGGCATCAGTTTAAATAATTTTAGCAAATAACTCGTTTCTGACTAAATCAGTTTCGTTCATTTTTAGTACGACACTGGCCCGATAACACAGATCATCAATAGCTTCATCACTCGGGAAAAACATTGATACAAACATGCGCGAAGCTGGTACGCATACACGCAGACTACGCCAAAGTACTTTCATATTTGATAATAATAAGCGGCAAACTTAGTCAAAGATAGTAATGCAATAAGCGATGCCCTTGATCGCAGAAAGCTGGTACAGGTGATGGGTTATTAGTAACTAATGTAATTTGACGCCGCAATTACATCTCTTATCTCGATAGAGGTATATTATATCATCATAGACCTATCTACTCTGGTTCAATGCGAAAGAGCATGCATTCCTGGTATTTGGCTCGGCTACGCCATAATAGATAAGCACCTCACATTGTAAGTGTGTACCCCTTTCCATGCCGATATTGGACAATGCAAGACAATAAAACTGGTAACATTTATGAACACATCCTTGTAAGGCAGCCCAAGTGGCAACACGTGAAAACATAAAATAATAAACATTACTTTCCATGATTGACTGGTGACGAGCCACCCAAATATGTTCAAATATGTGTTCATAGATAATGTCAAAATAATTTCAATTAAACCACATTTCTGAGAGCATTTGTTTGACTACGACGTGTATTATTATTAAATAAGAATTTGAATTCGTTAACGCTCGGTCGCCCAATGCCCACCGATTATTGTCAGTCCAACGTGTGTAATACGATCTGCCATGCGACTGGTGAAAACATCCGTTTATGATTCTGTATAGTTTACTGCACTTGATTTTCCTTCACCGGCTTTAATCTAACGTTTTATTATTGACAATGTCAGCAACTAATTTATGAATTTGATATTCCGTCACAAAGCAAACAGCTTAAAATCATGATAAATATGATAGGATGGTCAAGTTCTAATGTTTTATGCCTCGCAATCACTAACTGCATTTTGATAAGTATTTTCTAGGGTTCGACGTGTTACTCGGAACCACATTGTTAATGTTATTCATTTCTAATTGTACGAAAAGCGGTATAGTAAAGAAATTAGACAAAGGTTGATAATGTAATAAAAAAAGAAAAAGTACTGCGCTGCTGCAAGGCGCTGGCTAGGATGGACATACAGCGCTCTAACAACCGCTACCAGCGCCACTTTCGGGCTTTGATATGCAATTCACAGTACGCCAGGACGCATACTACATTCTACACTTCATGCCGCATGTAAATGTATTTGTCTGTAGGGCCTGTAGGGCAGATGCCTGTATGAGGATACTTTAATGGAATCTGTCTCAACTGTACAAATAAATTTATAATAGTAAAATATTATATTGCGTTATGGACAGCGGTTCACTACGCGACTATGACCACCTTAACTTGAAAGTGGCATAAATCTAAAAAGGCCGTCATATGAACTAATCTCTAAAGCATTATATCCATTCAACCGGCATGCCTACCTATCGAGAATCGTACATTGACGGATAGGACCACATGTATGCCTTCCTATCGAGAATGGTACATTGACAGATAGGACCACGTGCTTGCCTAGCTATCGAGAATGCTACCTTGATGAATAGGACAACGCGCATGCTTACCTATTAAGAATGGTACATTGATGGTAAAGGACCACGCGCATGCCTACCTATCGAGAATGCTACATTGATGGATAGGACCATGCGCATATCTACATATTGAGAATGCTACATTGCCGGATAGGACCACATGCATGCCTAGCTATTGAGAATGCTACATTGCTGGATAGGATCACGCACATGCCTACCTATCGAGAATGGTACATTGACGGATAGGACCACGAGCATGCCTACCTATCAAGAATGCTACATTGCCAGATAGGATCACGGGCATGCGTACCTATAGAGAATGATACATTGAAGGATAGGATCACGTGCATGCCTACCTATCGAGAATGCTACATTGACGGATTGGACCACGCATATGCCTACCTATCAAGAATGCTACATTGCCAAATAGAATCATGTGCATTCCTACCTATCGAGAATGGTAGATTGACGAATAGGACCACGTGCGTACCTACCTATGGAGAATGGTACATTGACGGATAGGATCACGCACATGCCTACCTATCGAGAATGGTACATTGGCGAGTAGGACCACGTGCATGCCTACCTATCAAGAATGCTACATGGCCGGATAGGATCACGGGCATGCCTACCTATCGAGAATGGTACATAGATGGATAGGACCATGCGCAGACCTACCTATCGAGAATGCTACATTGACGGATAGTACCATGGGCATACCTACCTATAGACAATTCTACATTGAGGGATAGGTCCACATGCATGCCCAGCTATCGACATTGCCGAGTAGGACCAATTGCATGCCTACCTAACAGAATGCTACATTGCCGGATAGGATCACTGGGATGCCTACCTCTCGAGAATGGTACATTGATGGATAGGACCACGTGCATGCCTACCTATCGAGAATGCTACATTGACGGACAAGACCATGTGCATGCCTGCCTATCGAGAATGCTACATTGTTGGATAAGACCACGAGCATACCTGCATATCGAGAATGCTACATTGACGGACAAGACCATGTGCATGCCTGCCTATCGAGAATGCTACATTGTTGGATAGGACCACGAGCCACCTGCATATCGAGAATGCTACATTGACGGATAGGACCACGTGCATGCCTACCTATCGAGAATGTGACATTGACAGATAGGACCACGTGTATGCCTATCTATCGAAAATGCTACATTGAAGAATAGGACCACGTGCATGCTTACCTATCAAGAATGGTACATTGATCGATAGGCCCATGCGCATGCCTACCTATTGAGAATGCTACATTGATGGATAGGACGGCGCACATATCTACATATCGAGAATGCTACATTACCGGATAGGACCACATGCATGCCTACCTATTGAGAATGCTACATTTCCGGAATGGACCATGTGCGTGCCAACCTATGGAGAATGGTACATTGACTGATAGGATCACGCACATGCCTACCTATGGAGAATGGTACATTGATGGATAGGACCACGAGCATGCTACCTATCAAGAATGCTACATTGCCAGATAGGATCACGGGCATGCGTACCTATCTAGAATGGTACATTGACGGATAGGACCACGCGCATGCCTACCTATCAAGAATGCTACATTGCCAAATAGAATCACGTGCATTCCTACCTAACGAGAATAGTAGATTGACGAATAGGACCACGCGCATGCCTACCTATCGAGAATGGTAAATTGATGGATAGGATCACGCACATGCCTACCTATCGGGAATGGTACATTGATGAGTAGGACCACGTGCATGCCTACCTATCAAGTATGCTACATGGCTGGATAGGATCACGGGCATGCCTACCTATAGACAATACTACATTGAGGGATAGGACCACGTGCATGCCCACCTATCGACATTGACGAGTAGGACCAATTGCATGCCTACCTATCAAGAATGATACATTGCCGAATAGGATCACTTGGGTGCCTACCTATCGAGAATGGTACATTGATGGATAGGACCACGTGCATGCCTACCTATCGAGAATGCTACATTGACGGATAGGACCACGTGCATGCCTACCCATCGAGAATGATACATTGCCGGATAGGACCACGCGCATGCCTACCTATCGAGAATGCTACATTGACGGATATGACCACGTGCATGCCTACCTATCGAGGATGCTACATTGACGGATAGGACCACGTGCTTGCCTACCTATCGATAATGATATATAACCAGATAGGACCAGGTACATGCCTACCTATCGAGAATGCTACATTGCCAGATAGGATCACTGGCATGCCTACATATCGAGAATGGTACATTGATGGATACGACCACGCACATGCCGATATATTGAGAATGCTACATTGACGGATAGGATCAATTGCATGCCTACCTATCAAGAATGCTACATTGCCGGATAGGATCACTGGGATGCCTACCTCTCGAGAATGGTACATTGATGGATAAGACCACGTGCATGCCTACCTATCGAGAATGCTACATTGACGGATAGGACCACATGCACGCCTACCTATCGAGAATGCTACATTGACGGAAAAGACCATGTGCATGCCTGCCTATCGAGAATGCTACATTGTTGGATAGGACCACGAGCATACCTGCATATGGAGAATGCTACATTGACGGATAGGCCCACGTGAAAGCCTACCTATCGAGAATGGGACATTGACGGATAGGACCACGTGTATGCCTACCTATCGAGAATTCTACATTGAAGAATAGGACCACGTGCATGCCTACCTATCGAGAATGATACATTGACAGATAGGACCACGTGCATGCCTAACTATCGAGAATGGTCCATTGATGGTTAGGACAACGTGCATGCTTACCTATCAAGAATGGTACATTGATGGATAGGACCACGCGCATGCCTACCTATTGAGAATGCTACATTGATGGATAGGACCACGCACATATCTATATATCGAGAATGCTACATTGCCGGATAGGACCACATGCATGCCTACCTATTGAGCATGCTACATTGCCGGAATGGACCACGTGCGTGCCTACCTATCTAGAATGGTACATTGACAGATATGGCAACGGGCATGCCTACCTATCGAGAATGCTACATTGATGGATAGGATCATGCACATGCCTACCTATCGAGAATGGTACATTGACGAGTAGGACCACGTGCATGCGTACCTATCAAGAATGCTACATAGCCGGATAGGATCACGGGCATGCCTACCTATCGAGAATGGTATATTGACGGATAGGACCACGCGCATACATACCTATAGACAATACTACATTGAGGGATAGGACCACGTGCATGCCCACCTATCGACATTGACGAGTAGGACCAATTATATGCCTACCTATCAAGAATGATACATTGCCGAATAGCATTACTGGGATGCCTATCTATCGAGAATGCTACATTGACGGATAGGACCACGTGCTTGCCTACCCATCGATAATGTTATATTGACAGATAGGACCATGTGCATGCCTACCTGACGAGAATGATACACTGCCGGATAGGACCACGTGCATGCCTACCTATCGAGAATGATACATTGACGGATAGGACCACGTGCATGCCTACCTATCGAGGATGCTACATTGCCAGATAGGAACACTGGCATGCCTACATATCGAGAATGGTACATTGATGGATACGCCCACGCACATGCCGATAAATTGAGAATGTTACAGTGGACGGATAGGACCAATTGCATGCCTACCTATCAAGAATGCTACATTTCCGGATAGGACCACTGGGATGCCTACCTCTCGAGAATGGTAAATTGGTGGATATGACCACGTGCATGCCTACCTATCGAGAATGCTACATTGACGGATCGGACCACGTGCATGCCTACATATCGAGAATGCTACATTGACGGATAGGACCACGCACATGTCTACCTATCGAGAATGCTACATTGACGGATAAGACCATGTGCATGCCTGCCTATCGAGAATGCTACATCGTTGGATAGGACCACGAGCATATCTGCATATCGAGAATGCTACATTGCCAGATAGGATCACTGGCATGCCTACATATCGAGAATGGTACATTGATTGATAGGACCACGCACATATTTACATATTGAGAATGCTACATTGCCGGATAGGACCACATGAATGCCTACCTATTGAGAATGCTACATTGCCGGAATGGACCACGTGCGTGCCTACCTATTTAGAATGGTACATTGATGGATAGGACCACGCGCATACCTACCTATCGAGAATGCTACACTGACGGATATGACCACGCGCATGCCTACCAATCGAGAATGGTTAATTGACGGATAGGATCACGCACATGCCTACCTATCGAGAATGGTACATTGATCAGTAGGACCACGTGCCTGCGTACCTATCAAGAATGCTACATGGCCGGATAGGATCACGGGCATGCCTACCTATCGAGAATGGTATATTGACGGATAGGACCACGCGCATACATACCTATAGACAATACTACATTGAGGGATAGGACCACGTGCATGCCCACCTATCGACATTGACGAGTAGGACCAATTACATGCCTACCTATCAAGAATGATACATTGCCGAATAGCATCACTGGGATGCCTACCTATCGAGAATGCTACATTGACGGATAGGACCACGTGCTTGCCTACCCATCGATAATGTTATATTGACAGATAGGACCATGTGCATGCCTACCTGACGAGAATGATACACTGCCGGATAGGACCACGTGCATGCCTACCTATCGAGGATGCTACATTGCCAGATAGGAACACTGGCATGCCTACATATCGAGAATGGTACATTGATGGATACGCCCACGCACATGCCGATACATTGAGAATGTTACAGTGGACGGATAGGACCAATTGCATGCCTACCTATCAAGAATGCTACATTTCCGGATAGGATCACTGGGATGCCTACCTCTTGAGAATGGTAAATTGGTGGAGAGGACCAAGTGCATGCCTACATATCGAGAATGCTACATTGACGGATAGGACCACGCGCATGTCTACCTATCGAGAATGCTACATTGACGGATAAGACCATGTGCATGCCTGCCTATCGAGAATGCTACATCGTTGGATAGGACCACGAGCATATCTGCATATCGAGAATGCTACATTGCCAGATAGGATCACTGGCATGCCTACATATCGAGAATGGTACATTGATGGATAGGACCAAGCACATATCTACATATTGAGAATGCTACATTGCCGGATAGGACCACATGCATGCCTACCTTTTGAGAATGCTACATTGCCGGAATGGACCACGTGCGTGCCTACCTATCTAGAATGGTACATTGATGGATAGGACCACGCACATACCTACCTATCGAGAATGCTACACTGACGGATAGGACCATGCGCATACCTACTAATAGACAATTCTACATTGAAGGATAAGACCACGTGCATGCCCATCTATCGACATTGAGGAGTAGGAGCAATTGCATGCTCACCTATCAAGAATGCTACATTGCCGGATAGGATCACTGGGATGCCTACCTATCGAGAATGCTACATTGACGGATAGGACCGCGTGCATGCCTACATATCGAGAATCTTATATTGGCAGATTGGACCACGTGCATGCCTACCTATCGAGAATGCTACATTGACGGATAGGACCACGTGCATGCCTACCTATCGAGGATGCTACATTGACGGATAGGACCACGTGCATGCCTACATATCGATAATGTTATATTGACAGATAGAACCAGGTGCATGCCTACCTATCGAGAATGTTATATTTCCGGATCGGACCACATGCATGCCTGCCTATTGAAAATGCTGCATTGCCGAATAGGAGGACGTTGCTACATTGATGGATAGGAACATACGCATACCTACCTCTTGAGCATACTACATTTATGGATAGGACCACGTGCATGCCTACTTATTGAGAATGCTACATTGCCTGATAGGACCACGCACATACCTACCTATCGAGAATGCCACATTGCCGAATAGGAACACGTGCATGCCTAACCATCGAGAATACTACATTGATGGATAGGACCATGCGCATACCTACCTATCGTCATTTACGATTAGGACCAATTGCATGCCTACCTATCAAGAATGCTACATTGCCGGATAGGATCACCGGGATGCCTACCTATTGAGAATGGTACATTGATTGGTAGGACCACGTGCATGTCTACCTATCGAGAATGCTACATTGACGGATAGAACAACGTGCATGCCTACCTATCGAGAATGTTATATTGACAGATAGGACCAGCTGCATGCCTACCTATCGAGAATGTTACATTGCCAGATAGGACCATACGCATGCCTAACTATCGAAAATACTACATTGCCGGATAGGACCACGTGCATGCCTACCTATTGAGTATATTACATTGACGGATAGGACCACGTGCATGCTTACCTATTGAGAATGCTACATTGCCAGATAGGACCACGCACATACCTACCTATCGAGAATGCTACATTGATGGATAGGACCATGCGCATACCTACCTATCGAGAATGCTACATTGCCGGATAGGATCACGCACATGCCTACCTATCGAGAATGGTACATTGACGAGTAGGACCAATTGCATGCCTACCTATCGAGAATGGTACGTTGTCAGATATGACTACGTGCATGCCTACCTGTCGAGAATGCTACATTGAGGTATAGGACCATGTGCATACCCACCTATCGAGAATGTTATATTGACGGATAGGACCACGCGCATAGCTACCTGTCGAGAATACTATATTGACTTATAGTACCATGTGCATACCTACCTATCGAGAATGCTACATTGACGGAGATGATCTCGTGCATGGCTACCTATCGAGAGTGCTACATTGCCGGATAGGACGACGTGCATACCTACCTATCGAGAATGCTACATTAACGATAGGACCAAGTGCTTACCTACCTATTGCAAATGCTACATTGACATATAGGACCACGCGCATGCCTACCTCTCGAGAATGCTACATTGACGGATAGGACAAGGTGCATGCCTACATATCGAGAATGCTACATTGACGGATAGGACCATGTGCATGCCTGCCTATTGAGAATGCCACATTGCCGAATAGGAACACGTGCATGCCTAACCATCGAGAATGCTACATTGCTGGATAGGACAACGTGTATGCTTACCTATCGAGAATTCTACATTGCTGGATAGGACCATGCGCATGCTAACCTATCGAGAATGCTACATTAATGGATAGGACCACGCCCATGCCTACCTATCAAGAATGGTACCGTCCCAGGTAGGACCACACGCATGCCTAACTATCAACAATGCTACATTGCCAGATAGAACCACGTGCATGCCTACCTATCGAGAATGGTACATTGCCAGATATGACTACGTGCATGCCTACCTGTCGAGAATGCTACATTGAGGTATAGGACCATGCGCATACCCACCTATCGAGAATGTTATATTGACGGATAGGACCATGCGCATACCTACCTATCGAGAATGCTACGTTGATGGAGAGGATCTCGTGCATGGCCACCTATCGAGAATGCTACATTGTCAGATATGACCACGTGTATGCCTACATATTGAGAATTGTACGTTGATGGATGGGACCATGCACAGTCCTACCTGTCGAGAATGCTACATTAACGGATAGGACCATGCGCATACCTACCTATCGAGAATGCTACATTGCTGGATAGGACCACGTGTATGCCTAACTATCGAGAATGGTACATTGCCGGATTGGTCCATGTAATGCCTACCTATCGAGAATTGTACATTGATGGATAGGACCATGCGCATGCCTAACTATCGAGAATGCTACATTGGCGGAAAGGACCACGCACATGCCTACCTATCGAAAATGGTACATTGGCGGATAGGACCAGAAGCATGCCTAACTATCGAGAATGCTACAATGGCGGATATGACCACGTGCATGCCTACCTATCGAGAATACTATATTGACTTATAGGACCACGTGCATACCTACCTATCGGGAATGCTACATTGACGGAGAGGACCTCGTGCATGGATACCTATCGAGAATGCTACATTGCCATATAGGACCACGTGCATACCTACCTATTGAGAATGCTACATTTACGGATAGGACCACGTAATTACCTACCTATCGAGAATGCTACATTGCTAGATCGGACGGCGTGCATGCCTACGTTTCGAGAATGCTACATTGACGGACAGGACCATGTGCATACCTACCTATGGATGTTAGATGTAGAGGGTGTCCATAATCCCATCCTCCTCATTAAATCATGTTGTTTACAATTATCTTTTAAAGACCTGAGCTTAGGGTTAATTAGCGTAATGCTGATTGACGAGGGTTAATGGGTGTAATTAAGTATGATCTCTTGGAGCCATGCTAAACGCTCAAGGGTTAATGTATTACATAATGAGAGACAACCAGGTTACATGTCTGGACACGTTTTTTCCTGGGAACTCGACTGATGATGAAGCCCCACCCCCTCGTTAAATCACGGCTCTCCAGGTATCCAATGAGGCGCTCTTAAGGTTAATTAGCATAATGACGTATGACAAGCGTTAATCGATAGTCACTAGAGTATAAAAGCAGCGTTTTAAAAATCTGATCCGCTAAGAGTTAACAGTTTTGATTTTTGTTTAAACGGTTTCTTCAACGTTTATGATAAGTATAAGTACAGGCTATGTGTTGTGACATACCCGTAGTGCTCGGTAACAATGTACACGTACGCGTTATGAAACGTAATGACGAATTTGTAGTTGACATATGCGAGTTTAGTGTTGGTAGTGTTTACCCCACTAAGCGAGGCGTGTTTATGCTTGGTAATTCGTTGCGAAGGTTCGCTACTGTGATGCCTGTATTCGAAAAGACTGTGCTTAGAGCTTGATGTTCTGACAGAGTAGAGCATATTACTTACATATACGAATTAGAACCACAATTAAAGGTCACTATCAGCAATAAATATCTGTACATCAGGCTAACTTGGTACTTTACTTCACCAGATCAAACCGAGCTGAAGCCATTGTTCAGAAGCATATCATTCCCTCGCGATTCATGGATAATGCTGATGGAGAACTTGCACGAAATTCTCGGAGCTATAACGAACTCTACGCTAGTGTAAGCATTTTATACACGAAAAGAAATGAAGCCTGCTATTAAATTTCTAAGCAGGATTAGCGTGGCCACACAGTATTGATAAAGAATCTACACACGATCGTCGATATATAGATAAAAACTCTCAATGGTTGATGCGATGCTATCAAAACCTTATAGAGATCAGCTATTAAGTATTAGGTTAGTGGCTGATTCGTGTCACTCGGATAATGGTCAGAGACAAATAGACCTATGCAGTAATGTGCCTTCTCTCTCCATCTCTAGAGTCAGCTTAATGTTAATGGTTGATGAAGATGTTTGGTTTGAAATAGTCAGAAATCTGAGCAGCGATGTAAACGTTAACTCAAAGTTAATATCGGATGGATTATGCATTGCTACTATGGCTGAAGAACTTAAACTAATTACAGATTTACAGGGTGACACAGTAAAGACTAATAATTACATATTCTCGAGAGTCTGCATGCCTCGTTACTGCAATTAATGCCTAAGCAACCGTGTAACGTTGTCGATGTAAATGATGGTGATGCTGAAATAGACAGAGCCATTCAGGCACTTATTGAACACATATCCCCAGAGACTGTCGGAGAGTTAGATTACGCTATTCAACAAGCATCTACGAATGTACAGGAAGAAATATAATCGGGATTCAGGCCCTTACCAGATACGTTGGATTCTAATGATTTACATGATTACAAAGAAGACACGTATTTTACATCGCCCGACTCGCCCGAAACTGTAGAAACACCCAAGCCACCCAACCCAATGCAGAAACCCAGGTTTGGGGAATGTGTATGCCCAACCTCCAGCATGTACAGCCGCAAGCTTCCCTCTCTCTGAATTATATTTTTACCGTAGATCTCCTCGAGTTGTGTAGATGTCTGACACGCCAGTAGCAGTAGTAGTAGGTTAACGAGTAACTGATCCAGACACACTACCTCACCCACCATCCCCACCACCCCTAGACAGCCAGGGTTTATGAATAGCTATTAGCAAAAAATATCTCTGATGAGCTATTCATTCAAGACTGTAATCTTGTATACGTGGCATTATCCTGAGGCATCAGACATCTATATAACTTTAGGAGAACTACGTTAAAATTCTAATTCTGGAAAAATGAAAAAGAAAGTGAGAAGCAGACTTTGAAATGTATTTTAACACGAATGTGGTAAAAGCGATCTTAAACCATATCATTTAAAAACATCTGCAGCCGATCTTAAACCATAGCATTTCAAAACATCTGCAGCCCATCAAACGGGTTTACAAAAAATAGACAAAGCAAAAATTTAGATTCCCAGTGTTTTTTTATTGCAATGTCGTTCGTTGAAGTGCTATAAGTCTATAATCTAATAATTTATGAGCTAAGCTTTGGACGATTCGGGCATTTTTTATATTATTTCTAGTAATGTCAGTATAATTGAAATCATCGACAGTCCATGAATCCTATGATACAGAAAATATATGCAGAACTTTCCGCAACGAGATGATAATAGCGGTTGCACAGTAACACCATTATCTATATATGGATTACATAATGGCCCCGTTTTGCCTGTTAGTTCAGGCCATGGGGCCTGCCCAAATGAATCAGAATATTCAGATTTTCCGTGTTTCAGGAAACATAACGTGATCCAACAAGTATGTAGAAGATTCTCAAGATCTGTATTAACGATGAGACACGTGGGTCTTCTGATACATTTAGGTATACAGTCTTTGGCAAAAACACCTAAGAACAGCCGTCCTAATCTCCGATCTCCCGAACAAATATGCTCAAGATTTCTAGTAGTTAACATTAATAATAATAATAAGCTGTATACATTTTGATGAGTGCAAGCATATGCCAGGGTGTGTGAGGGTGCGTGGGGGTGGGGTGGGGGGAGGGGTGTGCGTTGACGCATTTAATTGGTGGCAAGAGGGTGTCAAGGGCTCTAGTAGTCCATGGTAATGTTACGATTGCTGTCAATGCTTATAATGTTTTTAAATTCTGCACAACATATTACGTTCATAGTATTGGGCAATGATGCTTTAAATTTTAGTAGGAGGCTTAAACTACCTTACTTCATAAGGTAGACATGATCGCCTGTAGCGAGGTCTGAGGTGTAGTCAAAGGCAAAAAACCATGTTACCTGCCTTATATTCATCATTGTTAAGCCCTATAAATTTGTCATCGAATAATATACCAGTTCCATTAAACAACGTCAAAAATGATTCTGTAAAATTATACCCAGCAGCCTTGGAATTTGGTGTAAGAACATCTTCAGCCACTTGCTTGTTATCCATATAACACGAAATGTGATTAGAGTCAGTGTTGAAGATTATACAGATTTGTATCAAAATCTCCATTATAAGCTCTATTACTAACAATGCTGAATATAACCCTACTCAGTAGGTCCCAGAGAAAAATATTGTCCCTATACACGCTACTAGTCCCTGCTGGAATGTTGACTGATTTGACAATAACTCTTTTAATAGGGTATCGCGTGGGGGACTTTAGCAATGTCGAAGCGTGAGCATTAATTACTTCTGGAATAGGTTTAACCATATGTAAATTTAATGTAGCTTCGTGCAGACGTAATTTGTAAGTGTGCGCATCACCACGAATTGGGTTAAAATCAGGTTTACTCAACGTAAAACAGACCTTTAAGGAAACTCCATTGATTAAATATTTTTTCCTGAAGAAAAATGTTGGAATGAATTCTACCAATTATTTCCACAGGGTTAGTTAGGGCAACATTAAGTTTTATGCGCGTATAACCTACATTATTAGCTGTCTTATTATCCATATGTCCTGCTGTATCCTTAAACCATAATGCAATGGTTAATTGGCTTGACCTATAATCTGTCGAATAATTAAATAAGCTTACGAAATAACTGTGAAAAGTGTACATGTCGTTAGCGTCAGAGACACGTTTTCCATTTAAAAGTACATCTACTTGAGAAAACACAGAGCCAACCTATAGGTTAACCAGTGCAACATCGCTGTTCACTGTTAAAGGAGTTTTTCCAAAGCCGCGACAACTGGTACAACACTAGCCTTAGCGTAAATGTAACTTTGAGCTAAATCTATGTATTCGTCACCGCTTCTAGAGACGAAAAACTCCATACTTCCCCCAGAGTTAGACAGACTCGCAGCAGGTTGATAACTTAGCCAACGAGCTTGATCCATCGTAGTCATTACAGGTTTCACAGTAAACAAATATAATTTGCATTTAGTGCAATGACAAGCAACCATCTTATTAGTTAACTAAAAATGCCCACTTGTTTAGTGTTTCTGATTCTACTCCCTCTACGGTTACGCTTCGAATGACTTCTGCGAGGGTTAGTGAACCATTGACCACTCTTAGCGGGTTTGTGTCTAGGTTGTCAATTAGCTCCAGAGATTTTGTTGTGAGCTAACGCTATGGCTTTTGGTATGATCACTCCACTGACATTCAAAGCCCTATTTTTCACAGATGTTTTCAATTTTTCTAGGCTGTTTGGAGACATTTCTACAATGCGTCAACGTTAGGGTAGGGGTGTGAGGGTGGGTGGTGGACGGGTATGGTTGTACCTGTAGCTCTGTAATGATTCTAAATATGTTTAAGCTCTGAATAACTTATCCATGAATTAGGTGAACTAGGATAACTGTGCCATTCAACATAAACTTCTCGCTTATTATCTTTCGTACGCATTTTAATAATTCTTTCTACTCGATACAGCTGACTGTTACCTTCGTTTAAGCGAACTTTCTGCAACTTTTCATAATAAAATGTACCGATAATGGGATTTTGATTATAATCATTGAGCTTATATACACCCGATCTGTGAGTTAGTTTCGAACTTATTTTGAATATCTCCTCACTCCATGTTGGTCTATAACCCTGGGTAAATGGATCTTTTAACTCTGACACTCTTATGTCATCGCCTACCCTCAAATCATTCCGTTTTACCGATGCTCTCGGATTCACTTTAGAGTACATATTATGCCAAGCAAGCTAATACCTCTGTACTGCGGTCAACATCTACAGGTTTCATTTTTGTACTACCTTGTACAGTTCTATTGTAAGATCTTACCAGATTAGGGAGCATGTCGATATATCTATCAGTATTTTTGTAAGCCATATATTTCCATAACTTAGTCTTTATGGTACTTTGAGCGCGTTCAATGATCGCAGCCTTCTTGAGAGAATTCTGAGATGTGTAGAAATGTATACATTTAGACATTAATACATGTCTAAACGTGGCGTTCACGAATTCAACCCCTTTATCACTCTGAATCGATTCGGGTCTTCTAGAGACAGTATTCAGAAAAAACCCCAATGCGTAAGCTAAGCTTTCCCAGTTTTAATCGTTAAAGGAATTATCCACAAATGTTGATAAACCATCTATTATGAATAGTATATAATACATAGAGTTATTATGTCTGGCTAAAGTAGTAATGTCGCTCAGATCCATTTGCCATAGTTGATCAATGCTGGTTACTTTGAATCGATCTCTCTTAAATTTTATTTGCTTAGGTCTACGCAAAGTGTACGTGGCTTGCTCGGCTAACCAGGCTCATATTAAGGGTTTAGATATTGTTCCATTTAAGGCCCTATACAGGTTTTCCAAACCACCAAATGACGCAGAGTGTTTGCTATCATAATATACGCGTCAATCTGTCAGTTATGCTAATAGATCACTTATTTCTTAGGGTTCTTGCGAGATTTTTTGGCCATACTTTAACTAAGTTTTGGACAGCTTAGCATCTTGAGATCTCAGATTTCCAGCTACAGAGCATTGCACTGTCACGACCTTTCTATTAATGGGTGTAGATCATAAACCTTTAGCATCGGGTTAATTTTCTCTCTCTTGACTCACTGCGTTGAATGCTCTGTGATTGTTCAATGCCTTCGGTGGTATTATGAATCTTAGCCCAAGTCTTATGACTACCAACTATGTGTCTAGGTATATTGGCATCGACTAAGAGTTTATTAAAGGCTGTCAGTGATTTAAGTTAAAAAAATTCGTAGAATTTGGATAAGGATTCTGCATAACTGTTGAGGCTATTAGATCTACCAGATTGCTATTCGGATAGGCTACACCATCTATTGTGACACGATTGGAGTTGGCTAATAATAAGCCTGGGACCCTATGATTTAAAATTTCGATTAATCTCTCGCCTTTATTTCTTAAGATAGGGCTCAACAATTGAACTAACTCTTTAATTCTAGCATTATCCAAATTTAAACCTCTTGGTGCTGAAGTCTGGAGATTCCACGAATGCTGCGAATCATCTGATGACTTAACCACTGAACCGAATTGCTTTAGATTGATCTATCTGCAGGCTAAACTTTTGAAGTGGCTGAGAATAAAATTCTGACTTTTCTCTAGCCGTCAACTCACTACGATTAAGAATTTTTTCTCTTGATCTAAATTCACAGCTGATTTAAGGTTTTAATCACTATTTAGAATATTAATGTTAGACGTCGTGTTTATACCATCTATCATATTATCTGGTACCAACACCATTTTCTGAACACTTTCCATTGCTATTACTGTTATTATTATCCGAATAATTTAGAAATAAGTGGTAATACTGGTGTCAGTAGAAGATGTAAGAAACTCCCTAGTTGAATAATTCGTCATCTTTCTTATAATGGCATCTCGCTTTTACTGAGCAATCTAATGTTATCATAAGCTTAATGTTAATGCTAAGCATTTATGTTGTATTCAATTTAATTTTTGGGTTCCACGAATTAGGTTTAAACAGCATTCAGACACAACATCGGCTAAACCCTTATTACAACTTTCTAGAATTATCTTGCGTTGCTTGGGTTTGACTTTAACTAAAGTCTGTAAGACTGGTAATTGATCTGAGATATTGACAGCTCTATGTCCTCTTATAAACATAGACCCGGGGCTAACCATGTCCCTAGCCCATCTATGCTTATTATTATTATTATTATTATTATTATTATTATTATTATTAGTGTTACTCTGTCTGTTAGCCATTTCGACTTTCTTAAGCTTTCTTATTAGACTTAGGTACGTAAACTATGCAAACTTGGGTCTGTACAATATTGGTACGTAATCTCAGATGTTCAGGTGTTGCCTGACAGAGGTCTATGAGTAAATAACCGTGAACTCGCGTAGTGGCATCGCTATATGAATCCTACAATGTCAAGCTACGTCTAGGATACGTTTAACGAGCTAATGTAGTTATATTGGATGTGTCTCTATTATTCTCAAATAGGATTATGTAATGACAATTCAGCGAAATATATCTGTGGTGCTTATTTTTCGAGAAAATATTCTGAATCAAATGAATTATCGTTTAATTATTGTGATGCCCTCATCTCGTAAATAATGCAGTAACCCTGCTATCGACATCCTCCATCAGATCGTCAAGGATAATTAGATTAGCTATGTTGGAACCTATTTCTAAATCTTGAGCTGCTGAATATAGCTCTACATTCATGCTGAGCCTCTCGTAACAAGATTGATATGCCCCATAGCATAATATAATTCATTCAGGTGTTTTATCGAATAGCTGAGTTCTGTATCTAATTATTTTGCTTAATAGCATGGATTTTTCTGCTTGAGATGGTCCACTAAGTAAGATATTAGCTGGATGTTTAAATTGTGTATACATTTTGTGACATTGTTTTACAAAGCTTGAAGAGTGTTAGAGTCTGTATCTGGCTGTACAACGTTTCAAACCTCTTATAATAATACTAATATTATCGAAATCATGGAAGCATATGGTCCGATGTATATGGCTGAGCTCGTCGAGCTTTGTGATGGTAATAAGGCTGAAATCGCTAGCTCAATGTATAGATTAATCCAGTTTATGCTAGCTTCCATGCATCAATTTAGACAGAATTTTAGTTATCCCAAGAATGTGTCAATTGCTATTAGAAACTTATGAAATCGATCTATTCCCTCGGGTTTGTACTTTGATTCTTAGCTATTTCAAATTTGAAGCTTGACCGAAAACTCGTTAGCGTACTAATCCTGCAGCTGTGTATCTCAAATATTAAGGGGCTTACTGTTTATTCAAAAAACTCATGAACATGGGAACTCGTTAACGTTCAATAACTGAGCAGAGAACGCTGTGTGTGAATCTAAAGATTATCTCAACATAACGTCATTAACTGGGCTTAAAATATAACATGCGAACTCGTTAACATTCAATAACTGTGCAGCAACTGCTGTGTCTGAGTCCAAAGATTATGTCAACGTAACAACATTAACTGGCTTAAAATATATATAAAAATCTTAATTTTTTTGTTAAACAATGGTGTTTTAAAAATGACTCTAAAGGAATAGTATATCGATTTTTGAGACTCAACACATGCAGGATGCCGTACTTAATTTTAAAGTTCGCCTAATCATAAGTTAGGTCTTACAACCTGGATATCGATTTTTTCTGTAACACCAAAAGATCATTCGAACACTTGCGTTTAAAAAGCATACAAGTACTTTTAAAAGCTTTGCCACTCTGTTGTTGTTTTAACTGCTTTTTTGATTTGTTAAAATAGAAAACACTAGAGTTAGCATAGAAGTTAAAGGCGAAGTTGAAGTTGAAGTCAATATTGGGTCACCGTCTAGGCTTAACGGTTTCGTAGCCCATGGAGTTGTACCAGAGTATCCTATCATGTTGCGCTTGAGATTATTATTATTATTATTATTATTATTATTATTATTATTATTATTATTATTATTATTGTATTACCATTATTAGTTTTATTATCTGTGTTATTGTAATTATCGTTATTATTTTGTCCTTTTTTACTTATTTAAGTGAGCCTCATCAACCATTGAACTACATTACCTAAATAAGTAAAAAAAACCTACAAAAATAATAATAATAAAAACTGATGAGTGACGTGCATCAACTTTGTTACCCGATTACTATGCTAAGCTGTACATTACTATATAAATATGTATATATTGTATACCTGGTAAGTTACGTAGCTGCATGATCGTAATTCCTATAAGATTAGTTAGAAATAGCATTAGTGCCACTCCCCACCAACTCTAACCATCATGTAGCTAGCAATAACGGGGAGCTAGCTAGCATGAAACTCTCGCTAACGCTTTGATCGGCCTGCATACAGAGTCTATTATATGCACCTCTATTTCAAATTCGTAAAAAAATTTCAAAATCACGAATTAAAAATATATATAGGTCTGATCCCTGAATGGCCAAAATTCGTATTTTTAAAATTATATATTAATTAATAAGGTGTGAAGTGGGTCGAGTATTGTCATGCTATCCTAAGGTTAAAATAAACAAATAAAAAAATAATATATCTATATATAAAAATAACAAAAAATAGATATATATATATCAAAATTAAGTCGAAATACTTTGAGTTACATTGGTATAGCGAATAGCACGTTAAAGCAGTCAGTTTTTTAGGTGTGTGTTAAATTCTGTCATGTGGGTCTTGGCATAAGTGACTCCTAGAATTTAGCATTGCACTGCAGGTCTATCGAGTTAGCGTCTTACTCGCCATATGTTTGAAAAATAGAAATACAAACTTTCGATTAATTATTAATGTATTGTGGTGCTGGCGGTATCCCGCAATTCCGCAGTTCGTGTTTTGCAGCTGCCGGGCTAGCTGATTCCCGCCGTTTCTACGGACGCCCGGCAGTCGTACCTTGGAACTTGATCTGCGCACATCTGCCGCTGGTTCCATGGGCCGATTCGAGACCTCTGTTGGGTGAGTAACCTTTTATATGTAGCTAAGTTACTACAAATGGTGCCAGGAGTACTTTTGGCCCTAAATTAAAAATTGTTATTAGTTATTTCTAAATTCTATTCACGATTTTGCTGTTAAAAAAGATAGAATTCTCGGAAATATAAAGACTACTCTAGTCCTGCCCGAACGTCAATTTTACAGACTCTGGCCGCCATTTTGATTATTTGATAGTTATTTTTGTAGGATTTAACAATCACAGATGATAGGTGAATTATAGTTAAATATATATTATTTATTTATACTATAGCATGCAAATGTAGGGTATATAGATTAATATACCTTACATACATACGTCATATACGTCATAAATTCAAGATTCAATGTTATTTATTTGAGCTGTAATGAATTGAGGTATATTTTCGTGCTAAGTTTCTATCATCTATGTCAGTATTCCGTGGAATGACAACCCTATAGTTTCTGGATTGTTATTGTTAGTTGTCTTCAGTGTCATATGTACGCGATGTTGAGCTGTAATTTAACCGTAGGCTTTTGGATATTTCTTTATATCTTAATTACAGTTCCATTTCGTTGTTTATTTCAGAATAATTTGAAATAAAGAAGTGATATAAATCACTGTTGTAGTTATTATTATCATTATTATTAACTTTTTGAACATTAGAGGGTAATCTCCCTTCTAATCAACAAATATGTTTCAATTGTAATATTAGGTTTACTAATTACACTGAACACTATTTGTTTTGGGGTTTTTTCTGGTTATTATTAATTCAAAAAGTTCATAATCACATTGCTAGTTACTCCGTTGAAACAATACTCAGCTTATGCCTTCTTTTCAAGTTAAATCTGAGGAGTTTTTGGCTCGCACCCAGATTTCGTTGGATCAGTCCTTCAAAGTAATTTTGTTGGGTACAAGTAAAGGTTTCATTTTGAAAAGAGCTGATCAAACTGGGTTTGTTGAGTATTGGTGTAAAAGCGGTGGTACTAGACAAGACTTGGTTAATATTTTGCAGTCGAGAATAGCCAGCGCCGTTCAGAAATTTCACCGTATCGTTTTCTATATCTGGGCCGGAACGTGCGACCTTACCAAGAAACGAGGCGACGGTTTTATCTATTTAAGGACAGCCGATAATGAACTCGCGGTAGACCGCATTTGCCAACACTATCAACGTGCGATAGACATAGTAAGGCATTACGGCCAAACGGTGAAATTTATCGATATCCCGCCGTATTCTCTGGTCCTGTATAATGAGCAACTTCACCATTTGAATCCCTGTTCCTTCAAAGACCAAGAGCTGCAACTGCATGACCAACTCTCTCTTCTCAATGATAGAATTGAGAAAATTAATGCAGATATTGGTGTACACACCATCAAATGCAGTGTAGAGTTAATACTCCGTAAAAAATCTAGTGCACATAAACGCGTCCGTTATCATTATACTTTCGAGTTTCTGAAGGATGATTTGCATGCAGGTACGCTACTGAATCTGGTTTGGCTTCGGAAGATTCATTTAGACGTTCTCCGGAGTTGCACCACCATCACTACTCAGTGAGTTATATTTTTCAGTAAGCATACGCTTACGACTTATTTCAGTAGGTGATATTACTTTTTTAGCGAATATTAATTTCGCTTCCTTGGTATAAATCAACAGGTGACCCAGAATGACGAAACCTTTGTGTATTAACACTGCACCCGTGGAGGAACTTAGTACACTCCATAATATTGGTAAAATTCGAGCTGCTGGCATAGTAAGTTTTCGTGAGTCCAGAGGTGGTTCGATGTCCTTGGATGACATTAAGGCAGATGCTGATCTGCCTGCCACAGCTACAGTCCTTGAACGATTGCTCCATGCTGGGGACGTCGTATTCGACATCAATGATGAAGGCGCTGTTGGTAGGGTCGACTCGCACCCAAGAGAAGAATCCCTAAAAGAGCTAGTAGCTAGACTGAACCTGGAACTGCTAGCTCAAGGTATCAAATGTAAGGCACTCCTTAACTCAACTAGTCAACAAAGGGGTGATCAGACCCTAGTTGATAACATGGCTCCTAGGGGGGTATATACCCCTAGAGAACCTAAGAGGGAGTCACGATCAGTTTCTCACCATGACACTAGGAAGTCATCACCAGTTCGTAGAGCTTACTTGGATGGCTCTTCGTACAATGACTCTAGAATGTCATCCCCCGGTCGTAGAAGCTACTCTGATGGTCCTCCTCCACCTAAAATGTCAACTTTTGATGGAAAATGTGAGTGGAAACAATATTTCATACGGTTTGAGCATACTGCTTCAAGGTACCGTTGGTCTGATACATATAAATTAGACGTGCTCATCTCAGCTTTAAGGGACAAGGCCTTAAAGTTTTACTGCATCTGTTCTGTGCAAGTCCAGAATGATTACTTTAGTTTATGTGACAAATTAAAGTTGAGATTCGGTAAGAAAGATCTGCCCCACATCATCAGAAAAAAGATGCAAGATATTCGACAAGAGGGTAACGCTTTAGAAGAATTCGCAGATATAATTCAGGAGCTCACTTTAGATGGTTACCCTGATGCCTCAGAGAGTTTGGGCGAGACAATTGCCATTGGTGCATTCCTATGGGGTGTTGAGCATAAACGAGCCGCTATGATAGCTATGGATAAAGATCCGAGCACCCTGGAGGAGGCTGTACAAAGATTGATCATGGGTTCCAGAAGACCTGAGGTTCGAAAGGTCCGTTTTCCGGACGATGCTTCTGGTTTGATGGAGGCAGATAATCCTGAGCAGTTGAGAGGCATAACGGCTCCAAGCAGGATAGATAAATTGGAGAAAGATGTCGAAGGACTTAGGAAGGATATGGCGGAGATGAAGGTAGATGTTGCTAAGATTTTGAATCTTATATCTGGTCAATTCGGTCGAGGTCGGTCTCCTCCAAGAGGGAAGGTCGTTCCATCGCGTTCCCCTTCTCCTCCTCTCAGATCGGGAAAGTGCTTTAATTGCAATTTAGAGGGGCATTTTCCCCGTGAGTGTCCAGAGCCGAGGCGTACACGGTCGCCATCACCTTCTGCTTCACTGAGATCTTCGCCTGTGCGAACATATGATGTTCGCATGTATGAGTTTAATCGTGACCCTATAAAGTAAATGGTGTTTCCGTTGATGCAGTGGTGGACACTGCGACACAAGTGACAGTAATTGGCAATTTCTTTGCAAATAAATTACCTTACCCTTTAGAGGTTGGAGTCTATTACATTGAAAGGTGCAGGTAGAGACAATGGTATCCCTGTGGAAAGTGTTGAGCCAGTCACAATTGCATTAGGCTCTATGATGTTCAACTGGCTAGTACTTCTTGCCAATATTAATGATCCAATTATATTAGGCCTGGATTTCCTGAAGGCACACAAGGCCACCATTGATCTGACTAGACTGTGTCTGACAATTAATGGAGAACCGGTTCAAGCATCAATGTTGAGAGCTCATGGGAAGGAAGCCCAAGTAGCTCTGGTAACATTGAAGCAGAAAGTGGTCGTTGGTCCTTTTGAGGCCGTGAAGACCACAGGTGTTCTGGATCGGGAGGTACAGAATGATGTTGTGCTCCAGCCCTCATCTAAACTGGAGGGTCTGGTAACACCTCATACAGTGGCCACTGCCAAACATTTGCAGATTCCTATTTTGTTAAGGAACCTGTCTGCCCAATATATTACTCTGGAACAAGACCACAACCTTGGTATTGTCACCGAAATTGAGGAGGTTTTAGACCCTAGAACAGAATTTCAACTTGCTGGTAATCCCATAAACCAGGACGGTTTACAGACTTCTACAGCCACTGAGGTGGACATCCCTGTGTTCTTACAGGAGCTGTATGAGAGGTCGACATCGGGTTTATCGGAGACGCAGTCTTCGCAAGTTAAATCCATGTTAATCGAGTATCAGGATGCATTTGCAAAAGATGATCTTGATTTGGGTTTGTTCAAGGGGATAAGACATAACGTTGACACAGGTAATGCACAACCTGTTCGTTCTAAACTTAGACGAACTCCTCTTGGTTTTGAGAATGAGGAAGAGAAACACCTTGCGGAAATGTTTGAGAAAGGTAGCATAGTTCCGTCAAAATCTGAGTGGTCGTCAGCCCCGGTATTAGTTCGGAAGAAAGACGGTACCGTGAGGTACTGCGTCGATTTTCGAGCTCTGAACAGTATAACTCGCAAAGACCTTTACCCCCTACCAAATAGATATGTGTTGATGATCATAGATCAGTTCACTAAATGGGTTGAATGCTATGCGCTCCCTGAACAAGGGGCAGAACTGGTAGCCAAAACATATGTGGAGCGTTTTCTCACCACATTTGGTTGTTCATATTTCTTACACAGCGACCAGGGTCGTAACTTTGAGAGCAATCTATTTAAGGAACTGTGCCATCTACTGGAGATTTCAAAAACACGCACCACAGCTTATAGACCATGTTCGAATGGACAGATTGAACGTATAAACCGTACTGTCTTGCAGTGTATACGATGTTACCTGCAAGAGCATGACAGACAGAAAGATTGGGACAAGTGTATTCCTTTCATTGCTGGAGCTATACGATCTACTGTAAGCCGACAGACGGGGTATACTCCCAACATGATGATGCTTGGTCGAGAAGTACTACAGCCTATTGACATAATGTGCAAATGCCCTGTGTCTGCGACTACAGAGAATGCCCCTTCAGATGCCAGTGACTTCGTCCAACAGTTACAGCAAACGTTGCATGAAACTCATGAGATAGCATGGGATAACCTTAAAATGGCTCAGAAGCCCCAGAAAAAAGAGTATGATCTACGTTTGCATGAGCATGCCTATCATGTTGGTGATGTAGTTTATCTTGCTAATTCTGCAACTAAAATAGGCCAGTCCAGTAAACTACAACCTCCTTGGACTGGTCCATTTATTATTTACAAAAAGTCATCAGAAGCACTGTTTGGTATCAAAAACCAACGCCGGGAACTAGTTGTTCACCATGATAGATTAAAGCTGTGCAGAGATCGTGATTTGCCTCTCTGGATATTGCAGATGAGACGTGCTATAAGCTCTGAAGATCATGGCGATGATGATGACTTATTATCCCCCGATAATGGCCTTAGGTTATCTGATGATAACCGTGCTTCCATTTTTGAAGAGGATTCGGATGAAACCATTCCATATGGTATTGATCCATCCTCATCAATTCTGCATAATGATCTAGATGCTGTTTTGACAGATGACCTGGATATCGACTCTGTTTTACCCGTCCCACAAACACAGCATCACTCCCTTAGGTGCATGAGGTGTCAGGTCCGAGGAGAAACGCATAACACTTCCCCTAGGCGCATGAGGTGTCAGGTTCGAGGGGAACCGCATCACACTTTTCCCCCTAGGCGCATGAGGTGTCAGGTCCGAGGGGAAATACATCACACATCTCCTAGAGATGACCAACTCCAAACTCACACCATTCAGTCTTCCTAACAGGTTCCTAGATTATGAAATGTATTAGAATGATCTTTAAGCATTCGTGAATTAGACTATGTAAGTCTTCATGGACCCTACCTGTCCACCTGATTAAACGTTCCTCTGGTTTCGTCTTATTACGGATTCATTTGGTCATGGTATTGTTGCGGACTGCAGTTAGTTTTCGGTCGTAGTACAGTACTACAATAGTAATGTGATAATGTACAATGGTAACAGTAATTCAACATTAAAATAATTACTGTAATCCAGATGATATGAAATTATGACTTCAAATTTTAACATTCTGCATGACACTGAAGACATTCAACTTGTCGGGAAAACATTTATAATCATTGGCTTATGTTCCGTTTCCATCTTAGCTTTAGTTTCAGCAACAGCAAAATCGTGATGTTCTATTCTTTGTAAGTTTTTGGGAAACTAAATTAGTTGGACACATAAGCACATAGTGGCTTTTTCCAGCAATAATACTCCTTGAGATACCAAAAACCAACAGGGGTCCATCGCTGTATGACTCACAGAACGCGTTATTATAATTACGCGTTTTTCAAATGACGCGTGAATAATTGCGCGTAGTAATGCGTGGTTATATTTACGCATTTCTTGATCACACATTACAAATATGCGTTGTCAAATGATGTGTAAATTGTTACACATTAGTCATACGCATTGTATTGTTAACTGTATTTATTGTCCGTCATGACGTGTGGTCATAATAATGCTCTCTATTTATGTGTATATGGATTAACTCCATGTACACGCTTTTATATGTATATGCATCATATGTTATGATGCAAACTCATTTATGTATAGTGAAATCCTGCATAGGTTAGCTATTTAATGCCAGTTCTACATTTGTCAGCTCAGATATTTTATAGGGTAGCTCAAATATATTATATGTAGTTTTATTAGGTCAGCACAGATATTTTATAGGATAGCCCAGGTATATTAATTCTACATAGGTCAGTTCAGATATTCTATATTAGGCCAACATATTAAATATTGCCATACCTAGGTATTTCATTTATTAAACGTGTAGCAATTACATGTTAACATGATGCAATGATGCATTATTACTCTATAATGCATAACTCAGGCATATTTATAATGTGCATTACTCTATAATGCAGAAGTCTTGCATATGACAGCATATTTGTAATATGCATTTAGCAAAGACTGCATAAATCGTACATATGCATTTCTTGCGCTTACCATTTCATAATGCGCGAAGTAATTGGCGCGTTAGTCATAGCGCAAATTCATATGTTTCTTTCTTCTGCTGTATTATCCTTTCCGTTTAGCTTCATTCAGATATCTTTATTGTGATAGGGATAGTGGTTTTCCGGATTTCCTAAATTTGTGGATTCAGATCCGTTTCAATTATATAAGAGGTATATCCTAAATGTTAAGGTTAAAAATATTCACTAAATTAAAAAATTTGCAATATTCATAGGTTTTCCTCGAATCTCACATAAGTTAATTTCAGATAACACTCCAACTAAATTCATGTGAGATTATTTTTATTACTTCTTTATCAATTCGGCAATTCCGTCGATTCTGTCAGTTTTCTGCTGTGGTGGAAAACCACTGTCCTTAACTTTAGTTAGGATGCTATGCTATTTTAAAATCTGTGACGATGGCCCTCGTCCGGCAGCTGTTGATCTATCCATCTGTTTTATTATTAACAGCTCCTTCCTTCTAGATGAATCGACACATATTTTTTTTAATTGGTAAATGCTAATTCTACCTTTAGCAGTTGAGCGTCAATGCCTGTATTTTTTATGGTGTGCAAATTTTTAAAAGAGTGGATTGTTAGATAAAATTTTTAATTAAGTAACCATGTTTTTATAAACGGGGGAGAGTGTGGTGCTGGCGGTATCCCGCAATTCCGCAGTTCGTGTTTTGCGGCTGCCGGGCTAGCTGATTCCCGCCGTTTCTATGGACGCCCGGCAGTCGTACCTTGGAACTTGATCTGCGCACATATGCCGCTGGTTCCACGGGCCGATTCGAGACCTCTGTTGGGTGAGTAACCTTTTATACGTAGTTAAGTTACTACAGTATATTAAGCCCTAAGCAGAGTTTTTACACGTTAATAGCTGAATGTAACTCAAAGTTATTATACTGTTTAGACCTCCACATAATGTTAGTTTAAGTTACAAGTTTAGAATTTTTTTAAAATTGCAGCACGATCTCGGCAAAAAAAGAGTTGCCTCCCTTTGCATAATGAGCTATAGTTCGAGCCTGGAACGACAATCTCCAACAATCTCCAGTCAAATTCTCTTCAAACTCCTCAGCACATCCAGTGTTTATCTGCCTTGAAAATTGTTTTGGCTTGTAGCAACCAGGCAGATAAATTATAGAAAAAATTATAAAAAGATGAGATGGAGGCGTCAAGCATTAAATCCCAAGCGCAATTGAGAAGGTAGCATTGAGCATCGGTGTCAGTGCCTCGCGGGGGACCTATACGATGTCTTCCACACAGAGTTGAAGGGGTACAAGAAGACGACACTGGATACGCTCGTTTAGCTTTCTAGCAATGAGCTGATGGACGAGTTTACAGCCCTGGAGTTCTATCTGGGATTAGGGATTAGGTTAAGGGACAGACCTGATTCACCGAATACTTCATTATGGGTGGCAGTGTCATTGAACAGCTTTTGCAAGCTAAGGGATACTATACGGATCGGGCGTATCTGCCGGATGTCTTTCAGTTACTGCAGACATCCATGGCATGGTAGCCTATAGTTTGCATTCAAACTATAATAATGGGATTTCAGTGTTAAAATGTGTAGGTCCTATCTACTGCAATGCAAATAAAAAGTGTGTGTGCGTGCGTGCGTGTGTGCGTGCGTGTACGCGAGCGCGTATATGCGCGCGTATCTATGCGCGCGGCTGGGTAGGTGCGTACGTATGTGCTTACACATGTGAGTGTGAGATCCCAGCGATACTTTAGTGAGTTTAACAAACCAGCAAACAGACACACTGACAGACAAATGGTCAACTGACAAATCGACTTATAATAGTTGTGAGGCGCAATAATAATAATAATAATAATAATAATAATAATAATAATAATAATAATAATAATAGCGACGACGACGACGACGACGACGACGACGACGACGACGACGATGACGACAGTAGCATTACGTTTAGTGTTCACATTGTTATGATCTGTCTGTATTTGTGTACACAATTGTAAAAATGTGTATATAGTGTATATATATATATATATATATATATATATATATATATATATATATATATATATATATATATATATATATATATATATATATATATATATATATATATATATATATATATATATATATATATATATATATATATATATATATATATATATATATATATTCTTGTGAGGGCCTCTCTAAAATCAGGTCACTGAAGATTTACCCTCCGTAAATAAAGATTATTATTATTATTATTATCTCCGGATTCCATGTACAGACACGCACACACGCACGCACGCATGCAGGACAGGCAGATCTGATCGTAATAGCCTTTTCCCCGTACAGGGCGAGGGTATTGACTGGTAAAAGTTAAACAATCAAATTGCTTGACTAGATTGACGAAATCCGTTCTAAATGATCATACCTGATATGTGAATAACAGCGCTTTCGAATAAAAAGGCATTTCAGCAACAACTGTTTTGCTGTTTTGATCACTTAGTGCATTACATTAATCAAGGAATATTGCCTTTCAAAAATTACTGATCCTGTTTTGATGTTGATATAACTGAACTAGTTTTAGTGTCAACAACAACTGTGGAAACAGGTACATGTTCTATAAATAGACTTCCTGTGCCAAATAGCAAAATGTAAATGCACATAAACAATACTGTTGATGAACACATCACCTATCTTTAAACTAATGGAATTGGACATCATCTATGCGCATGTTGGCCCACAATTTAATTCATATCGACCATATGATAACTTATTGCTGTCTATGAGATACACCACCTTAGATCACATCAGGTACACAATAGGAAGCTATGATTAAGATGATGCTTTGAATATACAAGATGCCGATAAGAAAATAATATTCGTATTGAGGAGCAATGAACATATACAGTTTTAGCTTTGTCCCGCCCATCTCTAGTTAAACCGCACCCACAACTCGCTCATGCTGGAATCGATCGATCCCTGAACTCACTGACTATCAGTTTTCAGAAAGGTATTCATGTAAGATGTTGGGTATTTTGAAACTAATTTGAGTGTGTGCTGTTGCTGCCAATAGCAGCAACAGCACAGCTACCAATGGCAGCAACAGCGCCGAGTCAAAGTAGTTTCAAAATATTCGACAGAATGTTTATTAAATAGTACAGACCAACAATCCGTACATCGTGACGGACTATTATGCGTTTAAAAAGACTAAATCGAGTCATGCATGCTGTAATTGACTATGGCGTCATCTTACACATCACGTAGTTGATTATGACGTCATATGATGGATGGATAAACTGGAAATGTCCATTATGTAGTTGCTAATAGATAAGCACCAATACAGTCACCCCTATAAAAAGTAGTGTTCTTGACAGCTTAACATGTTCCATTAGACATATTAGAATTAAGCACAGCACATGGTAGAATATGTCTAGCCCAACATTAGGATTTTTAGAAATTCATTCGCCGCCTTCAATATAATAGATAAATTAAGTTTTCACCTTCAACATCATGGATACAAAGATACTATTTATGCACGTGTTAAACCTGTAAAGTTCCAGGACATCCAATCAAGTGAAAACAAATTATCTTCCATCTCATATTTTCAGGATCAATGTTGAGAATGCTACTCACTATGCCTTAACTGACATTAAAAATAATTTTCAATATGAGCCTGTTGATCTTTAGGATCAACGTGTGTAGATAACGGCCATATACCTAGTATGGATGCAAAGAATGGATCTAGATGCATAATGGACCTTTCCATTTCATCCATCCATCATATGACGTCATAATCAAATACGCGACCCGTCAATGACCTCATTATGACACCACGAATGAGGTAGATAAATACGTACTGAGCGCATAATTGAAGATGGACTATGCGTTACTGTACGAATTGTATGGCTTTACTATAGGCATAGGCAGCAACAGCTCCCGGTCAAATTAGCTACAAGAATATTCAACAGCTTACCTGATAACTTTTCAGGAAATTGATAGTCATCGCGTTCGGAGATCGATCGATCCCAACAGGGCAAAGGAATGGTGGAGCTTAGCTAGAGGTGGGCAGATGTGGGCTAAAACTGGAAAGGTTCATTTGCAGGAGGACCCTCCTGCCCCTATCAGAGATTGTAGTTTTGAATCACAGAAAAGATCTTGAGCTTTATATGCTTAGCTAAGTAAAGCGCACTGTCTAAAACAACAAGATGTTCTTAAGCCTGTTAGAGATTGGGGAGAAGTCCGTGTCACCTTATGAATATGCTGAAGCAAGAGACTGGGATGACTAACCTTTCTGAGATATGTACATATTCTCAAAACGCAGCATATAGATTATCGCAAGCCACACCTCTGAACCATGGAATACCTAAATAATTAAAGCTACAGAACTGGGCTATCTTGCCGCTGGTAAGAGGTTGGCACACTGAGGAGCGGTGCGTCAACTCATGGTCTGATTCGCATGGTGTAGAGGTAAGATGTCACATGATGCTTTCTGAATCCTTTATAAGGCACTCAGCGGACATTCGACTCAGGGAAACATACCTGCGCCAGGGTGGCATATGATATTGTTATACAGTGGATGGCTGTATTAAGGGTGGCATATGATTTTGTTATGCACAGGGCGACTGTATTAAATGTGGCATATGATATTGTTATGCACAGGATATCTGGGGTTGATGTGGCACTGTGTTATCGAGCGGGATCTTGGTTCACTTTATATCAAGATGGCAACATGGTTGCGCTTACAGTTAACAGATCACCTGCCCCCTTCCCAGAGGGAGTTAATCGTAAGTAATTTGAAACTGTTTGATTGATAAACTGATTAATTGATTGCTATTTGGTCTGCTTAGATTTTGCATGCGTTTAGTGGGTTCATGCATGCGTGTGTGCGCGTGCCCATGCACGTGAGCTCATGCCATGCCTTCGCATGCACTTGTGTGCAAGTGTTTGCATGCCTGCGCGTGTGTGTGTGTGTGTGTGTGTGTGTGTGTGTGTGTGTGTGTGTGTGTGTGAGCATGTGTGCTTGCGGGCATACGTCCTTGTCTGTGTATTTGCGTGCGTGTGCGGTGTGCGCGTGTGTGTGTGTGTGTGTGTGTGTGTGTGTGTGCGTGTGCGTGTGCGTGTGCGTGTGCTTGTGCGTGTGCGCGTGTATGCGGGCGTGTGTGCTTGTGTGCACGCGTTGTCATATTTATTAATTGGTTTATATAAACCACGAAGTGATGAATACACGCTTCTTTACTATTTCAGCATTTTTACGCTTAAGTGATAACTGCCAGTTAAACATCTGTGGCGATCCACTTAATCCGGGTACCATGTACACAGGCTGCGTCGACAGAGTGAGCAAAACGATACCTTAATCATTGTACATCTCACATTATCTCTTCATTCCTTACAATTTCAAGATAACTATGCAGAAAAATGTTGAACAATTTGAAATAATTCGACTTGAACCTGTTGCTGCCATACGAAGCTATAACTTCTATTTAAAGTTTCAAAATATTCAGCAGAATATTCCGTACATAATAAAGAATTTCCCATCTTTGGCCTGTAAACCTTAAAATGTTAATTAGTAATTATGGACAAAACGTTTTCTGAAGAGGCCTTGAGAAATGTCCATTTGCAGAAATAGGGAAGGCAATTTTTTTAACGTTTTACCACTCGATAGCCTGACATGCTAACGATAAACCCTCAAAATCCCCAAACCAATCTCTTGGCTTACAAATGAACATTTTCTGAGAAAATTGACCTTTCCTGAACAAATTTGTGGGTTAAAGGGTTAAGAATAGATCTGTCGATTAGATGGTATCTTGTTGATAATATTTCTCTGCGGTTATGGTTTTCAATAATAATATCACGATGCTTCACTAACAAATAAAGTACATGACTTCTCTTAACATCATCAAAATACTTAACACACCACAATGATTGAACACACAATTGTTAAAATTTATATACCACAATGCAACGAAAAAAAATAAACCTTAACATATGATGATGATTTCATGCCGTATAAATTATTGTAATTTCCTTTAGTTACGATGTTAAATTAGGGACACGGGTCTCTAATACAATTTCACAACAATTATATTAATTTATGCTAATGCAATCATCATATGTTAAGGTTCATTTTGATTCATTACATCTGTGCACACAATTTAAGCCCATAAAAGTATACAATTTTGAGAATTTTAATTTCAGCCATTCTGATGTGAATATTGACCTTATTCTCTCAAATTTACCTCGTGTTATAAACACCTTCTTGATAGATAGGTTTGACAAATCTGTTTCAGTCCCATTTCTTTGAAAGCCGACATTGAACACTGTCAATAACCGTGCATTTACCATCGGCTTAGTACTTTTACAGTGCATTGTGATTCGTCAAAAGAAATTAGAGCTGAAGTTTCTTCAACGCCGTCTATTTAATCTGTGATGCAATCGCTGATTATGATTATTAAAACACTCTAATCTGTGCATCTCATCTCCTCCTACAGTTTTCATCCAATCCACTCCAATCTTGGCCAGCCTCTGCTACCGAGTCTTTATCGGATCAGCACCAGACATGGTCAATGGTCATATAAGAGCAGGCCTTATACTATTTCTTAATGGGCAGGCATCGCAAATTTACAGTTACTTCAGCATATGTCTAATTATTATTATTATTATTATTATTATTATTATTATTATTATTATTATTATTATTTTAGTTCCAAGAGATGGCAGGTGGAATGTGTCCAATGGATACTCGCTCCATAGACTAAGCATTCATGGTACATCTGAATAAAGCGCTGTATTAGTGATCAGGAGTTTCGTTGTAGGCAAACATTGCATGGAAGGGTCTGGACCATTATCGTGGAATAGAAGTTATTTGGGATAAATGAAACTCTTGCATTGCTCGACCCACGCTATCACAATGGACAATGATTTCGTCTGTATATTAACCACAAATTAACTTAGCTTTTCCTTTCTCCAAACCAATAACATAACTCTCTGCTTAGGTTAGGTAAAAACTAATTAATTCCATTGCTCCCACGCAACAATTTCGAGATTTTATGTAAGCTCGTGGACAGAAAAAATTTTGTCATTTTGAAAATTTTAAAGGACTTACATCTACACTATTTTGAAAACAAACATACATTTGCGTGCAAACTTGAACTGAATGATGAAAATCTATAAGCAAACGCTTAATAAAGTTGCCAATTGTTTCACGTTATATGTAATGCAATTAATAAGATAAATATTCAAACACTGCTTTCAGACAGGTGGATCTACCTGGTGGAGAGTGAGATGAAATGATGACCATAGGGCTACCCAGGGGAGAGTGAGAGAAAATGCTGACGCTAACGATACCTGGCAAAGTTTGAGGGAATAGTTTGCATTCACATATGGAATCAATAACAATAAATCAGAAGATAGCCCCTTGTGGGACTAAGGCCGTGTTCACACTAGAGAGTTAATCCCATGTAATACCATACATCAGTATGGCGTTACTCCGGATTAACTCACTAGTGACAACACGGCCTAAGTTTCCACAATAAGTGATATATTTATTCAAGTATTCCAATGAGAACGTTTGCCTATATATGGCCTATTTATCTAAATATCGGATGTATGAGAACACGGCTTTAGAGTTATAAATAAGTTGTAAATAGTTTCTTGCACTTCGCTCTCTAACAAGCATCGAAAAATGAAAAAGAATTTCAATAAAATTTGATGCAAATTTTCAGTTTACTAGTTTATTTCTTTGTTATTGTGGTATTAGGCAATGTGGCTATGATCGTTTGATTCTGGTCTCGTGATATTGAAGACATTGCCACATCAACAGGCCAAATGAAGTGATTGTTTCAAAGGTTAATTGATTTCAATCTCACAAGAATGATATCACGTGACCATAATGCTCCAGAAAAACAATGGTATTCGTTTTAGTATAATTTACACTGTAGACTGAATTGCCAATCTGTCAATGCTAATGTAACAATATAGGCACACTGTTGAATACACTGCAAGTAATTTTTGACAAGATCTCGTAGTCGCCATAGACAGCATCAGATTCCAGTTAGAGGAAAATATTGTCACAGAGTAGCGGTGAATGTTCCAAGTCACGGTATCCTCTAGGGACTGTAGGAACATGGCTTGACGGTTGGGACAGGATGACGGCTTGACGGTTGGAACAGAACAACGTAACGTCATCTAATAGAGGTATTAATTTCTAGCTATGCTCCGCCCATTTATAGCTAAGCCTTTTCTACATTTTGCGCTTGTTATGATCGACTTATATACGTTGAATCCTGAATTCTCCGAATTCTATTTTCAAGGTAACTATACAGGTAAGCTGTTGAATATTTTGAATCCAATTCGACTGCGTGTTGTTTTTGCCTATGACAACAACGCCGCCTAGTCAAATTAGTTTCAAAATATTAAACAGAATGTATATTAAATGTTAAATCCATCAAAGACATACAATATGTACACTTGACGGACTTTTCATTGATCATGGCGGAGTTAGATACGTCATGGATTACACATTTTGATTGTGACGTCACCATATAAATTGTGACACGTAAATACTAGTCACGGTGTTAGCGGTTGTCTGTAGGGCCTACATCTAGATGCCTGTATGAGGATACGTTAATAGAATCTGTCTCAACTGTACAAATAAACCAATAATAGTAAACTATTATATTGCGTTATTGACAGCGGTTCACTGCGCGACCGTGACAACCTTAACTTGAAAGTGGCATATAAATCTCAAAAGGCTGTAAAATCAACTAATCTCTAAAGGCTCATGTCCATTCAACCGGCATGCCTACCTATCGAGAATGCTACATTGACGGATAGGACCACGCCAGTAGAGCTACCTAACAGCAACCAGCCTATTCTAATATAAAATGTAATAGTCCGGGAGCCAATTTTCCAAAGGGGTCTAGAAGAATGGTTTCGTAGCACACCCAGTATTCAGAAGGTTTGTCTCTATATTATGCTAGACCGATGTCTTGGGTATATTCTGAGCCGTGTTGTACAAGAAAATTGTGGTATCACTAACCCGTGAGAAGCCCATTTACAATAGGTGTTGAATGTAGTTTTCAGACAATTTTCACAATGGTAAATTTTTCACAAACTTAAGCGTATGTTATATCAATACAATCTTAACCAAAATGGAAAGGAGTGATCGCTCCACATGTTTGGCACAATCCACCTGGTTGGTTCGCTGCTACTGGACTGGTTGTAACTGTAGACCTGATACCGGCCTATGTTTTCTTGATGCAAAGCTGCAAACGAATCTCTACCATTTCCTAGGCAGCTAGCTGACTGCAAGAATAGAGCAGGAAGTTAAATCTTTATCAGCGATTCTAGTGTGCTGTCTGAAGCCTGCAATACACGCACAGTTTGTGTTCAACATCCATTATTAAAGTCGGACCACGGTGAATTGTATAAGAATACCAGGAACACATCTCTGTGACTGCAATTCAAGAGCTGAAACCAGAGGTTAGATATTATTGTCCACCAAGCGAGACCGATATATATGTTTCAACAAAAGCAAACATTCTCTGTCAGCAACACATGTGAAATGATCCACCAGGCAGCTAATCAAAGTTGCGTAGCCAACCCACCGTCGAAGAATAACGTCGGGAAATGAATAGATTTCACTAGTTGATGGACAGGTGTGTAACAATCTGCTATCCAAGGGCTTGATGTGTTATTGATGACTCGCTGTTTAAGGTGGTTTTTAACCACCATCTACTATTGAGTTCTTGGTAATGTTAATGATCACTTGCTTTTCATATTCAGACTATATATCACCATCTCAGTTTCAATAGTTCTCCTCTATTGTTCAGATTATAGGAGTGAGCTATCCTTTAACCTTAGCTAAGACATGGCAGGTTGCCCCGGGCCGCCCAGTTCGTGTTCACATCCCATGGGCTGTTGCCACATAGAACTATCCCTGTTAAAGAAGATTATCCTTACTGGCCCGGAATTGTCCTGGTACAGGCCATTTAATCTGTGCTATCAAGGATTGAAATATAAGCTTGGAAACCATATACAAATTATTGCTTCAAGTAGGCAGACTGCCATGGTCAATACTATTGTTGCTGATTAAGTATGTTTGATATATGCGTGCTCCAGCTGAAAAGTAGATGGATAATCCAATCTTGATGTTGATGTGGACAGAGCCCAGCACATAGGTGATTTCACGACATGATATGGATACTTATGTTCTCGGTCGCAGATCAATCATAGAGTCCCAGAGACTAATCCGTTAAAAGGCCTAGTTTTATGTCAAATAATGGACCTTTTCAGTTTATCTATCGATCATATGACGTCATAATCAACTACGCGACGTGTATGATAACACCATAATCAATGACGTCATGAATGACCTAGATAGGTATGTCACGAACGCATAAATAGTTGTTAGTTGTTGTATGAATTGCATGTATGTATGATTGCTGTATTCTGCAGCTGTAGTAGTCGAATCATCATACAGCTGCTATCAGTCATTCTTCGCCTTTGCTCAATGTGTTTTGTCTTCAGCGAAAATCTTGCAAATTGTATGTCTTTATTATTATTTAATGAAGATGTTGTTGAATATGTTTTAGCCATGTCCCGCCCATCTTTATCTAGGCTCCACCCACTCTTCGCCATGTTGGGCTTGATCGATCACCGAATTTTCTGAAAACTATACAGGTAAGCTGTTGAATATTTTGTAACTAATTTGACTTGTTGCTATGGTAGCAACAGCGCATAGTCAAATTAATTTCAAAATATTCAACAAAATATTTATTAAATAGTAAATACATACAATTCGTACAACAACGCATAGGTCGTCTTCAAATATGCGTTCGTTACGTACCTAACGACGTCATTTATGACGTCATTCATTATGACGTCATTCTACACGTTGCGTAGTTGATTATGTCGTCATATGATGGGTTGACAAAGCGGAAACGTATTTTAACGAAAGACATTATTTTCGATAGCAATCAAAGTTACATTTGTATGATTAGTTTGGTTTAACAAAATTTATTTAGCTCAAGTGGGAGCACAATAAGACATATGTCTTATGACCGTGTCTCCCACATAATACAATTATTGTACACGGAGTATAATAACAAGTGGCGGATACGCAATACAGCATTAACATTATTAAAATAAAAATAAGAATAATAAACTTGAAGAGAGTGAGTGAGCGAGTCATTTATAAAGACCAAAAACAGTAGGTGACCAAGAACTGAGCCTTGCGGCACACCAGAATTCAACGAAAGTAACATAGACTCACTACCATTAATGACTACTCGCTGATAACGATTCTCGAGATAACTTGCAAACCATGCAAGTAGTGTTCCTGTGACGCCAAATTGTTCCAATTTCTGTAGCAGTCCACGGTGCCAGACTCGGTCAAATGCTTTGGATATATCAAAAAATGAAAACAGTATTTCTTTTTGATTGTCAAATCCATCGACAATATCGGTATGCATATCTAATAACTGGTTAACAGTCGAATGTTTAGCAAGAAAGCCAGACTGGTGAGGTGTTATACAATTTCTACTAAAATTGTAAACGTATTTAAAAAAACGTCCTTTCCATGACCTTACTTAAACAACTCAGTAGTGATATCGGTCGATAATTTGAACACAAGTTCTTGTCGCCCTTTTTAAAGATTGCCGTTACATTAGCCACTTTCCAAGAAGTTGGAAAATGAAAATTTCTAAGAGAAAGGTTAAAAAATTGCGCCAATAATCTACGAGTAGTTTTGGACTTATCTGGACAGGACCAATTGCCTTCGACGTGTCCAGGCTGGATAGTACATCTAGAATATCAGTTGTTGTTAGAGTTATAGTGTTTAGGCGCGTTTCTGTATATACTTGCAAAGCGGGTAACCGGGCTTAGGAGTTGTCTATTGTAGCAATACTGACGAAATAAGTGTTAAGAAGATCAGCCTTCTCAGGAAGATCATAGGCGAACGAACCATCTTGACGAACCTTCATGGAAGTTTGAATTAGTGTCAGATAGGAATGAGTTGCTCAATTTCCACCATTCTTTGGAATCTGTACGGCCATTTCTTATTTTCTCAGCTGTCTTGTCTCTAAGTTCCTGTTCGGCCGTCCTAACTAAAGTGTTTACAAGATGCCTATGCTATTCTATTATGTCGTGTTCTTGGTTTGTTTTTCTCTGATCCTCATTTCGTGCTTAATCTTATTTGACATCCACGGTTTATCATTTGGGTTTATGGTTACAGTTTTTTTTGGTATATATGCATTGGCTGCATGAAAAATATTTGTGGTAATAGTATGACACCATATGTCAACATCAGTCTCATTGAGTAGAATAACTGCTTGTAAATGGTTAATCACAAGCTGAAGAAATAAAAACCCAGCACTCCTGACAAATGAATTAGCATGCTAAAAGAAATTAACAAGACAGCGAAATCTGACATATGCGTCCTAATAAGTGCAGTAAAAATACACGTAGGAGTTCTGTACCGAGTAACGTGGGAGTGGAGTGTGTGGGATGGAGTAAGCTAGATTAACATACTCTGGTACTGCGAACTATATCTGGCTATATAGATGACAAACGCAAGTTGTACTTTAATTATTACCTATGCTGTATTTGCATTTATACGTGTGTGTTTTGAATCCATCTTTCCAAAGCCGGGTCGCCAGTCACAGCATGGATCTCTATGTCGACGGGCAATGAACCAGTTTTGACTAATAGACCCCGAACACACACCCGATTCTACTGAACACCAAATCTCAACTGACCATATACATTCATATTATAAACATAAGACGGCATTGCCTATTGACACAAATCTGCTCACGATTTCACATCACGGCACACATAGTTAATTATGTATATAGTCTGAAAGACTTGAAGTTCTTCTAAATGAAGCTATGAGAATAATAACTGGCTTGCCATGGTATACACCTTGAGAAATTATTTATAAAGAGACTGGCATTCCCTTTCACGAGCGTCATAAGCAAAAGAAACTTATATTAGTCTATAAAATCGTACAAGGAGATTGGCCCGATTATATAACAGATATCATTCGTAAAAGAGTAGGTGATGTCACAGACTATGACCTTAGAAATTCGGAGGATTTTATTCCACGAACTGCCATCTTGAGATATTTAAAAATTCTTTCATACCCAGTGTTATCCAATTGTGGAATAACTTAGATATACTGTAATACCAAAATCAGCTCCCCCAGTTTCGGTTTTCAAAATAAATCTTACAAAAACTGATCAAAACGTACAAGACCAATTCTAATCATTTGGTAAAAGACGGGAAATTATTATAACATGCACACTAAGAAATAATTGCAGCCAATTAAACAATGATCTGTACATATATCACCTACTTGCACACCCCCCCCCCCCCCATGCTCTTACTGTCAAAGCCCAGAAAGCTCTTATCATTACTTTTTTTAATGTCCAAGATGGGCAAATGACAGACGCGATTTATTTGATTCCCTTTATGAAATTACACCAGATATTTCCCTGGACATTTTCTTGCATGGAAGTAATACATTTTCTACTGAAATTAATGAAGATTTTCTAAGAAAAGTACATTACTTAATAAGAAAAACAAATAGGTTTTAACATTATTAAAGGGAAAAAAAGAAGAAAAAAAAGGTTCTTTGTTTAATCTGTCTATCTATTCATCGGTCAAATGTTAATATTGTGTATTTGTGTATGTATGTTGATGTGTTTGCGCGGCCACACCTGCCGATAGCGACCACCACATGAGCCTCCAAGACGTGATCACTAAAACATATGCTTATGCCCACAGTGGTTGACGATCCCTGTAGGCAGGTTTGGCTATACATCGCATTGGCATGCTTGCGATGAGTATGATAACATTATTAACTGGTGTGGTAAATTTTAGATCTCTCTCACTCTCTTTCTCTTTCTCTCACTCGCTCTCATTTTGATTTATGTAAATATACATATAAATTATGTATATAAATTTAATTATATGCTGCCGTCTAACAATTATGTAGGGAGCAGGCAAGAATAGGTTGCCAGAACTTGTGTCAAATCTCATTGTACAGATGTTACAATAAAATATGTTGAGAAAAATGTGTATAATATTATTAGCGCACCTGGCCAGAATGACCAATTGAGCTTATGCTTTTTGCGACTGTCCGTCTACCGTCCGCCACCCGTCATCCATCTGCCTGTCTACCGATCTTTGCTTTAAATGCTACTTAACCACTTTGGCAGATTTCAACCCAATTTGGCAATGGAGGTAGGTTCAGAACTTTGTAGTATCCGCATTAGAGACCCCTATAATTGAGAAATGGTATAGCCTATATTTTGGCTGTAGTGATATGATGTATAAGGAGTGGGAGTACTGCACTGGAAGCAGCCGAAAGCGTGGTCTAATAAAGTGAATGAATCATATATAGTATATACGAGCACGTGTTGTTCTGTGGTTAAATCCGTCTATGGTTAAATCCTTCTATGGTTAAATCCGAAATGTAGGCATAAATATGCTACAAACTTGTCTACAGCATTTTGATTGGTCAATTTTTGGATGAAAATGTTAGATTTAAAAGCAAATTGTCAAAACGGGTCTCTTCCTCGGCTTTTTGTACGTGCGTGCGTGCGTGTGTAGGCGGGGGTAAGGGTGTGAGTTTGGGGGATGTGGGAGCGGTGGGGTGGGTGGTGGCAGCTCTGTACACCCTCCCCATTTAGTTTATGTAATTATTAAGATTGACATTGTTGAATGCTATACATTTAATCCTAAAATGGATGAGCATATATATAACATTTGACCGATGAATAGATAGACAGATTAAACAAAGAACCTTTTTTTTTCTTTTTTTTTTCCTTTAATAATATTAAAACCTATTTGTTTTTCTTATTAAGTAATGTACTTTTCTTAGAAAATCTTCATTGATTTCAGTAGAAAATGTATTACTTCCCTGCAAGAAAATGTCCAGGGGAAATATCTGGTGTAATTTCATAAAGGGAATCAAATAAATCGCGTCTGTCATTTGCCCATCTTGGACATTAAAAAAAGTAATGATAAGAGCTTTCTGGGCTTTGACAGTAAGAGCATGGGGGTGGGGGGGTGGGGTGGGGGTGCAAGTAGGTGATATATGTACAGATCATTGTTTAATTGGCTGCAATTATTTCTTAGTGTGCATGTTATAATAATTTCCCGTCTTTTACCAAATGATTAGAATTTGTCTTGTACGTTTTGATCAGTTTTTGTAAGATTTATTTTGAAAACCGAAACTGGGGGAGCTGATTTTGGTATTACAGTATATCTAAGTTATTCCACAATTGGATAACACTGGGTATGAAAGAATTTTTAAATATCTCAAGATGGCAGTTCGTGGAATAAAATCCTCCGAATTTCTAAGGTCATAGTCTGTGACATCACCTACTCTTTTATGCTCATCCATTTATATATATTGTCAGTGACGTGGCTAAGTGGGTTTTTTTTGCTGCCAGGACCCCCAATGAGCCTGCGTATGGGATATGTAAATAGCCAACACACATTTGAGTATAAAATATATTAATACCTAGATTTGAAAACCTTTCTGGCCGATTACACCCGGACACCCACCCCACCCCCCCCCCCCCCTCCTCGCCAACACAAAACACGCACGCACGTACGAACGAAGGTATGAACAAACAAACGCACGCGCGCGCGTACACACACACGCACGCACGTACGCACGCACGCACGCACGCACGTACACACACACACACACACAGCGCACGCTTCTGGACACCATCCTATGCCCATGCAGTGTAGCATAAGCACAAGCATAAGCCACACATCGATTTAGGCAGAAATCGTGAAGAAGTGTTAAGAAAATAGAAAGTTATTTTAGGTTGTATATTGTATAATAGAGAAGAGTAGATCATGGAACTTGATGGATCTGATATGTCCTTCGTGTTTACTCACCATTGATGCTCTGCCACATGGGTACCTGTCCGCGTGGCCAACATTTATTTGCCTTGACGGAGCCTGAATAAGGTGACTAGGTCAGCTTTGTTCAGATGGTAGCAACTATCGGACGGCTCGTAGTCGGAATGTTATTGCTGCTATTTCCTTCTCTAATAGGTTTTAATGAGAGCCTTTTCCCCTAACTAGGAGACCTCTATTTTGTGCATATACGTTTGCCATGGGAGGCGTCTTGTTCTTGAAGGTGATGGGAAAGAGTATGCCATAATGCCATTTGACTTAGGCGTGTGCACTGAGGAGAGGAAATTGGGACTTGACAAGATCAGGAACACGTCCTTATTGTCAAAGACCCTACAGATCAGTGGATCTTCTATTCACATGGATGGGATACCACAACACTAGAGCTGACTCTGCACGAAGGATATGAACAAGTACCTTAACAGCATATGTTAACACAAGTTTCAAAGTGACCATCGAGCCGTCTTTTAGTCTCCCTGTGGGGTCGAATCCTACATATAAAACTGTATGGTCAACGTAGATGTGGAGAGAAGCAAGAGCTGACAAATGTTGCACCGACATAGATAGACACAGAGAGGAGTTCTGTCACCAACGGTTATGATTTTATATCATAGCGAAAGCCAGGCAAACATTATACGCTTACAGATTCCCTTGTGTAATGGGGCACTATGCAATACTCAACGACCACAACTTACAGCATGCAGCTTGCCTTGGACAGAGTGACAGCATAGATACCACCTGGTGCATCGTTGTCAACAGAAATATTGGGGAGGACATTGGACCATATAAGATGGAAATGTAGCATACAGATTTTTTGCTGATTTGTATGAGTCCATAATGGTCTTAGGTGATAAAACTGTGTGTAGTTGTATTTTTTAAAATTCAAGATGGCCGCTGTGACGCCTCAAAATCAGTAATATCGCAATAACCTCTAAAGTATTAGTGCTAGGGTCATAGGTGTGGGCTCTGTACCCATATTTTCAACTATGGGAAATGTAATGGAAGATATATGGAATATATCTTTTTCCAATTTGACCATTTTTATCGGACAGAAATCCAATATGGCTGCCAAAAACATCCGCAAAGTGCTAAAAATACGAAAACTGCTATAACTTTTGATATATTCATGCTAGAGACATAAACTTGAGTTCTATATCCATATCTTCGACCATAATGAATCCAATGGAGGGTTTATTTTCAAGATTTAATCATATATTATGATGTCTACATTTTCAATGATCTCTACGATTGCCTGAGTTAAAAAAAAGGGAGAAGTTACAAACTGGTTACAGACCATGTATTGATACAATAATAAGATGTAGTAAAGAGTTGAATGACAATTACCATCAACAGCGTGCATTACTACCAGAATCAGAGCCAGACAATCATATCATTAAAATTCATAAATCAGGAATACTAACAATATATCTTAGATGTATGTAGTAACAGTCAGAGAGTGAGTTGCATCCCCAATACCACTGATAGTCTTGCTTTGAACCAGAAGATTTGAGACACTAGCTTGTAAATCTGTTCGTGACACATTAGCCATTTTTCTGTATAAGATATCGAGCAAGTTCAATGATTCACGTCCTCAGGTCCTAATTGGGAATATAATAACGAGTTTAGTATGTTGTTAACCTACAGATCTTCAGATAGCTCTGGGTGTTCTCACACGGCGTAACAAAAGTCTCATTTGTGAACTGTACACATATTCTATGGTTTCCTCATATGATGAGGTACGACTGTTCAGGTACTCAGCAGCTGTGTATGTTGTGCATAAGTATGCCGTGATCAGGATTAGCTTTTCAGGTACTGGCAATATCATCTACTGTGTATGTGGAAATTCTAACTGTGAAATCTCATCACCCAACTGTAAAGTATGTTGTTATTATTTAGTAATGATCATGGCACAGGTTCATCTACCTGGCAATGCCACTGATATGACTATTAAGCGGAAAACAATCCCTCGAAAACGGATGGACGACCAATCAAAACTAATCAAGTCTGATGTTCCGCAGGTCAGTTATGATGGACCAAAGATGCCTCCAATGCCACCAGATGTTGACGTAAATCAGTTACCACCACCTTATTCCTAGATACCCAGAATATTTCTCTTGAGAACGATCTCGCATTCCTCCAGGATATTATAACTGACCCAGGAGTGTCCAGAATATAATGAATACAACACAAGTGTATGACGTGAAGCGGGGATAATACCTCTAAAAAGACAAATGTGTCATTCCTCCCCCTCATTTATCGTCCCCTGCTGACCCTGATACGATCAAAACTGCAATTCAGAGGAGGCTGTCTCTTATCAAAGGATCAGGAGAGGATGTTTTTCACATGTTAAAATGTTGTACAAAGTGACAATAATATCATCTTCCATCAACCAGAATACTTCAAATGCGTAATACCCATTCTACTGGGGGGGGGGCGGGGGGGGGGGGGGTTGTGCATATGGTGAGAAATTTTATACATGCAATTGATATGAATATATGTGCGAGTGGGTTGAAGAAGGCGCTGGCAGGTACGTTTGGGAGTGGTGACAAAATTCTCAGTTGGAAGAAATATCCGGAGAGCTTTCGAGTACTATGTATGCTGACAGAGGAGGTGCCTCACTCTCCAGTTCAGGAGGAGGGAGTTGGTTCATTCAGTGACCTTATGATGGCACGTGATAAGCATGCCAGACTGCCAGTCACAGCCTAGCAATCAAACTGTGGAGAGATCATCTGATCAAACCAGCCATAGGCAGCGCATGCATGTGACTGGGAGGTTCTGCTGTAGAGGCGATGCTGCCATACTTCCACTGAACCGGCTGTCATAACTAATTCTCAATCCATCACATGTATAAACCTGACCCAACGTTGACGAAGAAGCTGCAGTATGGCGCATTTGTGCGTCACATACCAGAAATCTACAACTCGACGGGACAGACATGTTTATTGAGACAACGTACATGCGTCTCTGTCATAGTCCTGCAGGCGCAGTAGGATTGGCAAAAGATTGGAATCAAACGGCCATGTGGGCTATGAGGTTCGCCACATGTAGGGAGCTATCACGGGATATCAGAGCAATGAGCGATGATAAACAAGAAGTTGTGTATATGGATCACAAGGAGAGCGGGCTATGATTGACATACATGCTACAGCAACAAAGCACAGCGACATCACCAGTGACCTGCTCGCTATCCATGGACGATTTGGCGCTGACACACTTGCATCACTGTATGGAGGAGACGAGGCCACTGCGTTTAAAGCATCTAAGAAAGGGAACTTCTCACTTGTTGACATTGGTGATACCAACGCCAGTATTGACTCTGTTGTGACACAAACTACACGGTTCATATGTGATGCATATTGAAAGGTAACTGAGACATGCACATCCATGACAGAGCAAAGGGTGAGACTGTGGAAGTTGAAAACCAGAAGGAATTGGGCATCATCACCAAAACACTGCTCCCTACCCATGACGCATTCCTCAACACACAACATTGAACTAATTTGATTGTTCGATCAATGGGCATAGTATAATGTATCATACACTGTGACCTCTCAATAATCCGACAGTATATGTGCCACTGCTTTGGCAGTTGGATTGTGAGTTTGGTGGAGTCGAAAGGGTTGATTTTCTAAGAATTGCAGTCCAGACAACATTCATAAGATCGAATATTGGACCGATTGCTTAAAGGTGGGTGGATTAGAGAGAGAGAGAGAGAGAGAGAGAGAGAGAGAGAGAGAGAGAGAGTTGAGTGTATTCCACTATTGTTCCCCTACAGTGTATTATGTACTATGATTCTTGATATTCCTTGACCTCAATGTCGATTCATGATGCATGCAATTTTATTGTATAGATTTTGTGTCTATTACAGGATATTTGCTTATTACTATAGAAATTAACAATTATGTAGCATAGCATAATAAAGATAATAATGTTACTGTATTTTTGTGTATGCATAGCGATTTATGTAATATATTATTACTAAGCAACTGGTGATCGGTTAACAAAAACAACTAGTACAAGTGGCAGGAAAATATTTGATCATAAGGCCCACAAGCTGCATGTGCAGTATAATCGTTTTCTGTTTATTAATATGAATTCGTAAGGAAATCTATGCATCAGTAAAAAAAATAGTATTAGGCTGCATTACACCATTGCAGGGTGAGTTTGGTTTAAACAGCATTTATGTTTTGTTTCAGTGGGAGCACGATAAGCCTTATCTTATTACCGTGTCTCCCACTCACATACAGTTAAAATACTTAAAATGATGGCATATACAATATTATATAATACGTATAGGCCAATAGAAATAATATATATGATTGTAATAGTATAACAACAATGAAACTAAGCTAAAACTATTAGGAATAAAATAGAGTAGAATATACTAGAATAGAATAGAATAGAAAAGATGGGCTTAGGATGCATCTTCCCACTGCCTGCCAACACCGCCGTGGCTCGCATTGGGCAGATCGCTATTTCAGAGCAGAACAGATGCTATTTAAGCGGATTAGTTTCGGCAATATATTTGCAAAGCAAAGTACTTACTTGGAGATTAATCTCAGAAGTATCATCGTCATTGCCGTAAATGAGTTATGTAGCTGTTAATGATGTAAGATGAATATTGTTGGAAAATTGGTTGTAAAAAGGGGCTCTTTGGATGATATAGAGTGGTCAGTGGAAGAGGTAGTGTTCACTGTCTTCATCATTATGACCACATAGGCAGCTAGGAGAGTCTATCAGAAAATTATCATAGAGATGTCTATTTAGATTATTGCAACCATTTAGAATTCTGCATAGAGCTATATTGTTTGGTCTGGTACCTACATAGTATCATGGGGGAGGCACTCCAGTAGGTGACATAGTTTTCAATATTTTTTTTTTTTTAATTCTGCAAGTGTGATGGACATCTTCACAAGAGCAGGAAGAACACTCCGCTCTCGTAAAGTAGCCTGCAAAATGGAACCACTGTGAACCCCAGTACGACATCTAAACAGGGTGTAATTTTGTTGGTGGCGGATATTGTAAGGATTTCGTGTTTGTGATAAAGGAGGTAGATAATCGGACAAGACCTCACCAGTCATACAGTTCGTAATTTTGTAGAGGATCACTAGCTTATGTATATTTCGCCTATGGGAGAGTGTTTCCATGCCCGTTTTTATATACAGGTCAGCAATACGAACACGAACACTGCGCGTCAGACCCGTTATAGTTCTAAGAGCATCCTTCTGGACGTTTTCCATTCTGGTGACAGGATACTCGGGTATATTTTCCCAGACAACGTCTGCATATTCTAGGGACGGTCTAATTAAACTTTTGATTTCAAGACATTGCATTCCCAACAATGATTTGGCAACTTTGCCATATGAGTTATCTTCCTCTTGTTCGTACATTCGACGTCGCACTGAGAAACCTAAGTGGCGCTACCAGTTTCCCTATAGCTGACCATTTAACCGTGAACAACGCAGACACGGGAATCTTCGCACTTTCAGTGGTACCCTTTATTTCATGCCATGCTGTCAAAGCTGCCCGATATTTGGTGTCTATCAGTTCTACCCATTGAAATAAGGCATACATTGCTACCACTAGGCCTACTTGTATTGCTACCTTAGCATGTTAAAACGCTCATTTCAGCTCTGTCGGTTTGGCATTTCCTATAATATATCGTCTTTTCCAAAAACCAGAGTATACCCTGAAAATCTAAATTTCAAAATAAACGCTAGAAAACCTGTTGACTATTTTAGAACTAATTTCTTGCATCTTTTGTGACAGCGTATCGCCGAATAAAACTGTATGAAGTTTTGTCCGTACTCGGTCGACGCATAGCCTATCACGATATGGATTCAGTGGCACTTAGTACCCGTAAAGGTGAGCCGACCATTCAAGAACGAAGTGGGTATCTAGGTTCTTGGACGAGTGAAAGCCCCTCGGACTACGAATTAACAAGTTTTTGTGCACTCGGTCAAAAAATCTATAGTTATGAAATGAAGCGATGTGATGATCCATTTATTGTTAAACAGGTATCAAAGGTTAAAGGTTTAATGCTGTGTACTGGACAACCAAAACAAGTTAATTTTGATACAATGAAAAAATCCATTGAACAAATTATAAATAATGGTGAAATTACGGAAAGTAATAGTGTACTACAAAGCTACCCATCTAAGATCACACACACGGATCATTTTAGAATTCTTTCAGTTAATAGCAGTAAGATTTTCAGACCGGTCTTTAAAAAACGAATTTTTAAACTGGCTGATTTAACATCAGTACCATATGGTTACACTAGCATAGTATAAATATAAATAGTAACATCAAACTGTATCAGTCAGTCAGTCAGTACATAAACAATGTCAGGGTTATCCATGTACGACGAAGCCGCACTACCCGCACGCGCTATGATAGCAAGTATTGCTAGTCTGTGTAACGCTGATAAGGATAAAATGCGCACATTGCTTATGAGGAGCATGCAGTTCACTTTAAGAGATGGCATACTTAATGCGGAAAGAATTATGCTCATGTCTAAAATTAGCAAGGGATTACTAACAGAACATGGGATAGACATAGTACATTGGGTATGTGTATTATTGTTGTGAAGTTACATTAATCGATGTCTTTCTCATTCATAACTTTACATATGCTTAGTTATCGTGCGCATCATATTTCATGTCTTATATTACCACAAATATATTTTGAATGAAAGTTAATGGCATTCACAAAGAACTTGCAGACAGATAGTTTTCAAAATATTTTGTGTATCCGGCGATAATACACATTGCCATTAGTGTACTGTGGCTCGCATCTGCGTAATGGCTAAAAAAAATGTGGTCATCTGCGTTATCACTCGTAAAGTGCACATTGAGCAGTAGAAGGTGTGCCATCATTTGTCCCGCATGTATATGTTCATTGTTGATCGAACAATCATGTGCCATACATTCAAATTAAGCGTGTCTATGTACGGCATTGTAACGCACATGTTCCTCTGTACGTCATTGCTTGAGGAAATTTCTGCACACCATTGTGTGTACGGTATTGTTTGCCAGATGGTGTTCAAGCCGTGTGTAACTGTCACTAATGATATATAAATGGTCGCAGTTTTGCTCGTTGACTATGCGTTCTCCATAATGGTGTCTGACCCTCAAAAAAATATTTAAATCACTTGGTATTTTGGTGTGATCTTGGGAATCCACAAAAAGCATGAACGATATATTTTGGTGATAAGCGGTGCGTCGATCTACATCAATTTCATCCTGATAGTTATCCTACTAAACGCAGTTTATATCTCAGCATAGTAGCGTTTAAACAGCTGTTACAAATCATACCTGATCTTGAAGATGCAGTAAAACGTGCACGCAAAAAAGAAGGCGTACTATTTACATATTCATTGGACAATTCTCTTCACATTTCTATCTGTAACGAATTTACGTGAATTGACATATGCTATTTTTTCTGCTCTGGCATGGACCCACGTCCCACACGTTGCAGTATATACCTACAAGACGAAGAGTGGGAATTATTGAAACAGAACGCGAGTAATTTGCTGGCAGCATTACCAAACTTTTATGTGCCTCCTGACGTGAGCGATGACAAGCTGCTTAGCCCAATACATCAGTGTGTTTATGGCATGAAAAAAGCAAAGAGAACATGAGTGACATTCCATCCACTAGTGAATTCACAGAGATGTCTAATCACCCCACGCTTACTATGGACACTATATACTAAAATGATTTTAAGCGATGATGATGATGATGATGATGATGATGATGATGATGAACTATACTTCGCCGATGACGAACTTTTGTCCGACAAAGTGTATCAGTACTGTAAACCTATGTGTCAGCCACACCATTATTGTCCTACGGATCATGTGCAAAAGATTAGCCAGAAATTATTCGCATTCATGCAGTGTGAAAAGATACATTCGTTGGTTGTGCGAGATTGTTATAATTGTCTAGTAAATCATCCGAGTCAACGTGAACATTCTTGTTTAGGTATTGATGTAGACCTTAATCTTATTGACAATTTTGTACTGTATAATGAGGCCGCATTATTCGAAATGGACGAAAGCCGAATAGTGTGCTCAACCAGCCAGCCATTACGATATATATGAACATCGTACTGAACGGTACAGCATGTGTATGATGGAATGGTATGGGTACATTGCGGATGTAATATATGAAAAACAGATGTTATCACCTTAACTATAATTAATATTTTCTCCATGCACATATTGATTTATTTAGTTCATTTAAAATTAACCATACTTTTTTTTACACATTAATAAAAAGCACGGTTAATTTTAAATAAAATCATAAAAAAGGTCCCACCTACTTAATTGTTTTATGTCTTTTTTATTAAAATTAACATAATTAATTGTTTTATTTTGTCAATTGTAACTTTGGAAAATATGATGTATTTGGTTTTTTTATTTCAGAAAATCGTATCTTTCTAACGAAATGTATGTTTGATGTCGGTATTAATAAAAAAGTTTTAAAATTGGATTTCACTTGAATGTTCATATCATTTCTCCTAAGTTACGTCTCGAGTATCAGACATCACATCCTAAGTTATGTCCCGAGTATCTGATGTCACAATTATATTCTTAATGTTCACTATCCAGCAAGCATTGATAAAGTATTACATCATAGTGTTACCATAGTGATGGTTCACACATGTTCTGTTTCAACTAGGGTATATATATATATACGTATATGCGCATACCTCCTTAGTCATACGTGGATGTATGCATGCCGCCGCAATGGCAACATCAGTTGACTGCAATACGGTGTTACGTCACCCATTTACTATGATTGTCCATGGACCAATGCAGTGTGGAAAAACTGAAATGATAAAAGCTCTAATAAGAGATCCCTCCACCATTACTCCCCCTCCGCAGAGGATTGTGTACTCCTGTGGCACGTGGCAAGACGGGTATAACAATTTGGCAAAGGAAGTTGAATTTAAAGAGGGTGTGAATGTTGAACTAGACAGAAGTTGCAGAACATTGGTGGTACTTGATGATTTGATGACTAAATGCGATGAGAATGTGGCTGATCTATTTCCAAAACATTCTCACCATGAGAATTGTAGCATAATATTTGTCGTACAAAATCTGTTTCACAAGTCGCACAATCAGCACGACTTATCGGTCAACTGTCACTACATGGTATTGTTTAAGAATCCACGTAATGCATCATCTATTCGTTCTTTATCTAATCAGATGTACCCAGGCAATACAAAGTATTTGATTTAATCATATAATGACACTACATGCGCACCTCACTCATATCTACCCTTACATTTGAAACAGTCGACACCTGACAAAATCACACTACGTTCTTCTGTTCATCAAAAGGGGTGTTGTTACATTTACAATCATAAGAAAGATGGCATCACAAAAAATAGAGTGCCATTTACCTATGCTACAATATTTGGCTAAAGTAAAGCCTAAGATCAGAAATGATGTAATCATACAGTGTTCGAATGAATTAATGGATGTACTATGCGAATCATGCCTAAACGTATTACGTGGGAATGTTCATCCCACTAAATCACGATACAAGCAGCTGAGTAAATATAGAGGGAAAATGCTAACACTGACTAGTCATGAAGTACCATATTGCTACAAACAGGTGGATTTTTAGGAGCCTTATTACCAGCAGTGGTCGGTACACTAGTGCCATTAATTGGTAAACTGTTTATGTGAAAAGATGGAACATACACGTAAAATGGTGCTAGTTCCTCATGAATTGATAGGTAATTTAAATGAACAGAGTAAAATATCATTGCTACAGACAAATCCATTGATACGTAAAGCTATTAGTCTCGACAACGAGATATCCAATATATTGGCTAGACATGATCTGACTGAGAATGAAAAAGCATCATCGTATTCACAAGTATTGGATAAGTATAGGCACCACTATCAGCAAACGCAAGGACAGCAATATCAGCCACCTCTTCAACCATAACACTACGGTGCTCTGCCCACAAAAATACTTGAACATACAATGAGGGGAATACCAAAAACATACAAGACAAAAGCCAGTGGAGTAATTGATATTTTACGATCGGTTCCTGAACATTTTCACGTTAATGACATGGGCGAAGTGACAATAGCGGGTACGTTTTCCCCCAAAAAGTAATGTACTAGACCTGCTTACAAATATAGTAGCACATTGGTGAAAACCTCTTCTGGATGGTATGTGCGATCAAGTGGAGGGAAAGTTTCTTAATCTGCTACATGGCCTAAATATACCCCATAGATTTGTAGGCCAAGAGAAAACAATGAGGCATATATAATGCCACAGAAAAGGATGATAGCACCAGTGAGTACATGCCCACGCCAATGAGTAAAAGAATATGTAGAAAGCGTGCTCTAGCAAGCAGCAGGAAGAAAAATGGGCATTCAATTCTGGTGTGGGTAAATTTAGATAAGTAATGAATGATGCTAAATTGGCAAAAGTATATTCTGATTAGAAACATTACGCATCTTTTGGTGGGAAAGAAAAGCTATATAATGCATTCAAAGGTAAAATACCACGTAACTATATCGACAAATGGTTAAAACACCAAGAAGTATATATGCTTCACAGACCATGGAGAACAAAGTTTGACAGGCGAAAAATAAGAGTTTCAGCTGTAGATGGACAATGGCAGACAGATCTATGCTCAATGGGAATGCTGGCAAAAGAGAACAACAACTTGTTATATTTGGTATGCATAGTTGATGCCATTTCAAATGGGTGGAATGCCTTTTTAGTAAAACGTCTTCTGCAGTCAAGAAAGGGTTAAAAACAATATTGGAGCATACTGAGCGACGCCCACACACTATTCAAACAGACAAAGGTTGTGAGTTCGTAAACCATGTAATGAAGAAGTATTTGAAAGTTAATTGAATACATTTCTACACTTCTCAAAATGAAATGAAAGCGGCAATGGTGGAGCATTTTCAATGCACCCTGAAGGGTCGAATATACAGATACATGGCGCATAAGAATACATGAAAGTATATTGATGTATTACCTAGTTTAGTCATGGTGTACAATAATACTACACATTCTAGCACGCACATGGCTCCTTTGCAAGTCGACCATAGTACTGAGTTAATCGCATGGAGAAATATATATATGGAAAGAAGATGAAGAAACATACCAAATCTAAAAAGAGTCCTACTCAAGGTGACCATGTTAGAATATCACAAGCAAAAATGCCATTTGAAAAAGCATATCATGGGCAATGGAGTCAGGAATTGTTTAAATGTACGTGAGGTACTTACAGACAAATATCCATACTTATATAAATTAGAAGACTATGGAGGTGATCTGATTATCGGTACTTTGTATCATGATAAAACACAATTATAAAGAGTATGTGGTGGAAAAAATACTTAAAAGAAGAAAAAATAAAAAGGGACAGCATGAGTATCTGGTAAAGTGGCTTCGTTACCCAGCTAAGTTTAATGCATGGGTTGATGAACTCAGTACTATATATCATTAATAGTGGATGAATGTATAGAGAGAAGATCAGATCAGAGCATGTGGCGAATGATGGGTTCATGAGTACAAAAAGAAGAAATAATATACCTAGCTCAAATTATAATAATTTATATCAGAATCATTACGTGGATCATGAATCTGAGTATACAAAATGGGCAATCAGGCATATGGATATCGCCTTTGAGTGAATGTCTAGGGTATATATTTCCTAGTCCATGCATAAAGACGGACATATGTCATTCGACTCAGAATGAATGAGGATCAGTTTTACATAACCCTTCTGAGCAATAGTAGTACCCAGTTCTTTCCAGACAATAAGATATCAGAGTTTAGAACTCGTCTGCAAATTCCATTAACATTAGATGGTGAATGGGAAGTCGGCCTCTCGAGTGTGCTATATCAGAGGAGTTGGATTACTATTACAGAGGAAAGTTTTGTTCAAATATATGTATTTACTAAGAAGAAGATAAAGAAGAATTAGAAGAAAGGTAGTGATGTGCCAGAAGAAAATAGCACTGATAGTGTTAGTGCATCAGAAATAGAAAAGAAAAAGACAACAGCTTTTTCAGTACTTTTAAAAGTTGGTTTCGGTAATCCACATCCTGCCGATCAAGGAAAACGGGCATGAAATGATCAAGTGGATGATCGGGGAAAAGCTGTGTAAAACGATCCAACAAATAATGTCGGTAAAAGACGTACACGTAGAAGCAAATATTATTATGTACAATCAGAAGCTCCATTTATCAGTGTGCCGAAAGAGTACTATGCAGTGACAAATATGGTAGACTATCTAAATGGGCAGATAGAGAGCAAAGCAAGATTTAGCCACAAAAAAATTGTGTTCAATTTTTACTTGCATTGTGCGAATCTCGTTTCTCTCACAGTTAAAGATAATTATGCTATGCGATTAGGTGGGGAAGTAGCAAATTTAATGGGATTCGAAGGAGGAAAAATACATATGGGACCTATAGACATTAAAGAATCATTTCATTCAAATCGTGAGGGTGGTCTTATGACCACATGTATATACTGTGACATAGTCTCACACAGCATGTTAGGCGATACTTCCACACCACTACTCAGAGTGATACCCGTTTCTAGTACAGATGGAGGGAAAGATATATGTCAGTGGACGTTTCTTGATATTTAATACTGCTCTGTGTAAAAAGACTACATCAATACTATTGGAATACTTATAATGGATAGAACTGGTGCCAATGTACCATTCAAGGATGGAGCATTGCCGAGTGTACTCTGTCTGCATTTCAGACAACGAAAACACTAATGAAAGGAATGATGAGAGGGAGAATGAGCGCTCCAGTGCTGGCACGTTACTATGCGAGACAAGCGGGCCATGGGTGTATTCCAGTTTTTGTAGGTGCACGATACCAATCAGGGCATGGACTCGATAATATCTTAGGCAGACTATTATGTTCAGCAATACCAATTGCAAAAAATGTAGCTAAATCTGTACGAAAACAAGCGCTTAGTTCTGGAATTGGCCTAGCTGAGGATGTAATGTCTGGTAAAAATGTTAAAACAGCATTAAAATCAAGAGCGCATGGTGTTGCCAGGTCTTTGATACTGGAAGCTATAACAGCAGTGCGTGATGGTTTAAGACCACCTCAACCTAAATGTAAAAAGAGGAATAATACAGGTAATGCTCAGTCAATGCGTGCGATACTGAAGAGGAAGGGTCACAATAGATGGCAGAGAAAACAAGCTGATATCTTTAATTGACAAAAAAAACATGGAACGTAGTCAGACATGTGAGTGCTCGAAGAGCAAATTAGACATTTTTCAGACACATCCCATAGTGACAACATTGGAGTCTGCAAAATGGGAACAGTTTCAGCCTGTATCGAGTTTATCAGATAGTGGGCCGATCAAGTTTCATGTCAGTGGGGCTGTTGATAGATATTTAGATCTTACGCAATATTATCTTTCGATTAAAGTTAAGCTAGTAAAGCTAGATCTAAATGGTGATGAGAAGGCACTCAAGGCGAATGATATGATAGTACCTGCGAAATAATCTTTTGCATACGATGTTCTCACAAGTGGATGTTTTTTTTAATGGAAAACATGTCAGTGACTCAAACGAAAATTACGCTTACCACTCATGCTTTGAGACGTTGCTAAATTATGGCAGCAATGCCGCATCCTCGCATGTACAACTTGCCGGATGGAAAATAGATGATGCTGGATAATTTGATAATATAGCTGATACTAACTTAAGATTTCAAGCATGTAGAAGAATGATGGCACAGAGTAAGACAGTGCAATTAATGGGCTGCATACACAGCGATATGTTTCTGCAGGACCAATTCCTGGTCGGTTCCATCCTACAGAGGAGTAAATATGTGTTCGCCATTATGGCCACAGAAGGAGTGTGGCGTAAATTGAAAATATTGTCAGCTAACTTATTTGTACGCAAGGTTATTCCATTTTATCCTATTCGCGGGGTAGTGTGTAAGACTTTTACATTGCCTAGCAGTGTTATGAGCATTGATAGAGATAATATATTTATTGGACACCTTCCTACTAGAGTATTATTCGCTTTTGTACTGAATGATGCGTATAATGGCGTGGTACATAAAAATCCATTCAAGGTTGATAACGATAACACTACCTATGCTACATGTTATATAAATGGAGAAGAGGTTTCAACATCACCAATACGTCTTTCATTTAGCGACGACATTTACTCAGATGCTTATTTATGGTACTGGTGCTTTATTCAAAGACCAATGCTATCTGATAAATGAGGCACAGTTCAGACATGGAACCACGTTGTTCACATGGGATTTTAACCAGATCTAGCTGATTAAGAACATCACTACCCTACACACACTGGTTCGTTAGGAATGGTCTTCGATTTTGCTCAAGCACTTTCCGCTACAACCAATGTAATTTGCTATGCTGAATTTGATAATACAGTAGAAATAAGATCATACTTTAATGTATTAACAGATTATTAAAAAATTAATTATTATTTGGTCACAAACTCGCGAATACTTTCTCAGTGTTTTTCCAATTGGCAATGTGCCCATGCATATTAAATATCGCCCATCTTCTTTAGTAGTAAACACACATCCCAGTAATAAATATGCACAACATTGGGTGGCGGTTTATTACACTAGAAATGGAAATGCTGAATACTTTGATCCTTATGGAAGATGCCCTTCTGATGGAAGAATGATATCAAATGTACAAAATGGACGACATGCACATGTTTATTATTTCAACAGTGAACGTGTTCAACTAGCCATGACAACAACGTACAGATATTATTGCATATATTTCTTATACCATCGTTCCAGAGGTGTAAAAATGAAACACATATTATGGGAGCTAAGAAACAGAGACAAAAATGGAGAAATAAATATCATGCTAAATGTATAATCATTTATCTACTATGTTTTGTTTAAGAATATAATTATCATGAATAAATGTCGCTAATATTTATTTATCATAAAAATGTGTCATTCGTGTCAATAAAAAATGTAATTATTTTGTAAAAATATGTTATTATTTCTCTGTGTTTCCTTACCCACTGTCTCTATCACCCCTCAGCCACCTTCCCCAATTATCACCATTTTGATACACATCGATGGATGAACACCATCGCCAGTACATACCAATAATGGCTAATGATCAATATCGCACTAGGAGTGCAAGGGGGCGATGATTAATTAGCACATTCACATCGTGACTATGACAAAATTCTGTATGACGTGTTCTTATCCTGATTGAATCGTGCATATTAAATACCACTCGTATCAATTCCACTTTGTTGCCAAACACATTTATCGTGCAAAGACGATGCTACATGTTATATAAATGGAGAAGTAATAGTCTGCATAGTTATGTTTTTGAAATCAAATGACGTTAATTTTAAGCGGTTGAAAAAAACCATGTGACCGAAAAAGGATGTGTTTAGATTGGAAAGTAAGTTTTACTGACAGCATTCATATTTTAGATATAAAAGCGAAATGCAAGCTACTAGTAAGGCATTCATCTCGTATATGCGAAGGGAACAGGGAATACATATGTGGGTAGGCTTAGAGGAGACGGAGTATGCGTGTGGCACCACTCATGTGGCACCACATATGGCGAAACGAGAGGGAATGCCAAATTCATGTGAATGTGTGTGTTGGTGCGTGAGGTGCATGTGTGTGTGTGGGGTGCATATGAGATAGAACGTAGGATACTCTTACGATGTGGATAATGGTTTAGAACCAGATTCCATTGATACGGGCACGTCGTGTTCTACCACGTATTCCATGGTGAGGTGAATAATAATACGCCTTTCATTGTCCTCATATGTGGTTTCATACCTTAATATACCATCGCCATTATTAGTTCTCACGATAACAGCAAGATCATAGGCATGGTCTAACATCAGCTCAGCTGACCTCAAAGTGTTTGAAGCGTCCATGTTTAATACTAATATGAGCAATGCGATGCGATGCGATGCAAGTACCGCTCATAAACATGCAAAAACCCTAATGCTCCAAAACATGATATTCGATAAATTGTTGAGAAAACTAGTACATATGGCTGGCTAAGAACTGGGGAAATGAATTGTGCGTGAGTGCGAACGATAATGTGAACAAAAAAATGAAAAGGGTATAAATTGCAGTATTTATTTCATTCAAAATTGTACAAAAACAGTCCAGAGAAGCCCTGCAGTCCATGAGAAGTCCATGAATGGTAAAGTTAAACTTGTACCATGCGTGACAAATGATTCTTTTGCATACAGAGTGAAAGGTTACACTTGACGACTGTTAGGAATCCTTAAACGCATGATTCATAGCCCTCAGAGACATCATGCAAACATTTTAAACGAGACAATAACATCCAGCAGACACAAAATCTAAAACGACTGATGCTATTGCAAACACTATATTGCATATTACGTATTTAAAAACAATTCGCTCACGATGTCGGTTAAGCCACCATCAACGTACAGTCAAATCGTTTTCAAAATATTCAGCAAAATAGTTTCTACTAATAAATTAACGTTTAGTGGCTTAAAGCAGCGAGACAATATCATTAGATTTCGTGCCAGACAAAGTAATCAGATGATGAGTTGTTACAGACATTAGTGGGATCTACATCCTAGCTAAATATTTTGGAAACGATTTGATAAAAAGTTAATAACTACCATCGCAGTAAAATTATTTTCAAAATATTCCTACATTGATATCGCGCATTGATGCTAGCATACCTCAGCCCTCCTCCTCCCTCATGACGAGGCTGCAATAACATTCTTTATCCCTCCTCCTCCTCCTCATACGACCTCCCTTATCAGACCACCTTTTAAACTCTATTATCTTAACCCCTTACAAGTGATATTACTGATCTTTAAACTATTCAGTCAAAAAGTTTTCAAAATAATTTATACATATTAGTCTCATAATTTCCAACTACATTCATTAAAAAACAATTAAACCATCCTCACACTACCTTCATTTACCACGTATGGGGTGGGGGGGGGGGCTTGCGCCGCTAATTTAAAGCGTAACATACCGAACTTGCGGGGGTTAACATTTTCTTTACATTCAAATATTACAAAACGATACTAAATATTCACAGCAAATCAATATTTAACATATGTTACCTCCACTGTACGCCATTCTTAGCATGCACACCTCACTAACAGCACCACTCTCTTACAAATTACATACAACGATCATCACATACCATCAATAAACACCACCGCTGTACGCCATTGTCCAACTGCTGCTCGCCATTGTTCCAACCACTGTATGCCATTTCTCCCACCGCTGTACGTCATTGTCCCACTGCTGTATGCCATTGTTCTTTTGCAAAAGAACAATAACGTACAGCGGTGGAACAATAACGTACAGCTATAGGCATTACTACTAACCCATCTCCTTCGAAACCGTTGCACAGAATTCAAGCACATTTGGTCTGTGGGTTACCCATATCAATGTGGAGTACATGAGCACATTTAGATTTGGCTCGGCCACCAGGTTTAGGTGGGGTGTCAAAAGGTCAAAATCTTTCATTGTAATGCAACTCCTCTGACACTGTTGGACGGAATTCAACCAAATTCAGTATATCAGTTACCCATATCAATGTGGAGTAGATGAGCACATTTACATTTTGACCAGCCCCCATGGGTGGGGGATGTGGTCAAAAGGTCATGAAATTGATTGCAGTGTAACTTCTCTGAAATCGTTAGATGGAACACAACCAAGTGTGCTATCTGAGTTACCCATATGATTGCGGAGTGCAAGAGGCCATTTAGATTTGGTTCGAGGGGCGGAAGATGGGTTAAAAGGTCAAATTTTTAACAGCAGAAATTGATTGTAGCGCATCTCCTCCGACACCATTGGACAGAAATCAACCAAATTTGGCATGTGAGTTACATAATATCAATGTAGAGTGGATGAGCTCATCTACATTTGGTCTGCCACCCCCACCCCCACCCCCAGGGCATGGAGATGGAGTCAAAAGGTCATTAAATTGATTGTAATGCAACTCCTCAGACACTGTTGGACGGAATTCGACCAAATTTACTGTCAGTTACCCATATCAATATGGAATGGATGAACACATTTACATTTGGCTCCTGATCCAGCGGGTGTGGGATGCGGTGATAAGGTCGTGAAATTGATTATAATGCAACTCCTCTGACACTATTGGACGAAAATCAGCCAAATTTGGTATGTGAGTTACCCATATGATTGCAGAGTGCAAATGGACATTTACATTTTGCTCCGCCCCGGAGTGGGCTGTTGGTGGGGGTGGGGTGGGGGTGGTGGGGGGGGGGGGGGTGGATGTCAAATCCTCAAAGCAGTGAACGCGATTAACCGATCAATCTAATTTATTGTTGAGGATGCATTAACACCACCATCATCATATAGGCCTAATGCTGTAACATAAAATGTGTGTTATCAATCATCATCAAGCAACATCATCAATTATCATCATATATCATTATCATTAATCATCATCATCATCATCATCATCATCATCATCATCATCATCATCATAATTATCAATCAGCATCATATAACTGTAATGTTAGTATATACTTTACCCGTTGCACGAGACTCGCGTGCTAGGGCTCTATGGCTAAAATATTTTAGGCCAGCCTTAGCTTTAAGGCTTAATTAGAATAGATATATTAATTAAACGTACAATCCATTCCAACCTCATCAATCTATCATTCTATATGCCTCTGATTGAAATAAAAATTTATAAAATATGTATGTTTAAATACGAATTTGACTGCAAGTCGTTATTTTCTTAGGCGTCGTTGGCTTCCTGTAAAATTAGTTTCAAAATAATCAACGTACTTTTTCTTACATCGTATAAATGTATATAAAGTTTCTTAAATGCTAAAATTTGGAGTTAAAATTTTCTTACGCTATTTTAAATAATGTCATGTAATCTTATATGATGCAAGAAATACTATGCTGAATATTTCAAACTATTTTGACTGGAAGCGGTTGCTGCCGGGGGCGGGAGTAGTTTCCTGTCAAATTAT